>CAUJRU010000565.1:0-478000 GCA_963277665.1 Viscum album
TACTTAGGTAGATAATGTATTCTACACATGATGATGTTACCAATCCCACAGATGAACAAAATATAACAAAGGAAATCCTTTGGGAATATGTAATGGTAATGTTACAATATACTTTATTTATTTTACTGTAAAATTAAATAATGAAACATTGATTTAATTTTCATAATTTTAGGTAGAGTTCATTTATTTTAGAATATTTATATCCATATTTACATCATTTTTTCAGAAAAACGTCCATAGAATTTTTCTCCCACAAAACCATTTCACCACTATTGTGTTGGCATTTATCACTTTCCCTCATGTTCCCTTCATTGATCAATGACATTTGTAATATTGATTTTTTCATAGTAAAATCATTATTCATATAATTAATACATTATTTCATATTGATGTTTAATTTATTTCTTTTCAATTTTTACTTATATAAGAATTGTTTTCTTACGCAGTTGGATTCTTTTGTTCGGGTTGGGGTGGTCTGTCCATCTTTCATTCCTTTATACATTAAAACATCAAAATACTTCTTATACATCAAAATATTTTCACCCATCCAGTATTGGAATTTATCAATTTCATTCAAGTTACCTCCACTACTCAATCATAGAGGAAATCTTGAAATTTTCATAGTAAAATCATTGTTAATGAAATTAATGTATTATTTAATATTTATGTTTAGTTTATTTATTTTTAATATTAATCGTATAATGAATATTTTCTTATATAGGTGGATTAATTTTTTTTATTTGAGGTGGTTCATATGAAGATTCTCATGATCATGAGGGATTGGAATTCAACCCTACAACTGAGATAATGACTACAAGGGATTTCTTAAAAGAAGACATAGAACCATCATGAAAATGTGAGTTCCTACTACTTATTTAATTAATTTTTTATCATTTAATATAATATTGTAAAGTTTATTTTCTTATTATTTTTATCTATTAATTATTAATTTTTTTCACATATCATTTCTTAATTCATGGTTTTCTTTCAACTATCTACAAAAATCTACAAAATATGTAAAATATTTCCTTCTACTAATGTTTCCATGATTTCCTTTTCCAATGCCTTTATTTGTCGAATTAGCAACACTACATATTTATTCAATGTTCTCATACAAAACAATTTCTCATTATTGATATCTAGGAGAGTAGAGAGCATATAAGCTTCATCTTATCTTCTACCTTTCAACAACAAGAATGGTTTTTCTGCTATGAAAATTAACTCCATATCCTATTTTGTAAGTTTATAAAAGATAGGAAATGGAAACCATGGTAACATTTTAAATTGGTATTTTTTGTGACTTTGGGATTTGTATGAATTAGATTTACTATAATCAGATATATGGTGGGACTGGTATGACCCCAAGTGATTATTTTTATTTAAAACTGAAATTAATTTTAGTAAAAAAAAACTCACATACTCCAAATGGATAAAACATATTCCTATTATTTTGATAATTTTAAAAATTATCCATATGTTTTTGTGATGTGAAGGATCATCATAACATCAATTCGATACACGATGTGCCTGATATGACTCAAAGTGTTCATTATCAGTTTAAAATTGGAATATTAGTTCCAAAATATCCACTCATTGAAAACCAAGAGAACACACTCAGATTTTCTTGATAATTTAGGAAGTCGATTCATAAATTATTTTTAGGTGTATGAATAGTTTTCACATCAAACAGATACACGATGTGATCTTTATGAGTCATAATGTGTGTTTTTAGTTTAAAAAGCATTTTTGTAAAAAAGACATGTGGCGTACTAAAAAATGAGAAAGCACATTTGGATTTTTTGGTATACTTGGAAAATGATCCATAAGTCATTTGAGAAATTTAATAATTATCCTCACCTCAATATGATATAAGGTGTGATCAATATGACTCTATATTATTCATTTTATTTTAAATTGACCTTAATTTTAGTAAAAAGGTCAACTGACATATTTAAAAATGAGAAAATATATTCCAATGTTTTTATAGTTTAATAAAAAATATATATATAATTTGGTATTTGTATGAATCATCCTCACCTTAATATAAAACAAAGTTTGATAGATATGAATCCCAGTGAGTCCTTTTATATAAAATGGACATCGATTTTAGTAAAAAGAAAAACTATCCTACTAAAAACAGTAAAAACACAATCATAATGTTTTTATATTTTAGAAAGATGATCCACATATCATTTTGAATTTTATAAATCAGCCACACCTCAATCTGATACATGAAGTTCCCAGAATGACTCAATGCATCCTTTATCAGTTTAAAATTGACAGTTTAGTTTAAAAATTATTACTGACTGAAAAATAAGGAAACATGATCAAACTTTTCTAACAATTCATGTAATGGATTCATAGGTAATTTGTGATGTGTGGGAATTAGTCTCACATCAAACTGATATACAATGTGATTGGGTATGAGTTAAAGTGTGTGTTTCATGTTTAAAATAACATTTTAGTAAAAAAGGTAAGTGACATACTAAAAAATAACTAAAAACATTCAAATTATTTTGATACATTATGAAATTTATCTATAAGTCATTTAATACATGTATTAATCATATAAACCTCAATAGAAATCATGGAATGATCAGTTTGATCCAAAGTGAATATTTTTATATAAAATTGACTTCAAAATTAGTAAAAATGACAACTAACCTACTCAAAACCAATAAAACACATTAATATTATTTTTATAGTTTAGGGAAAATATCCATAATTAATATTTGTTGTGTAATAATAAACTAATCCTCAATCTGATACATGATGTGCTCGGTAAGACTCAATGTGTCCATTATTAGATTAAAATTGACATTTTAGTTCAAAAAGTGAAACTAACTAAAAACTTTGAAAAGCGCTTGTATTTTCTTGATAATTGAGGACATTGATTTATAAGTCACTTGTGATGTGTATGAATTGGTCTCTTTTCAAACTGATACATGATGTGATTAGTATGGTTAAAGTTTGTGATTCTAGTTTAAAATTACATTTTAGTAAAAGATACAAGGGACATACTCAAAACTAAGTAAATGCATTCAGATAGATTTGATACATTATAAAAATGATACATATGTAATTTGAGTCATGTAGGAATTATATACACCTAAATTCAATGCACAATGTGATTGGTATTACTCCAAGTGAATCTATTTATTTAAAATTCACATCAATTTTAGTAAAAAGGATGACTAACCTACACAAAACTTAGCAAACACATTTAGATTGTTCGGATACTTTAGAAAAATAATCCATAATTTTTTTGATGTGTAAGAATAAAACTCACCTCAATATGATACACGATGTCCATTTTTTGAATCAATGTGTCCATTATTATTTTAAAATCAACATTTTAGTTCAAAAAGTGTTACTCGTTGAAAGCTGAGAAAACTTTCTCAGATTATCTTGATAATTTAGGAAAATGATTCATAATTCATTTGGGATGTGTATAAATTAGTATTACATCAAAATGAAACACGATGCAAAAGGTATGAGTCAAAGTGTGTGTTTTTAATTTAAAATGACATTTTATTAAAAAAGACAAGCGATGTGCTCAAAAATTAGAAAACACATTCAGATTATTTTTATACTTTAGAAAAATGATCCATAACTCATTTGAGACATTTAGTAATAATCAAAACATCAATCTAACACATTATGTGACTCTTATGACTACAGGTGCATGTTTTCAATATATAAGTGTCACTGTATTTTAAAATGCGCATGACATCACCAAAACTGAGAAAACATGACATTATTTTTTATCAACACTCTATCTACTATTACTTAATTAAAATCCTTATAATTTTTATCTTGTACTTATTTAGATAATTTTCATAGAGTTAATTCTTAAATAAAAACAATAAATGGTGTGATGTACAAGAATCAACTGCAACTCAATCCGATACATAGTGTTCCTGGTATGATTCAAAGTTTAGTTTAAAATTAACAATTTTTGTAAATTTCTTTATTTATGCTTTTACTAAAATAAGAATTTTTTTCTTATATAGGTTCATTTTTTCTTGATCATTTGTTAGGGTCAAATGAAAATGGATCATTGATATTTTTGAATGTGTGTAATAATTTTTACTTATGTAATTGTATAAAACAATTATTGAAATGTCTATAATACGGTGTTCATTTTCTGTATTTATGTTTTAAATTATATTTCATTTAAATAATGTATTGGTACTTTATTTTTGTTATTTTTTTGTGTTTTTGATACTATGGTGTGATGTTATATCACACTACATGATTCCCCTTTATTAGTGCTTGTAAAAGTACTGATAAAGGTATATTTTATCAGCGCTTTTAGATGTGATGATAAAGGGATAATTTATCAATGCTTTTAAAAGAAGTGATAAAATATGAGGGATTTTAATCTCACAATTATAGTCAGTGCTTATCTAGCATTGATAAATACCATTTTTATCACTATTAAAGTCCAATTTTGTAGTGGTGAGAAGAGAGAGGATTTACATCTTTCCCCAGTATTGGAGATCCAAAATTCACCACATTAACCATGAAACTAGGAATCGATCCACATGTATTTCTATAATTTGAAGTGATAACAGACCAACATCAGAGGTGGGATGTTTTATTGAGCAAGTAATAAACAAAAAGAGGGGGAGTTAGTTTGCTTATAACCCAGATTTGTGGCAAACTAGGTGAGCATAGAGGGCCAAATTGGTCATGATACATGAGGTTTAAATTCTTGATACGTGGACCATGTATGATTCTATTTTGTATTCATAGATATATCACCCAATAGTGGTACTCCATAAGAATTCATGTAGAGATAGATAGAAAAAAAATATGATGTGAATTGGGGACAAGATGTCCGTGTTCCCAACAAGTGGTCCCGGTGTTGGTTTCACATAGTTTCATATCATAATTCTTAGACTATTGGGAAAATGTATTTTAGGGACATTCATGCAGCACCAATGGGATATAAACCTAATGTGAAGAGAGAAACAAGGAGACCCAATGTTTCATTATAAGTCTCTAAGACAATTTGAACAATGTTTAAGGTCATGATACTTGGACCAAGGGGAAAGGTATCTTAAAGAGGCTTGTGTTGCATGAAAGAGTGATAACATAATGTGAAAATATGGATAATGAGCCCCATTTCCATGAAACTTACAAGACCATTTACGCATAGTATAAGTTCTTGATTCTTATATAAAGGCTCTTAATTTAATGTTATAGAGTTTGGATAGTATAGGGGGATACATTTTATTATAGGAACCCTTGTGTTTTTTAATTGTGTATGGGGATTGTTCCACAAGGAATCATAACCCCACATGAGCCATGATCGGTGTGGGAAACATGGATAGACATGGATAAACCATGTTGTAATGGAAAGAATTATAAGGGGAGAAAAAAGATGACATGGTAATGTTCCAACAACCCTGACTTTCTTGGACATCATTCCCAATCACATGGGGGGAATGAATCTAGATGTGTTGAAATTACACCAGAATAAAGGGTGGTGGAAAGGATAATGAATCTTGAATCTTGGTATCTTGACCATTAGAATGGTTTACTGATGGGTAGGAGAGATTATTGACTATGTTTGAAACAAAGGTTCCAAACCACACAAGTCAAGGATGAGAAAATCAAATATAGGATTTACCATTGAACATCTTCCAAATATGAGAACCAACAAATGTTGCTTGTAAGATTTTGAGGTGTGTTCCCAAGATGTTATGTGAGATTGTTTTTCAAGGCGTCATTTTCATTTAGGGGGGATATTCATATTAGGGGAGTGATGAGGATCCAAATAAAGTGAGGAAAAAATTATGAAAGTTGAAGTTGGGGATATCTCTTGGTAAGTTAAAAGATATTGTGGGAATTCTCAAATGAAATAAAATATGTTAGATTACAATATAAATAGGTTATGAAGAGAATTTACCTAAGGGGGTACCATGAAATATGTTTGTGGTGGGGTTGGGACTAGGATTTTAGATCTAATAATCTCTACATATCCAATGAGACTTTGAATCAAGCCATTCATATTTCTAGAACATGGAACGGTGGGAGCCTAATTCCATAAGGGTGTAATCCTCTATAGTGAGGACTTTTAATAATCACATAGTTATATATTGAGGAATCCCATGTCTATTACATAGGATAAGGATACAATTTTACATCATGTGTGTGAATTTGGGGCATGATGCTCTTGTATTAAGATTCCAATTCTGTCTTCCTCGTGTTATGGCACAAGGTCATCTCGAATCGATGGATGATTAAAGAATATGATCAGTGTGTACACCCCAAGAGATGATTTGGGTTAATGGGACATATTTGGGGCTTCTTCATGAGATCTTCCTGTTGTGCTCTTCTCATGTTAGGTCATGAGGGAGTCCCAACCTTAGATAGACCAATGAGGTCCATGGGAACTATTTGGGATTAGTTGAGATATGGATGGGGGTCTTTTGACCCACTAGAGTGTCAGGTAATGTGATTGGGTATTACACTTAATGGGGATGACCATATATACTACTTAGGGTTTTCTCATGATCATATTATAAGGTGTCTTACAATTAATAGATAAGGAATATCATGCTTATTGCAGGAGGTATCCTATGCATATTACATTGTGTATATTTTTGTTTAACATAATATAGATAACATGTCTTCATATATTTTTATGTCATGTGACTAGTCCATGGAATTGTAGTGAGTATGGGGTGGCTTCTCTATCTAAGAATCACAGACCTGATATGAACAAAGTCCATGGAGGCCCAATGCCTGTTATGATGATCTCACTTTATGGTGGTGTATTTGTTGTTGGGAAAAAATACAAGTGGTTTAGGAATCACTATGTATATCATGGGTCTTGGAATCAAGAGGAACATAGTTCCAACAAAAGGTGTGGTAAGAGACCAATTATGGAAGGGTGACATACTCTTTGGAGAGTACCTATAGTATTTTTTAGTTTGAAATAATGTGATGATGAAATTGGTCTTAGATAATATCAAATTTATATAATGATGCATCTTGTGTTTATTACAATGGATAATTATACTGTTTAACGTCATTTTCTAAGGAACTTTTCTTGGGATAATATAACATTATAATATGAGGCATCCTATATTTTTCACACATGGTATGGCTATTGTAACACCCCGAGATTTTATGAAAAATATTCTTTTTTAATTTCATTAATGTCTTGTGTTATACACTACACCAAAATAATCTTGTACAACACGCATCCTTGACTTGCCTTGTATTACACGCAATCGCGACTTTCCTCGATAGCATGTGTAGTACGCAATACCGAGTTTCACTAAACAACGATATGCTATTAAAATATTATTAAAAATAGCCGTTATGAATAGTAATAACCACTTTTTGAAATTTTGTAAATTTTATTTTTCAAAATGGACTTTATTTTGGGATTCAGAATATCGAAATTAGCTTAGGGTGAAATTTGGGTACTTTTCGGATAACTTTCATTTTCTAATGAATAGTGAAAATTACTAAATTTTAATTAAAAACAACCTTTTTAATTGAAATAATTAATAGTGATAAATTATTAATTTGAGTGGTTTTAAAGTATATTTAGAATATATTTTTACAATTTAATAAAATGTTGTTCATTGGATGTAATTTCACATTTAAACCAGACAAAAACAAGTGTCAATCTTTTGATAGTTATTATCTTTTAAAAACACGTTATTTGTTTTGACAACGAGAATTTATTTTTAAATTAGTTAATGTAACGGATATGTTTTGAATTTGGTAAAATAAACATCATTTTTGAATTCATAATATCAAATATATATTAGGCCTAATTTTTGGTATTTTTCTGGAAACTTTCATTTTTTTGATGAATAGTGAAACCACTAAGTGGTAGTTAAAAAAACTGAATTTTTCATAAAACTTAATTTTACCGCTTCTGTGAGTAGAATTTCGAAAATCCGGGAGACACGGTTAATATCAAGGACTAAAATATGGTTCAATGAGATGAAAATAATTTTTGGTGAATAGTAACTTTTTACTTTCTTCTTACCACGGTTAAAAGTAAATAGGGTAGTTGAGGGTAAAAATGATATTATTATTACCATCACACATGTCCTAATTCTATTGTATAAGTTTAATTTGCCCAAAAACAAACCTTAGGAATAAAATATGACCATTTAGGCCCACTTGGATTAGATTAGGACATTTATTATCAATTTATTTAAAGAAGGGTTAAAATAGTTAAAATCAAAGTTTAATAACTAAAGCATTTTTAATATAGGGTTATACATAATATAAATTCGACTATAAATATTCATTAGAGATCTAAACATATTTCCTACATAATGATATTTTATTTGTAATTTTTAGACTTTAAATAAGTTAATTTATGTATGACACAAAGATGATGCAGTAATTATCTTATTAATGAAATATTGACATAATTGATGTTATAAATACCCAAATAAATGTAATTTGAGACTTTTTATGAATTACAATAATTTTATAGGTTAACTTGACATGTTAGTATTTATTTAATTAACCTTTTTATAATTAATCATTCTTTTATGGTTTTCACAAAAATCAATTACTAAATAGTGTCAAAATTGACATAAAATAGTTTTTAAAACAAATATTATATTATTAATTGTTATTTTATTCCTAAAAATCTAAGGGTAGGCCAAATAACATAGATAAGGTTATATATATTAATAATAAACAACTTGGGGTTCGTTTGGCTTGTTATAGTAAGTTTATTAACCTTATAGTGTAAGAACACAAAAAGACACGGTAAAAGTAAAATTATCTAACTTAATGTTAAATCTAAATGATAAGGTTAAAATAGGAACATAAACTTGTCTAAATTCTATTGGATGAGATTATTTAGACCCATCCCTACCTTAGCTTCGAAATAAATCAATTTGGATCTATTTAAAACCGAATATGGCTTTATAATAAAATAATATTTTTAGTTTTTTCAAAGGTGCCCCTCTCCTCCCTTATAAAAGGGAACCTCCTCCCTCTCTTCCTCACACCACTTTGAGCATTCAATCTCGGACAAACCCTTCCAAATTCTCTTCTCCCCTTCCCTAGAAACATCCTAGAGGTCCTGGTCTTCTTGAAACACCAATTTTAGTTCCCTAAGAGGAGGACTCAAAGAGGCGCTTCAAAGAAGAGGTAATGTCTGTTACCGATTCTTTCAACTTTATTTCTTCTTCCAATTCTTATTATTAGGTTGTTTCATTATGGAGTAATAACATAAGTATCACTAATATACTGATATGTTATTATAATTATGAAACAACCCTATTTAACCATCTATCCATCCTACGGAAAACGAAATCACCACGCGTGCGTACGTACGGAATACCGTCTCCACGCCGTGGTGTAATTTATTTTCCACCACCACCTTACTTGGATGGGTATAATGGTGTACATAATAACTATATATGATTATTGTAAAGTGATATTGATTCTTAACTAGTATACATACACTCCAAGACAATTCCACGATCATGAGAATGATATCATCGCTCGTGCGTACGTACGGACTATCGTCTCCATGACGCGATGAGATTCCTTCTCCACGTTAACCATTCATGAATCATTATAAAGTATATATAATAAGTAATCATGAAATATATGACATAATAATGATACTGTATTTATGTGTATATATATGTATGTCATCTACTTAATTCCATTCAACTCAATAAGGAAACGAAAACAGCGTTCATGCATACGTACGACCTACCGTCTCTATGAACGGTGTATTTCTTTCCATTTAATGATTTATTATATATATGTATATTCTGAATATATATTATATATAAATCATGTTTTATATTCTGGAATTAAGTAATCATGATCTAAGTAATCATATGAATAATTACAAGTCAAAACACAGACAACAAATGAGACGGTTTTACCCAAAATGCTACTTTAACATGAATTTACAAAAGAACGGGTAATATAAAGTCATAAGTGAACCGTATATGATATAATAACAATGAATATGACTCTAAAATAAGTCAATGACATTATTTAAATCATTATACAGTAGGTTCGGACACTTACGAAGCAAATTGGACCTAAGGTAAGGGATAATTTTTGCAAATCTCATTTTTATCCGAGATTGCTTATTCGTAAGTATTTACTGGGGTTATTTATATCATCCATGTCCATGTTTTATAAAAGTGTTTTCATGTATGTTTAAATTCAGTTTTACCCATTTTTGACTTTTACTACATGGTATGTAAGGAATCTTTTTTTTGTTTACGTTATGAGGTACGTTTTTGACTTTTCCGACAAAAGTACGAGAAGAATGTTTTTTTAACTTATACGGCATGAATGGATTTTTAAAACATTATTTCCAAGAAGCTTCCTTTACAAGTTTTCAAGTTTATTTTTAATCAAATTATTTTAGTTTAAAATTGTATGACATGTTAAGAAAGGAAAATGTTTTTGAATTAGAAAGGATATTTTCCTCAAGAATGGAGTTCAAGTGTTTTGTCACAATTATTTTCCATCTAAGATAATATAGGGTTCTGTTTCTATCCCTATTATTACATTGATTTGATTATGTTGTGATGGAATTATTTTTATGAATTCCTTTATCTTATATGAATTGTTTTATGATGTCATGTTGTTTAAGAATCCCATTTTTATTACATGGGTTATGCAATGATGTATGATTTATGATTTTGTGGCACACATATGAATGGTATAATTATGATATGGGTGGGACCTATATCTACCTCCAATGCATTGGGTAATGATTTTATATCTCATGAGATAGACATGGCTGGAATGGAAGGTTAAACCGGTTCAGTGAAATAGGACTGAAACGAGGAGTGAACTCGGTTCAGAAATGGACTTTGTCCACTAAGATAGTCTTGGAAATGATTCTTGACTAATAAGAAATGATTCTCTTTGATTATGTGTGTATGACACAAAGTTCCATATTTTAAGTTATGATTATTGGTATTACATTTCACTACTATGATTTATCCCATGTTATGATATTATGATCTCTTTTGCAGGTTAAGATTTCCAAAATGTTATGTTCTTATGAATATGATGTGATTGATATTTCTTTTGTTTACCCTTACTGAGCATTTGAGCTCACCCTTTTATGTTTTCTTTTCCCCAGGATATAAAGAAAGGTTTTAGGTAAAAAAAGGAAGATCTTTATGGGATATGTTGAAGATCTTTCACCACGATTAGAAGATTATATTCCGAGTTTCCAAAGACACTAAACTATTATGGTCCTTGTGTGTGTGTTTTTTTTTCCGTACTAAGTATTACTCAAAAGTAATGTAATGTCCATGTACGTCATGCTTTGGGTCTCTACAGTTGGTATCAGAGGAAAGGTTTAGTTAACGTTTGGAAACTAGGATGTGAAAACTTTAGTGAGATCCCTAGAGATGTTTCTAAGGTATGTCTAGGGATGTCCCTAAGGTTAAGTATAAGTATATGTTATAGTACTAGAATTAAGGTAACCCAAGAATTTAGATATTGAAGGTACTCCCCCTTTATTATATTGTTTTCCCTAGTATGATTTTTGCCTCTCACACTATTGTTTTTGGTTTTTTGATGATGGATGGAACCCGAAGGAACCGTGTTGATCAATGAAATGGACAATGTAATGATTGTCCTCCTAAACAAACAAATGTTATAGGAGATGGAGTGCAAAATCTTATTTCTATACTTACACAAGATATGAATCATTCTGGACTTCCAAATGAGCAGAAAAGGGGACAATATTCTATTGAGTCCTTCATGAGGCAATGTCCACCTTCTTTCAGTGGGTCTTCTGATCCACTTGTTTCTGAAAATGGATCAGTACTACTGAAAAGATATTTTTAGTTCTTCAATGTTCTGAACATGATAAAGTCATCTTAGCAGTGTATCGTTTGGAAGGTGATGCTTATCAACGGTGGAATCTTATCAAGAATACGAGGCCAATAGATGAAATTGAGACCATGGAATGGGACGAGTTCAAGAACTTATTTTTCAATAGGTACTTCCCTCGTATTCTTCGAACAAAGATGGAGAAGGATTTTCTTGAACTAAAGCAAAAGGATGATGAATCTGTTGGTATATACAAAGCGAATTTTACAAGGCATGTAAGGTATGAATCTAGCTTTATCATCCATCCTGAAAGTAAAGTTGATCGATTCTTCAGTGGCTTAAAACCAAATCTTCGAAGGGCATTAGCTATAAGAGACTTCAGTAGCTATGAAGAAATTATGCGTTGTGCTATCAAGGTAGAAATGGAATTTTTTGTTACATATCCATCTCATAGTTTTGACAAGAAACAAAATATGGAGTTCAAGGACAAATCTCAAAATAATGGTGAAAAGAAGATGAATGTTTCCTTATGCTCAAAGTGTGGAAAGAAGCATGGTGGAGATTGTCTTAAAGGGACTAGAAAATGTTTTAAGTGTGGAAAAGAAGGTCATCGAGCAGCTGAGTGTTGAAGTAATGGAAAAAGGGTTTCTAATGATGTGAATAAAGAAAAGACTGCTGAGAATGCACCACCAACACTTCAATGCTTCAAGTTCAAGGAAATGGGGCATTATGCTAATAAATGCCCTAATCCAACAGTTAGTGATGATCGACATGAGAAACCACTTAAGGCAAATGACAAAGGGAAGTCACATGCTATCACTATTGGAAATGTTGAAAATGACAACGATGTGGTGGAATGATTAAGTGTTTATGTAATGGGATTACAAAATAATGTTGTATATAGTATCGTGGAATATTGGAATATTTATGTATTGGTCTATTGTGGTTTTCAATGGTACCGGTAACCATGGAAAGTGAATGATATATTTTTGGAAAAAAAAGATGATATGCGCATAATGAAGGGAAAATGAGAAAATGAAATTTTTGATAGTATTCATGAGCACAAGGACTAAGTGATATCATGGTTTGAGTATATAGAATTTTGAGGATTTTGGTATGTGGAAAGAGTTAACTTTTAACATCATTCATGTTTTCAATAAGGTTAAATGGGTATTCATTTTTTTTTCAAGAGAATACATGATTAAGGCCTTCGAATGTTTAGACTGTGACCAACAAGACATATCTCATGATATATGGGGATCAAAAATGGTATTAAAATGCTAGTTGTATGAACTCTTTGGTAATCGTTTTCACTATAATATGAGATTAGACAGTATTATTTTGGATAAGCCTAAAGATTGGAATGGATTATGTTGAACATAAGTTAGTATTGTTTAAGGATAGAATTTTTTCCGATATTATTTATTGGATGTTATAGTAATGTAGTTTTAGAAAAAGAACAACCTGCAGGATGGGCGACAGCTCATCGCGTCGGACAAGGCTGTGGGAATCGAACCCACAACCGAAGTGCGACTGGCCTTTATCGCCTACCATTGGCCTACAGGAAGTCCCTGTTTAGTAGAAACTAGTTTTATTATGTTAAGAAGTATGATATAAGAAGTATAAGTCTATTTTAGGAACCATATACGATTAATCTCCCTATAGATGGACTTATGTATTTTTTTGATAACTTTTATAACCTTTTGTTTTAGATAGATGGAATGACTCATAATTCTATCACATGATCTGCTAACACATCATGAATGAAAAATTCAACTTTAGTTATTTAAGAGATGAAGTGTAAATTTTCCAAATAACGACCAACGGTGAGACTATACCAAAATCACGAAAGTATTTCTTCTCATTCCAATTTCATCAACTTTAGGAAAATGATATTGAAAACCAAAAATGTTGTCCTAGTGCTCTTATATCCGATGAATCATATGGTACCTTAGATCATCGCAAATCTATGGCTTTGTGATTGTTGGCTATTTCATATCCATGTTCTCTACCACTCTCCATCAGAACATGACAGTTAGATTTCTATTCTATATCCATATTTTCACCTATGTTCTCCTACATGGAAACCCAGTGATTAGTTAATTTGGGTAACCGTTAAGTTTCATACTTTAGTTTTTAAAGATAAGTGTTGGTATTCCTTTTTACGATGTGGGTTTCTATTAAAGAAACTTTCGAGTAGTAAACCATTTATAACCCCCGACGAATTTCGAGGGCGAAATTCATTTTAAGGGGGGTAGAATGTAACACCCCGAGATTTTGTGAAAAATATTCTTTTTTAATTTCATTAATGTCTTGTGTTGTACGCTACACCAAAAGGATCTTGTACAAAATGCATCCTTGACTTTCATTGCATTACACGCAATTGCGACTTTCCTCGATAGCGTGTGTAGTACGCAATACTAAGTTTCACTAAACAATGATATGCTATTAAAATATTATTAAAACTAGCCGTTATGAATAGTAATAACCACTTTTTGAAATTTTTTAAATTTTATTTTTCAAAATGGACTTCATTTTTGGATTCGGAATATCGAAATTAGCTTAGGGTGAAATTTTGGTACTTTTCGGATAACTTTCATTTTCTGATGAATAGTGAAAATTACTAAACTTTAATTAAAAACAACCTTTTTAATCGAAATAATTAATAGTGATAAATTATTAATTTGAGTGGTATTAAAGTATATTTAGAATATATTTTTACAATTTAATACAATGTTGTTCATTGGATGTAATTTCACATTTAAACCAGACATAAACAAGTGTCAATCTTTTGATAGTTATTATCTTTTAAAAACATGCTATTTGTTTTGACGACGGGAATTAATTTTTAAATTAGTTAATGTAACTGATATGTTTTGAATTTGGTAAAATAAACATCATTTTTGAATTCATAATATCAAATATAGCTTAGGCCTAATTTTTGGTATTTTTCTGGAAACTTTCATTTTTTGATGAATAGTGAAACCACTAAGTGGTAGTTAAAAAAACTGAATTTTTCATAAAACTTAATTTTACCGCTTCTATGAGTAGAATTTCGAAAATCTGAGAGACACGGTTAATATCAAGGACTAAAATGTGGTTCAATGAGATGAAAATAATTTTTGGTGAATAGTAACTTTTTACTTTTTTTACCACGGTTAAAAGTAAATAGGGTAGTTAAGGGTAAAAATGATATTATTATTACCCTCAAACATGTCCTAATTCTATTGGATAAGTGTAATTCGACCAAAAACAACCTTATAAATAAAATATGACCATTTAGGCCCACTTGGATTAGATTAGGACATTTATTATCAATTTATTTAAAGAAGGGTTAAAATAGTTAAAATCAAAGTTTAATAACTAAAGAATTTTTAATATAGGGTTATACATAAGATAAATTCGACTATAAATATTCATTAGAAAGATAAAACTATTTACTACATAATGATATTTTATTTGTAATTTTTAGACTTTAAATAAGTTAATTTATTTATGACACAAAGATGATGCAGTAATTATCTTATTAATGCAATATTGACATAATTGATGTTATAAATACCCAAATAAATGTAATTTGAGACTTATTATGAATTAAACTAATTTTCTAGGTTAATATGACATGTTATTATTGATTTAATTAACTCTGTTAGAACTTATCATTTTGTTATGATTTTCAAAAAAATCAATTACTAAATAGTGTCAAAATTGACATAAAATAGTTTTTAAAACAAATATTATATTATTAATTGTTATTTTATTCATAAAAATCTAAGGTTAGGCAAAATTACTTAGATAAAGTTATATATATTAATAATAAACAAATTGGGGTTCTTTTGGCTTCTTATAGTAAGTTTATTAACCTTATAGTGTAAGAACACAAGAAGACCCGATAAAAGTAAAATTATTTAACTTAATATTAAATCTAAATGATAAGGTTAAAATAGGTACCTAAACTTTTCGAAATTCTATTTTATGAGAGGATTTCGACCCCTCCCCACCTTAGCCTCGAAATAAATCAATTTGGAGCTATTTAAAACCGAACTTGACTTTATAATAAAATAATATTTTTAGTTTTTCCAAAGGAGCCCCTCTCCTCCCTTATAAAAGGGCACCTCCTCCCTCTCTTCGTCACACAACTTTGAGCCTCCAAGCTCGGCCAACCCCTGACAAATTCTCTTCTCCACTTTCCTAGAAACATCTTAGAGGTTCTGGTCTTCCTCAAAGACCAATTTTAGTGCCCTAAAAAAAGGTCTCAAAGAAGCACTTCAAAGAAGAGGTAATGTCCGTTACCGATTCTTTCATCTTTATTGCTTCTTCCACTTATTCTTCTTAGGTTGTTTCATTATGAAGTAATAACATCAGTATCACTCATATACTGATATGTTATTATAAGTATTAAATAACCCTATTTCACCATCTATCCATCCTACGGAAAAAGAAATCACCGCGCGTGCGTACGTACGGAATACCGTCTCCACGCCGTGGTGTAATCTATTTTCCACCACCACCTTACATGGATGGGTATAATGGTGTAAAGAATAACTATACATAGTTATTATAACATCATATTGATTTTGATATATTGTATCATCCACTCCAATTCAATTCAATAATTATGGAAATGATATCATCGCTCATGCGTACGTACGGACTACCGTCTCCACGACGCGATGAGATTCATTCTCCATGTTAACCATTTAAGAATGATTATAAAGTACATATAAGAAATAATAATGAAATATATGAAATTATAAAGCTACTGGATTTATGTATATATGAATGTCATCTACTTAATTCCATTCAACTCAATAAGGAAACGAAAACAGCGTTCATGCGTACGTACGGCCTACCGTCTCCATGAACGGTGTATTTCTTTCCATTTATCGATCCATTATATATATGTATATTATGAATATATATTATATATAAATCATGTTTTGTATTCTGTAATTAAGTAATCATGATCTAAGTAATCATATGAATAATTACAAGTCAAAACACGGACAACAAATGAGACGATTTTACCCAAAACGCTACTTTAACATGAATTTACAAAAGAACGGGTAATATAAAGTCCTAAGTGAACCATATATGATATAATAAAAATGAATATGATTCTGAAATAAGTCAATGAAATTATTTAAATCATTATACAGGAGGTTCGGACACTTACGAAGCAAATTGGACCTAAGGTAAGGGATAATTTTGCAAATCTCATTTTTATCCGAGATTGCTTATTCGTAAGTATTTACTGGGGTTATTTATATCTTCCATGTACATGTTTTATAAAAGTGTTTTCATGTATTTTTAAAGTCCTTTTTACCCATTTTTGACTTTTACTACATGGTATGTAAGGAATCTTTCTTTTGTTTACGTTACGAGGTACTTTTTTGACTTTTCCGACAAAAGTATGAGAAGAATGTTTTTTTAACTTATATGGAATGAATGGATTTTTAAAACATTATTTCCAAGAATATTACTTTACAAGTTTTCAAGTTTATTTTTAATCAAATTCTTTTAGTTTAAAATTGTATGACATGTTTTGAAAGGAAAAAAAATTTGAAGTAGAAAGGATATTTTCCTCAAGAATGGATTTCAAGTGTTTTGTCACAATTATTTTCCATCTAAGATAATATAGGGTTCTGTTTCTATCCCTATTATTACATTGATTTGATTATGTTGTGATGGAATTATTTTTATGAATTCCATTATCTTATATGAATTGTTTTATGATGTCATGTTGTTTAAGAATCCCATTTTTATTACATGGGTTATGCAATGATGTATGATTTATGATTTTGTGGCACACATATGAATGGTATCATTATTATATGGGTGGGACCTATATCTACCTCCAATGCATTGGGTAATGATTTTATATCTCATGAGATAGACATGGCTGGAATGGAAGGTTAAACCGGTTCAGTGAAATAGGACTGAAACGAGGAGTGAACTCGGTTCAGAAATGGACTTTGTCCACTAAGATAGTCTTGGCAATGATTCTTGACTAATAAGAAATGATTCTCTGTAATTATGTGTGTATGCCACAAAGTTTCATATTTTAAGTTATGATTATTGGTATTACATTTCACTACTATGATTTATCCCATGTTATGATATTATGATCTCTTTTGCAGGTTAAGATTTCCAAAATGTTATGTTCTTATGAATATGATGTGATTGATATTTCTTTTGTTTACCCTTACTGAGCATTTGAGCTCACCCTTTTATGTTTTCTTTTCCCCAGGATATAAAGAAAGGTTTTAGGTAAAAAAAGGAAGATCTTTATGGGATATGTTGAAGATCTTTCACCACGATTAGAAGATTATATTCCGAGTTTCCAAAGACACTAAACTATTATGGTCCTTGTGTGTGTGTTTTTTTTTACGTACTAAGTATTACTCAAAAGTAATGTAATGTCCATGTACGTCAAGATTAGGGTCTCTAAAGCTGTAGTTTAATTTCATGTGATGAGGGAATTGGTTTTGGAACATCTCACATTTAACATATGAGGAATTCCATGTTTATTGCATAGGGTATGACTATAGTTTAACGTCATGTGCTAAAAACAATTTATTTGTATTATCTCACATTTATGAAATGAGGAATCTCTTGTTTATCACACATGGTAAGGCCACTACTTAATGTCATGTGCTGAGGATGTTGGTATTGAAACCCCCCACATTTATCACATGAGGGATCCAATGTATATTACACAAGGTAAGGATATAGTTTAACATATTATGATGAGGAAGTTGGAATTTGTAGTTTTAAATTCATACAACTCAGACTATGAGGTGCATGAAAAGTACTACATGGGGAACCTAACATTGGTGGGAAGTGTGATATGCTCCCCATCCTTGGTGAGAAATGGGTATAAATTATTAGTGTTGAATATATGAATAATGTATAGTCCTTCCAAAATGGGTTCCATATTTGGTTTCTTATTATTAGGCATAATGCAAGTTTTTAGAGCCAATACCATATCAACTTGAAGGAAGGAGTGTAGGTGAGATTTTTTATTGAACTGTCGCACCACCAAGTTATGATGTCTCTCTAGGATAGGAAATTTATGGATTCTATTTTCCTTTAGAGATTCTATCTTGGTCAACTGAACTTCCTCTCTCTTATTCGGGGTCTACTAATCATAAATTATCATCATAAGAAAGGGAAGAAAAACATATGTAGGATAAAATTATTTCATCCCATACACTATAGAGTATGTGATTTCTTGGGTAGAAATTTGAGTCATACTATGATATCTCCATAGGTTATTTGGGATGTTATCATGAATCTTTTTATCATTATATATTTCCACCTTATCTAGAACATAATAGAGGTTCTTATTGAATGCCTAAATCTTCTCATTTTCATATACATGGTAGAATTATGTGTGGTTATACTGGATTTTTTATGTGGAATACATATACTTTAGCTCATCGAATGGAATTATGGTGCCATTTTTGTGAGAATTGTGTCAAGAATATCAAATAACTGGATGGTTTAGGACTTTAAAAGATTGGTCACTAACCAGGTTTGATCTATTTCTGTGGAATGAACATCTTACACATCAAAAAATGAGTATGTGTAATTTATAATGAACATGCACTATCATGTTTTTTTAGGTGGGTAGGGTCCCAATACATCAAGTCCCCATATGAAAAAGTTTCAAAAGTACATGGTGGTTTATAGAAGATCTGGGGTTTTATGAAATAAGTTGGCATGGATTAGGTATGAATGAAACCTCTTGGTGGATTTTACGGAGTCATGGAACATTACGGTCTATCTCTAACCCAACCTCTAGATCTAGTGAGAAAGATTCAATCTATATAAATGGGACTCACATAACCCAATGTGGACCTATTGAATAATTTGAGCGATCTCATTCTTTTGGATGAAAAAATAAACGATTCTATCAAATATTCCCTAATATAGGATTTTTTTTAGGATGAGGCCACCAAAAAGTGAAAATTGAACTCGACACTAGTGAATTTTCTCACACTCAGCTCAGAATAGCATGATCATTACATATCGGACATACTCAATAGAGAGAGTCATATAGTTTTGTAATTATTTTGGTATTGGTTCATTTGATTTTCCATCTGTGTAAGTATTGGAATCCAAAATGATTTAACTTTCAGTATTCGTCATTAGAAGCAACAGGGGAAATGACCATTCGATGTTTCACATGAATGACTTTGTAATATTTTTTGGGATTTACAAGAGGTATAAACAAGCCTACCAAATAATTAGTTATGTCATTCTGCGATCAGTGAACAAGATTCACCTTTGGCTTGGAAGGGAATTGGGCCATAAAATCATGTGTTTGATCCATATAGAGAACAAGATCCAATTTTCTAACATCATAATCACCATTTTATCTTATTTATGGATAGATTAAAGTCTCCCTCACATGAATATGTGGAACATCAATCTCAATGGAAAACTTGAAGGCCATTGATAAGGGTCTGGTACTCAGACTCATTATTGGTGAAACCTTCATATAATAGGAATGAGTATGGGAATATGGAATGTGTGGGAGTAATGAAGACAATCAGAAGGACCACCCTATATAGTTTGTGGTTTTTGAGACTTATTCTATTTGGGATATGAGAGAGATCATCGAAATACATTTTCCAACATGAAACAATTTGGTCCATAGAGAGGATGGATTCACATAGGAAATCACCCTCTAGGGGTATCTTCTTATGGCTGAGATGAGCATCCAAGATATTTGCTAAATATTGTCCCTTGAAAGCCTTCTAGGGAATGATTTTAATTCCAAACTACTATATATTTCTTCTTTTGATGAGTTAGCCAAGGGACCTTGGGGGATCATAATTACCATAAAGAGTTTTGAAAATCACCAAGGAGTTAGTTTCAATTTCATTAATAGAGATATAAGAGGAAATATAGATCTCCATCCCATTGAAAAAAACATGAGCCTAAATAATTAAAGAATCACCCACCCAAAAATGCTACTGAAATCCATGACCAATGATTCCTTAAAGTCCCAAACCACTCCTCCCACTCTCATGAAATTGAGGATACATGAGCCATCAATTTTAAGTTTTAGGCCATTTCATGGTGGATTCTTGAGTACCTTTATTACAAGGACCAAAGAGTCCTAATTTATTTGTAATAATATGTTACTAATAAATGTAATGTAAACTACTACATGAAATATTTATTTATTTCTTCCTAATGATATCCTAAATAGATTTGAGCACCAAAAACTCCATTGGATAACCTGGGTAATACATAAAAATGTGTTGTGCTAAAAAGTACATTAATTGAATAAAAATTTTATGAAAACAAAACATGTGAGTCAAAGGTATAACATATTATCATAAAAGAGTATTCTCTTGAGTAATCACATGGGATAATAACATAAAGGAAATTGTAACATAATATAATGTTAATATAGGAAATGTGGAAGAAACATATAACATGACATAAACATGAGTCAAAGATTACTCCATGGAGAATATCACATGGAGGATAATGTCCCATAATGGATTATGGTTAGTCCATAGTCCCATATATTAAGCTTTAAGAGGCTAAAACCTTACCCAATGCATTGGAGAAATATCTTATCACACCCATCATAAGAAGTTCATGATTTTTTACGCTAAAAATGAAAACATTCGTGAGGAATAAACATAACAAAACCCCATGGAAATAAAACTAGTTTCATAATCTTAGATCTTATCATAATAAAAATAAATTTCATAATGAAAGAATTTGAGAGATGAACATAAGGAATATATTACCCCATCAATTGAAGGGAGAATATGATAGATATATATGTGATAGAAAAATATACATAATTTATAAAGATTCCATAAAATTAGATAGAGATAAATAGAGTTAGAGAGAGAATGGTCCCAACCTAATGAAAAGGGTTGTTTAGAGAGATTCATTTATTATAATATAAAAATTAATCAAATATTAATGAAAAAGGTTTCTTTGAAAATAATAATGTAATGTTTTAAATGATAAATCAAATAAGTAGGAGTTCATGATTGTGTGAAATTCTATTTATTCCATGAATGTAAAAATCAATTATTCTTATCACATTTTTATAAGAAATGTCAAAAAGTACCTCATTTAGAAAACAAATATAAGATTACATTTATTTTTTAAAATTAAAACATGAGTTAAGGGATTTAAAAAATCATTTAACAACATGGAAAACATTATTTAAGAAATTTTTATAAAACATTGATTTAGAATAAAAAATATTTTCAACCAAAGAGATAAATAAGGCCAGACATTCTTAAAAACATTTTATCAATAATTATAAGTATCAAATAATGGATAAAATATAATATTAATTGAAATTTTGTAAAATAAAATGTGTATAAGAAATTGAAATGGGTTTATTAGGTAATATTGAAACAATTTCCTTAAAATGAAATTCATTCTTAAGCAATCCACATTAAATTGAGACTACAACATAATCCCTTACGACATTAGTAAATTTTGAATTATAACCACTATGAAATGAATAACAACCAATGAAACATTAAATAACCTGAATATAAATGTATAAATGATATAAATTATCTATGGTTTATTTTATATACCACATAAAATAATTAAGAGGTGAATATGGAATATGTCTTGCAGAACTAAAAGTGAGAGGAGGAATCCCCTATAATGATTGTGAAATTGAAATGAGAAAAATAGATGAAGTTATTATTTGAGTAAAATGTACGTTCATATACAAAAATAGGAAAAAATATAAAATAAAAAAAGTCATTAAAACATAATCTTATCATATTTAATACACTGAATAATAAAATTAACCTAATGAAAAAATTAAATTATAAAATCTTTTACCAGGTGTATAAACTTGTCTTGTATATCCTTTATCTCATTAATAATAAAATTATTGCAATTAATTTATTTAATAAGATACATTTCATCATTTAATACCTTATATATAAACCATTTACTTCATTTATTTTAATGACATATTTAATTACTTATTCAGTTATGTCCATGTCAGTTATTTTGAGGATTCTCAGTTGATAATTTCACAATGCTACCAATGTGCTGACCATGATCAAATGGGTCATTGTTTCATTATTTAAATAATAATTACTATGATATAATTATAAATTTTATACATAAATTTTACTTTTAAAACCAACCATGATATATGGTTATAAAATGACCTATGTTACAATCATGGAGATGGTAGGTTATACGTACTCATAAGTAACATTTCCATTTCTGAAAGATCATGCTTGAAAGAAGGTATGTGTTATTTTAAATTTATAGAATCACAATTATATTAAAATTTTCATATTATTACTATAAATACACTGTTATATAGCATTAATGTGATTTGGTAATAAAAAATGAATTACATCGCTTCGTGAGGTGGTAGTCTTCTGTACACACGAATGATGTTATTCTTTAATGGATGGTAAGGTAAGTGGGTATAAGATATTTAATATTAAAAATAAATTAAAATTTCATTAATATAATATATTACCATTAAAACCATCATCATATGTATCCCTAAAATTTGATGATATTAAATGAGTTACATCAGTTAGTGAGGCGGTAGTCTGCTGTACACTTGAACGATGGTTTCAATTCCAATTTAATCAAAGATGAGATGGAAAATATTATCCCATAAACATAATAACATGTAAGTTTTTAGGATATAATGTTTTTTATAAGTTATATTTTTTAATACATAATTTATTCTTTGAAAATAAGATGTAAAAATAAGTAGATTGATGAAGATAATAAAATTTCTTTAGAATAACCTTATAGGGAGCTCTTATTAAGGACCCTAAGGATGGTATTTAGGGAATACCAAAAGATATAGAATGTTGATAAAGATTTTTGGGATACCTTTTTGTATTTTTTTTCAATAAAAAATGCATTATAGGTGTGAATACGTGAGGGGAGGGGTGCCCTTTCATAATTGGAGAGGAGTGTCATTTTTGAAAATATCAAA
The DNA here is from genome assembly GCA_963277665.1 of Viscum album. Taxonomy (NCBI): domain Eukaryota; kingdom Viridiplantae; phylum Streptophyta; class Magnoliopsida; order Santalales; family Viscaceae; genus Viscum; species Viscum album. The sequence continues at coordinate 23,807 of CAUJRU010000565.1, forward strand.
AAATATTAAATAATGGGAAGTAAATATCATTCTAGGTCCCTCTAAAATTGATAAATAATTTATTTTAGTGGTTTTTTGGATTATAAAAAACTAGAAAATTAAAAAGTAAACATGTTTGAAATATTTTATACCATTTACCTCTAAGGTTACTCACTTTTTACCATTTAAAAGTTTCACCACAATAACTAAAGTTTTACTCTTATCCTGAGTCATTACGATGAAAGATTAAGTCCACCTTATTAACTAATATAAAATTTTATGACTAACAACATTTAATCCATTTTATAAACTTAAAATGAAATAATTTTAATAATTCAATTTAAAATTAAACAAGTAAAATGTGTCAAGAAATAGGTTTTCATGAAATTCATTTTTCAAACAATAGATGGTATTATATTAACAATATAACTAGAAATAATAATTATATTATTTTAAATTAATATTTATAGATATATAATATATAAAGTTTATTTAAATAATTTCTTTTTAGGGTTTATTTTAATTAATTTAAATTTAAAAACAGTATGAATTTTAAAATAGTTTAAATTATGAATTTTAAAATATTGTTCACGAAAATGCTTTCATAAGCCTAAAATTAAACTTATAATAAAATCCAGTATAAAAATTATTTGAATATAAATAATTGAATTAAATATACCTAAATAATACTTATGCTACTTTGAAATAAAATTTAATGAATTATCTGACCTTTAAATTTCGTTATTTATAAAATAAATTGTAGTTTTACAAAAAATCATTATTTTCCCTATTTGCAAAAAAAATAATATTTTACAAGATATCCTAACATTTAACCCTATGTTAATATCAATATTATTCTTTCAAAAATTATTTTAATATCATATAATAATATTTCTAAATGTTATAAAATTTAACAATAATATTTTCTCACAAAAAAATCAAAATCTTTTTTTAAGAAAACTTATTTTTTTATCGTAAATGACTTTATTAAAAATTTAGTTATTTTTTCATAAGAATTTATAAAAAATTATATTAATTAAAACATTATATATTTTTTATATATTATTTAATCATATTAATACCTTCCAAATTAACAACTTGGTAATAATGATCATATTTAAATAATAATATTTTAATAATATGTCATAGTTCTTTTAATATGAATCTTGTGTGTTGTATAATCTATAAAAAATATATTTAGTTGAAAATATTAGGGTGTCCCATTATACCACCACTTAAAATGAATTACATCCTCAGAATTTTAATTTTTTCTCATTACTAATGTGTTTGAAATTTTAAAATTCCATTGTGGAAAACTCACATCATAAAAAGGGTAAATGAAACTTCCTCTTAAAATTGAGAAAGGGAATTATGAAGTTAATTTAGAATATAAAATTACTAGGTTTCCAAGTAGGATAAAATTGTTGTTATGTAAAAATATGGATCTGTAATAAAAGAAAATATAATTATGGAGAGTGAAAGATAACATCAATCACAAGGAATTTAATAATATAGGAAAAGTTAACAACTAAACAACCACAAATATTTGATGTGTTAAAAGAAAATTGACTCATTGAATAGGAAGGAAATATGATAAAATTTGTTTCAAGATCATGTTCCCAGTGTTGAGTGATTATTTTACTATGAAGATAGTGAACACTAGAAAATATAATTACTCAACTTGTTTTAATTAATAAACACAATTTTATCCATTGGTTTTTCCTAGATCGATTTCCACCTCACCTATTACTCTATGGAATGAATATCCAACATGAATTTTTTATTCCTGAAGCATTAAAATTAAATATCAATACACCATAAGATCCCTAAAAGATTATAAGTATATTCCTCGCATAATTTCTAGAACCAAATTACTTTGTATAGAGTAATACAATACCCAAGATTAATATGAATATATAAATCTCAAAAATTAAAAAATAAAACCAAAGGTTTCACATAGATTACTCCTTAACTAAATAGCTTGATATCCTAAATAAACTCAATAATGTCAACATGAATGAACATTTTAACCGCAAAGGATATCTTATACCATTTAATATATATCACCAATAACATAGTAGAATTCCTAACATATAGTCTATTATGTTAAACTAGAAGGTTATATATATCTCAACCTAATAAAACATTTCAAAAAAATATCATTAATCATCTCAAAATACTATAATTTCAAAAAGACTTGATCATCTAATATGTTTCCAAAAATGGAAATAATATTTATCCCCCATAATTTTAAGTAAAAACAATGTCATAATTACTAGAACATAACTTAGGTGATTGGTAATAATTATAAAATTATCACCATTAGACCATGGGTTCAAGTCCCACGAATTTTCCAAATGTGATTGATTTTGCATAGGATTTTGGTTTTTCCTTTTTATAAAACTATGGAAAAGAAAATTGATAATCATATTTATAATTAGTTTATATCTTATAGAATTCTTAATAATATGATGAATATCTTAAAAAATTCCATCACCTTTTTTTAACCTGTATGGATTTCTATCCAAATCTTTTTTTTCAATGAATTCAAATATATTTAATTGACAATAATTACCCCAATATCAAGCACATGTCAAATAATATCTTTTCCTTAATCATTTTTTAAATAAAAAATCACCTTAACATTAAAAATGTTTTCTATGTAATTTGTACCATTGAAAATATTATTTCAAATCCTAAAAGTAAAACTAAAATAGAACTATCCTCAAAAGGTTAATTATTCTTATATCTAAAATATAATTTTTAAAAATAATTCAACAAAATGATTCTCTAATTCCAACACCTAAACACTTATATCATTATGATTTTATTATTTTCATAACACATTACATTAGTAATTTATCCATGGATTAAAGAATTTCATTAAATGATGACAAGTTCCCCACATATATGACATGAAACTATTAGTGGTGCCTTAGGCTGAACTTTATTTACCTTCATATTGTTAATCAAAATATTCATTCTTCCTTTTCAATCAGCTTGTTTGTGTCCTCATTTTCCACACATAAATCATCTTATACTTCCTTTAAGTCATGTTCCATTATTTCTCTTCTAACATTATTTAAATGTAAGAAATTGAATATTATTTTCTTTATCATTATTAACACATGAAATTCATAAAGAGTTCATCATTATCTTATTCTATGTGTTTGAAAATTAAACTGTGTTCCAGTTTTAAATCATAATTTAAGATAGATCATTTTGTAGATCACTTTTTATCTCATCTCTATTACTATTATTTTATTAATATCATTATATAAATCATTATATTAGTTTTTGGAATGCTTTATACTATTTCACTCAATTAGCTAAAAATAATTAAAGAAAGAACATTAGAATACCTTAGAATTAAAAATGGAAAATTTTAAAACAAAAAAGAAAATTATATCTTAACATTATAGACATTAGGTTACAATATAGGTTATCCATGGTAATGTCTCATATTAGGGGTTCTAACCAATTTTTTTCATGTCCTTCTTAATTGTTCATAATGAGTTTGTGAATTTCCAAAACATATCCCATGAGATTATCAAACCATATGTAAAACATGTCCCATTTTCATTCAACAGGTGATGATTGAGTCACGATAAATACACTTTTTGTATTTATTACTCTAGGTAAAATGGTACTAGTGCCAAATCCACTTTTTTTTTCCTGGACATGAATTTAATTTCACATAATCCGACCACTATATCCTTTAAAAAAATTCCAAGATATTTTCAAATGATATGAATTATCGCTAAAAATATCCATAGGGTTATTACTAAATTTTACTTATTCCAAATTCCAAAGGTTATCTAAAGATTTATTCTTATACCAACTATAGAAACCCATGAATATTTACACACATTATTTTATGTTTTTGAAAATAAATGACCAATAATAAAAAATAGTGATTGAAAAGGATTAGTGTCTTTGGATGAATAGGTTTATAATATATCTAAAGGAAACTAAGACATGAAATCATTATTTAAATCTCCATAATTATCCCTTATTTTCATTTTAGTTTCTAATAATACATCAGATAATCTAGGGGGTGAGATAAAAAGGTGAGTAATGGAATAAACAAGAACATGAAACAAAACATGTGAGTAATAGGTATAACATGATATAATAATGGTAAAATCTCATAAGTAATCACATAAGATAATGACATAAATATAATGCAAACATAAGATCATGAAAACATAGGAAATGTACTACAAAAATATGATTTATGTGTTCCACAAAAAGTAAATCAATAATGAATCATAAACATAAGAATTACCCATGGAAAGAAAATGGGTTACATAATATTGGCTCATATATTAATATAATTAAATTTAATTATGAAAGAATTTCATAGACAGACATATGAAGGGATAATAATAAATGTATATATTTTAGATACATAAATAAATATTTTATAATCATTTCATAATAATAAAGTGAGAAAAAGTGTGTTAGAGATATAATAGTCAAAACCCAATGCAAATGGTGGTTTAGATTTGTCCCTTACATAAAATTTAAAAATTTATCAAATATTAAAGAAAAATTATCTTTTAAATGAATGATAGAAAATTATAAATGAAGAATCAAATCATTTGGTGGTCATAATGGTGGGAAATTTTGATCATTCTATGTACATTAAAGTGGTGAATCTTTTCACATTTTTATAAGAAATGTCAATAAGTACCTCATTTAGAAAATGATTGGAATATTCATTTAAAACCATTTTGTAAATGTAAAACATGGGAAAATTTTATTTAATAAATAATTTTATAATATTAAAAATATTCTTGAAAACATATTTAGAAAACATGTATTTGAAATGATAAAGAATTTTGACCAAAGGGATAAATAAAGTCCAATTTTATTAAAAACATTTTCCCAATCATTATATGTAACAAAGATAAGAAGTATAGAAATAGTGATTAAAAATTACATGATTACTAAGATTAGAAAAACATTAACAGGGATTATTAAATAATTATAAAGTTATTTCCTTAAATGGAAATTCAAGCATAATCAATTCTGATTATAATTAAATTGAACCAATAACACTTAGCGCTTTGGTAAATTTTGAATCATAACACCCATGAAAGATATAAAATCAAATTAAACATTAAATATTATGATTATAAATATATTGATGATATAATATATAAAATTGTAAGTACATGCACTACCCAAATGAAACATGTGGGGAATATGGAATATGTCTCATGGAAGTAAAAGTGAGACAAAAACTCTATTAAGAAGATCTTGTCATTGAAGTGTGAATTAATTGATGTAGTTATTATTTTTTCAGATGTTATTACAAATTAAAAATCTTGAGAATTCATTAATTAATAATCAATGGACCTTACAAACATAATTTTAGCATATCAAAGACACTATTGATGTAAATTAACCAAATGAAATAAATTATGTTATAAAATATCTTACCTCAAGACCAGAAATTTCATGTATTTCCTTTATCTCGTATATAATAAAAATATATATTTTTTATTGAGGAAATTTTAAGGTTTAATCCATTATAATAAAACCATTTTCATAATTTATTTTAATAACATATTTAATTTCTTATAAATTTATTTCCACTTTGGATGTTTTGAGAACGGTTAGTACATAATATAAAAATGAAATGTGTGTGTTGATTGTGGTTAAAAGGATCATTTTTCCATTATAAATATAATAAAAATAATAATTAATACATAATTATATTTTTATAAATCAATTATCATTTTAAAACCAACCATAAATATGGTGACGGAAAATGAACCACGTTATAATCATGGAGATGGTAGGTCGTATATACGCATAAGTAACATTTCTATATTTCAAAGATCGTGATGGATTGAAGGTAAATGTTATTTTACATTTATATAATGATAATTATATCATAAATATCATATTATTTCTTGAAAATATAATTACATATATAATCTATGTGATTCAAAAATAAATCACATCACTTTATGCGGCAGTAGTCCACTGTACACACAAACAATGGTATCATTCTACAATTTATGGTAATGTAAGAAGGTTTATGATATGTTAATTTTCTAGATTGACTAGTATGTCAGGAATATTTTATATAAACATTTAATCAATCATGATGAACATTTGGGAGATTTGATGTTGGAAAATGAATTACATTGGTTTGCAAGGTGGTAGTATGTCATACAAACGAATGATCAGTTTATTTCCCATTTAATGGAAGAGAATATGGATAAATATTATAAAATAAATATAATAACATATTATTATATTTGATATACTGTTTTTATTATATTATTAGTTTTAATACATAATTTATAGTGTATAAATATGAAGTAAAAAAGATCTTAGTGAATATGATTACCTTCACTTAGTAGAACCTCAATTTGATAAATTATTTAGGACCTGAAGGATAGTCTTATAGAAGAAACAAAAGCTCTATAATGTGTATAAAAATATGGGGATATCTCTTTTCAGGGTTTTACTATTCCAAATGTCTTGTGATGAGTGAATAAGTTAGTGAATGAGGATTTATTTTAAGACTGAGGAGGGGAAACATTTTTTTAAATAACCAAAACTATTTTATAATGGGAAGTCACTATAAATAAAAGTTCCTCCAAAATAAAATAAAAATGTGGTGTGTCTGTGCGTGTGTGGGGGGTGGTATTACTCATCCACACCTCCAAAATTCAAAAATAAATATTTTTTAAACATGATAATCCATTCACCTCTTTGGTTACCAACCGTTTACCATTTTAATGTTTCACCATGATAACTAGTTTTTTAATGTTTTTACAAGTCATTATGACAAAACATTTAGTTAAAATCTATAGATAATATTAATTATTATTAATAAAAATATGTACACCATTTCATAAAATTAAAATAATATATGTTGGAGAAATCAATTTACACTTAAACATGTAAAATGTGTCAAAAAACAGTTGTTCAAGAAATGAATTTTTTAAACAATAGATGAGTTGTATTAACTGTACTACTAGAAATAATAATTATATAAATTTAAATTAATATTTATAGATATATAATTTATAAATTTCACATAAATAATTACCCATTAGTGGTTATTTTAATTAATTATAATGGAGAAACATTATGCATGTTAAAATAGTTTTCATAAAAGTATTTTTTTAATCATAATAATAAAAGTATACCAAAATATTATATAAATATTATTTAAGAATAATTAATTTTATTATATATAACTAAAAATACTTATGTTATATTGAAATCAAATTAACAAAACCAAGGAAATTTAAAATTACTCAATTTATTAAAAGAAATTTTGTATTTACAAATATCGATATTTATCACTATTCAAGAAAAAATCAATATTTTCCAAAAAATAAAAAAATTTAATCATAATTAAATATCAATATGACAATTTCAAAATTAATTTAATTTTATAAAATAAAATATATAATGTAACACCCCGACCCCTCTAGACAGGAGCCGGTGCATTAATTGTGATATTGGCATGGTTAAAAAGAATGAAATTACCGAAGGAACGATCAGTTTAGTAGTTTTGAAGAAACTAGATACATAGATTTTACACAAATTACATTGGATAAGGTTACAAGATACAATACATATTGAATAACAAAATCTTCCATCATGAGCACTCAATAAATGACCTCTTCTTCATAACCTATTGAAGGTAAACAATGAAAGTGGGGAGATACAATGCTCAGTAGGGGTTACAAATAGTAGAATCATGAGTAAAATAATAAGTGAACCATAATCAATCTGACGTAAACAAAATGGCATAGTGAATAAATGAACAACTAATTCCTTTAATAAACTAAGAATAAAAATGCATCCATATATTTTGTCATAGTGAAAACCTCATGGATTGTAATAATGACTGATAATGAATAAGGAGAATCCTTATTAATTGGACATCATGTATCTGGTACATGAAACCATAATACCGTTGAAATGGTTTAGTTCTGTGGGTAGAAACCCGTTTGATTTTTTTGGAAACAAACTCGAAGGGTCTGTCACAAAACTTTTTTGTCTCATGAGACCTACTGATGAATCAAGGGGATTTAGTGGGCCCCACCCACCTTTACATACAAAACATTCCTTATAAATATATTCAATACAATAGAAATATGTATTTACATTATCCGTATAGAATAGAGGATACAGATTCATCAACATTTCCATAGTCAAAACAACATTCAAAATAAATATCGTATGTAAAATGGTATATGGCTTAGACAATAATAATATCCATGATATGAGAATATGGATATTTAAAGGGACTATAATTTCAATTGAAAGGTGATTTCAAATGGTTAGTAGGTACACCACATAAGAAAGTGTAGGTGCACAATTACTAAGTAAGACACAACGAAGTGAAAATTGAGACAAACCTTGTTATCGTGTAGTATTCAATTGAGTCATATGAAAAATAGTTAATAACCACCAATAGAATCACAGAATAAAATGAATATAATGGTAACCATGATAACATCTATCAAATGGCAGTACACTTATACCACATATAAGAAATAAGAGGTGAATAATGAAAATCCCACAGAATTGAAGGTGAGATGAGAAAACCTCTTACAAACATTTTGGCATGGTAACGAGTGTTATTGCAAGGTATTATTGAGAGGTAAAGGGGTATACCATTATTTATATATCATAAGGGAATTATGGGGGGTGATAAAACATACCCCATCATTAGAAATTAAAAACAAAAGCAGATAAGATAAGGTGGATTCTTGAATAAAAGTGATAGAGAGGATCCCTTACCTTTCGCTCGAAGGTGTTCTTGTTTGTTCTTAACGACCTGAATAATCAAATTTAGCTTCATTAATTAATAATTCCATAACCTCATAAACATTTAATTGATATGGTATAACCTTACTAAGTTAAATAATGTCCCTTTTGATGGGTTCAAGAGGTTCGATTTTATTGTTTTGGAAACATTTTCTAACTTGGTTTCATGATTTGTTTACTTGTATTCATGAATGGTAGTTTGTTTGAAATATGGTTAAATATCCAAAATTGTTATTATAAATTATTAGTGACATTAAAGAGATATAAATTATCTTATAATGATTTTGTTCATGAGGATGACTCATTCGATGAGTTAAAAATAAATGCTTGGATTTGGCTTGGCGGTTTGGTGCACAATAAACTTGTTTTGTATTATTATTTCATATTATGAATGTGTAAAGATTTCAGAACATTAACCAAGATAAAAATACATATATTATGACCTGGATCAACCATTTTAAAGGTTTCATGACCAGTATTGAAGATATTAATGCAAATTGAAAACCTGTCTTCCTTGAGTGATAAATTTACACATCTCGGACGGTGTTTTCATTTATTGTATAAAAGGAGGAGAAAAGAGAGATTATAATGAAATATTCCATTAGCACAATGAAAATCCAGTACATGTAAGGTACTGGAATTATCATGTATTATTTATGAGGGGAGGTGAGAAGGGAGAACAAAATAATGGAACTTTTTAAAAGAAATTGAAAGAAAAGAGAAGGGAGGTTCACCTCTTGAGTACTCCTCCTTGAGAAACTCTTTAAGGCCTTTGTTTTTGGCCTTTTGGTGAGACCATAAGGTCTTGAAAGTGGGGGAGGATGTTAGGGATATATTTGAGCAGAATATTGGCAAGGAACAAGGCTTTATTTGTGTGAGAGGGAGAGGGGGGTGGTGAGGGGTGCTTTATGTAGTTGAGGGGAAAGAAGTTTTCTTAATATTATAAACATTAATTTATTAATTCCTATCAAAACAGGAAATAGTGAGTATTACATGACCTAGAATAGTAATATATGCATGTGAGTTCTATATTTTAGGTGCTTATATCACTCATGATGCTATGAATAGTTAATTTAAATTATAATGTATTTATACGATAAATCAATGTATTTTACTATTCACCAAAAATTCAAGTATTTCAGAAAAATCCCAAAAAATCACCCTAACCATTTTTCGACGTGTAGAATCCAAAAATGAAATCCATTTCTTAAAAATTAATTTTTTAAATATGATTAATTAAATTTTTAATTAAATCATTATTTAATTGAAATATATAAACACTTAAAACATTTATCTTCATATTTAAGGTGTCTAAATTCATTTACACACTCAAGGGTATGGATACCATTCATAAGAGTCATATTAATACTCATAAGGGTAAGTTACTATTCATAATGGTGGGTTACTATTCATAAGGGTAGGTTACTATTCACCAAAAATTAATTTAATTCTATCAAACTCTAAATATCATCTTGAACACAACCGTGTATATCAGATTTTTAAAATTAAAATCAAAGAGTTGGTAAATATAAGTTTAGTGGCTAAGTTATGGCTATCTCCTATAAGTAACCATGTTTTCTTCCATAGGGGCTCAGTGAATCATGAAATATAGGCTACCTAATGAATAAAGTGTATTTAAGAGAAACATACCATAAAATGATTGGGGTGCTACATTATTCCATCCTTCAAAAATTTCTTCCTCAAAATTTTATGTATAAAGTCCACAAAAAATATGTGGGTAGTTCTTCTTCATAATATCCTTAGGTTCCCATGTGGATTCCTCCATATTCTGGTACCTCCAAAGAACCATTACTAGATGAGTTGTCTGATTTCTCAATACCTACTCCCCTATGTCAATAATCCCAATAGGATTTTCACAATATGAAAAATCAGGTTCCAGTTCAATTTCTTCATATGTGAAAACATGAGTTGGGTCTGGAATGTATTTCTTCTAAAATGACACGTGGAACACATCATGAAATCTAGAGAGATTTTGCGGTATCACTAGACGGTATGCTACAACTCCGATTCTTTCCAGAATTTCAAATGGCCCGATGTTCCTGGGGCTCAGTTTCCCTTTCTTACCGAACCTGAGGACACCCTTCCATGGGGATAATTTCAGAAAGACATGATCTCCCACATGGAATTCCAAATCCTTTCTCCAATTTTCAGCATAACTCTTCTGCCTACTTTGGGCTACCTTAATATGGGCTTGGATTGTCTTCACCTTTTCTGTGGTCTCTTCAATAAGTTCTGGGTCTATAAGTTTCCTCTCACCAACTTTGTCCCAACATGTTGGAGTTCGATATCTCTTTCAACATAATGATTCATATGGAGCCATTTGAATACTAGAATGGAAACTATTATTGTAAGAAAATTCCACTAAAGTAAAGTATTGATCCCACATACCTTGGAAATCAAGAGAGCATGACCACAGCATGGATTTTAGAGTTTGAATAGTTCTTTCAGATTGTCTGTCGGTATGGGGGTGATATGCAGTACTCATACGAAGCTTAGTATTCAAAGCCTTCTAGAGACTTTTCCAGAATTTTGATGTAATCTGAGGATCTTGATCAGACCAAATTGATAGAGGTGAACCATTAAGTCCTACAACTTCATTAATATACATCCTTTCCAGGTGCTCAAGTGGTTAATCCACTCGTATAGGAAGGAAATGTGCTGATTTTGTGAGACGATCAACAATTACCCACATTGTATCATTCCTTCTAGGTTTCCTTGTTAGTCCAATGATAAAATCCATCGTAATGTTATCCAACTTATACATAGGAATAGGTAGAGGTTTCATCACTCCTTTGGGATGTTGTCTCTCTGCCTTCACTTGTTGACAAACTAGACACCTTGGCACGTAGTCAGCAATTTCCCACTTCATATTATCCCACCAAAAATATTCCTTTAGATCTCTATACATGTTGGTGCTACCCGGGTGTATAGAGAAATTTGAGATATGTTCATCGTCTAATAGTTCCCTTTTTAGCTCAGGTACAGATGGAACTTATAACCTATTCCCAAACTTTAGAACTCCTTCTTCTTACACGAAGTCATACAGTCTTCCATCCTTGACAACAATAATTTTCTTGTGCATATTCACATCATCAGATTGAGATATTTTTATTTTCTCTAATAAAGATGGTTTAGAAATCATTTGAAAGAGAAAATATGTTTCCCCTTCCTTAACAATTCCCATATCCATCTTCAGTAGATCCATGAATATAAGATCTCTTTCAATCATCATTTGAGTCAGAAGGCCATGATATTTCCTTCTTAATGCATCTTCCACCTTATTCACCTTTCCTGGGTAGTAGTGTATTAAACAATCGTTATCTTTTAGTAACTCGAGTCATCTTATTTGCCTCATGTTGAGTTCTTTTAGTGTGAAAATGTATTTCAAACTCTTATGGTCTGTATAGATCTCACATCTCACTCCATAGAGATAATGCCTCCATATTTACAGAGAAAATATTATGGCTGCTAACTCAAGATCATGAGTTGGATAATTTTTCACATGATTCTTCAACTGTCTTGATGTATAAGCAATGACTTTATCGTTTTTCATATGGACGCAACCCAGTCCATTCTTTGATGCATCGCTATATATCACAAATCCATCACTTTCATATGGAAGAGTCAAAATTGGAGCATTGACCAATCTTGTTTTCAATTATTCGAAGCATTATGTACACTCTTTTGTCCACACAAACTTAACTCCTTTATGTGTGATCTTGGTTAGCGGGTTAGCCAGTCGGGCAAAATTATGAACGAAATGTTGATAGTAACATGCTAAGCCAATAAAACTGCGTACCTCAGTTAAATTTATTGGCATGGGCCAATCTTGGATTGCCTTTGTCTTTGCAGGATCGACTAGGATTCCATCCTTAGAGACAATATGGCCTAGAAAAGAAACTAATTAAAGCCAGAATTTTCATTTTCTAAACTTCCTATACAATTAATTTCTTCTAAGAGTTTTCAGAATAATCCACAAGTGATTCTCATGGTCTTCATAGCTTTTTGAGTACACTAGGATATCATTAATGAACACCACAACAAAGTTATCAAGATATTCCTTGAAAACTCTATTCAATAAATCCATGAAAACAAAGGGTGAATTAGTCAGTCCAAAAGGCATCACCGTAAACTCGTAATTCCCATATCTGGTTTGAAATGTTGTCTTAGGAATATCTTCCTTCTTCACACGCAGCTGATGATATCCATACCGAAGGTCAATCATAGAAAAGTATTGTGTTCCATGAAGTTGATCAAATAAATCATCAATCTGAGGAAGAGGATACTTATTATTTATTGTAATAGCATTTATTTCCCTATAATCAATGCATAGCCTCATGGATCCATCTTTCTTCTTGACAAATAGGACCGGGGCTCCCCATGGAGAAACATTAGGTCGAATAAATCCTTTTTCTCTCAAATCCTCTAGTTGTTTCTTCAGATCCACTAACTCCATATTGGCCATTATATAGGGTGTCTTTGATATAGGTCTCACACCAGGTATTAAATCTATAGAGAACTCAACTTCCCGCTCTTGCGGATTTCCATGTAAATCCTTTGGAAATACTAGAAAGGAATTAGGTGGCGAGGTTTCTGCTCCAAATATAAGAGATTCTACACCATTTTCAAGAATTGAAACTTCCTTTTTATTGCAATAAATCTTCACATCATAGTTTGAAAACCAGTTCATACTAAGAATTATATCAAATTCAGTCATTGGCATGACAATAATATTAGAAACTAATGCACGTTTTTTTTGTCACGAGGGGGGCTAGTTGGCTTACCATTGTTGCAATGATGCATCCCTAGGAGTTTTGACGGAAAAATCCTTTATTAAATCAAATTGGAAATATCTATTTTGTTTGGAAAACTGAGAATATATAAATGAATAAGATGATCCATAATCAAATAAAGTGTTGTCCAAGTTTTAGGAAACAATTAAAGTACCTGCCACCACATCATTTGGAACTTCAACCTCTGCGGTTGTAATTGCATAGGCTCTCCCTTGTTCTCTTGTCTTTTTCTAAGGCATGTTTCCACAGAGCTTAGGAAACTCCTTTTAATAGTGTCTCATATATCTAAAATTATAGCATTGAATATCATTGAATTGTTTCTTCCCCTTGCATTCATCAAATCGATGACCCTTTTCTCCGTACTTATAACAGACTCCCATGCCTTTCAAGTATTTACTAAGATGATTATTTCCATAGTTCTCACATAATGGGAAATTATCCATTCCCTTACTCTTCATTGGTGCTTCTCCTTTTCCTTTGTTATTAGAGTACCACTTATTATCTTGGTTTCATTTGAAAAGGTTTGATCTAGAAAATTACTTCTCTGTTTTGATAGCACTTGATGAAATTCTATCAAATGATGAAAACGTTTGAGAAGCCAGTGCCCTCTAAAGACTTGACTTAAGAACTTCAAAGAAATGATCAATCTTGTCTGCTGAGTCACGTACGTAATCTACAACATACTTGGCCAGCCTCATAAAAGGAGCCTCATACTCTACAACACTGTCTTCTTCCCTTTATTTCAAGCTAAAGAATTTCCTCTTCATTTTAGTTCGTTGCTCACAAGGGAAATATTTTTCGAAGAATATTTCCTTAAAAGTCCTTCATTCCATATATTCTATTTCTTCTTCCTCCATGGTATTTTGAATCAGGGACCACCATTGATCAGCGTCGCCTGTGAGACAATATACTACCAGCACCACCTTCTCATTCTCATTGCATCACAATGCCATGAATATCTTTTCAAGTGACTTGATCCATTTCTCAGCTACCATGGGATTAGTAGTCCCACTAAAATATGGGGGCTTCTGCTGCATGAAACAATCCAATATAGGTGTGGAATGGTTATTCATTACAACTTGAGTAAGTTGTCCCAATATGGTCATGATTTGATCCGCTCCAACATTGACTGTGTTGACATGCTCAGTGGGGAGATCCCTACGTTTCCCATGAGTATTGATTCCCCTTCTTCTATTAGATTCCATTTCTAAATAATTATACACAACAGATTAGGGTATGAATCATAATGTATAATATTAACAAAATACTTAGCATATTTGAAGATCCTATGCATGGCTAATCCTATAATCGGAAAAATGGTTTATTTGAATAATAATTTACATTTCAATCCTTCATAATGGCTTGTAATGAAAATATTAATTATCCTAAGCATATCCCCCAGGAGTGTCGTAACCAATAGTGAAGCAAGGCCCGTTGTTTTGTACCAGTTCCCGTTCGAGTCTAGCTCAAAGTGGTGTTTTTGGGTTTTACCCCTAGATACATCTGTGCCAGAGCCACCTCTACCTGCTCGTATCCAGACAGGGATGTATTGCTCGAAATATCCACATAATATATTCCTTACCAAAATACCATGATATTCTTGTACTTTTATCCTCAAATACTACCTATGGGATTTGTTCCCTACTATAAATTTCCTAATCTATTTTCCAAGTTTCCTACTAAACTTCCTCTGATACCAAACGTAACACCCCAACCCCTCTAGACAAGAGCTGGTGCATTACTTTTGATATTGGCATGGTTATATGGAATGAAAATCCCGAAGGAATGATCAGTTTTGTAGTCTTGAAGAAACTATATACATATATTTAACACAAATTACATTGGATGAGGTTACAAGATACAATACATAATGAAAAAAAACTGCCATCACGAGCACCTAATAAATGACCTCCTCTTCATAACTTGTTGAAGGTAAGCAATGAAAGGGGTGAGCTAAAATGCTCATTAAGGGTTAGAAATAGTGGAAGAATGTGTACAATAATAATTGAATCATAATTAATCTGACGCAATAAAAATGGCATAGTGAATAAATGAACAACTAATGCCTTTAATAAACTGAGAATGAAATTGCATCCATAGATTTTGTTATAGTGAAAACCTCATGGCTAGTAATAATGACTGATAATGAATAAATATAATGATTATTAATTGGACGTCATGTATCTGGAACATGAAACCATAATACCATTGAAACGGTTTAGTTCTGTGGGTAGAAACCCGTATGATTTTTTTGGAAATAAACTCGAAGGGTATATCGCCAAACTATTTTGTCTCATGAGACCTACTAATGCATCGAGGGGCTATATTGGTCCCCAAACACCTCTAAATCCAAATAATTATTTATAAATATATTCAATAAAATATCAATATGTATTTACATTATCCGTATAGAATAGAGGATACAGATTCATCAACATTTCCACAGTCAAAACAACATTCAAAATAAATATCGTATGTAAAATGGTATACAGCTTAGAAAATAATAATATCCATGATATGAGAATATGTATATTTAAATGGAATATAATTTCAATTGAAAATTTATATCAAATGTGCAGTAGTTACATCACATAAGAAAGAGTAGGTGCACAATTACTAAGCAAGTCACAACAAATTGAAAATAGAGACAAAGCTTGTTACCTTGTTGTATTCAATTGAGTTGTATGAAAAAGAGTTAATAACCACCAAAAGAGTCAAAAAATACAATGAATATAATGATAACCAAGATAAAATATGTCAAATTTCAGTACACATATACCACATATAAGAAATAAGAGGTGAATAATGAAAATCCCACAGAATTGATGGTGAGATGAGAAAACCTCTTACAAACATTTCGTCATGGAAACGAGTGTTATTTCAAGGTCTTGCTGAGAGTTAAAGGGGTATCCCATTATTTATATATCACAAGGGATGTATGGGGGAGGTGATAAAACATACCCCCTCATTATAAATTAAAAATAAAAGAACATAAGATAAGGTGGATTCTTGAATAAAAGTGAGAGAGAGGATCCCTTACCTTTCGCTTGAAGGTGTTCTTGTTTGATCTTAACAACCTGAATAATCAAATTTAGATTCATTAATTAATAATACCAGAACCTCATAAACATTTAATTGATATGGTATAACCTTATTAAGTTAATTAATGTCCCTTTTCATGGGTTCAAGAGGTTCAATTTTACTGTTTTGGAAGAATTTTTTTACTTGGTTTCATGATTTGTTTACTTGAATTCATGAATGGTAGTTTGTTTGAAGTATGGTTAAACATACATAATTTTTATTATACATTAATATTGACATTAAAAAGATATAAATGATCTGATAATGATTCTAGACATGAGGATGACACATTCGATGAGTTAAAAATAAATGCTTGGGTTTGGCTTGGCGGTTTTGTGCACAATAAACTTGTTATGTAATATTATTTCATATTATGAATGTGTAAAGATTTCAGAACATTAACCAAGATAAAAATAAATATATTATTAACTGGTTCAACCATTGAAAAGGATTAATGGCCAGTATCGATGATAGTAATGCAAATTGAAAACCCGTCTTCCTTGAGTGTGATAAATTTACAAATCTCAGATGGTGTTTGCATTTATTGTATAAAAGGAGGGGAAAAGAGAGATTATAATGAAATATTACATTAGCACAATGAAAATAAAGTACATGTAAGGTACTAGAATTATCATGGCATTTTGATGAGGGGAGGTGAGAAGGGAGAACAAAATAATGGAACTTTGTAAAAGAAATTGGAAGAAAAGAGAAGGGAGGTTCACCTCTTGAGTACTCCTCCTTGAGAAACTCTTTAAGGCCTTTGTTTTTGGCCTTTTGGTGAGACCCGAAGGTCTTGGAATTGGGGGAGGATGTTAGGGAGCTATTTTAGCCTAATATTGGCAAGGCACAAGGCTTGAGTGGTGTGATAGGTAGAGGGGGGTGAGGGGTGCTTTATATAGTGGAGGGGAGATGAGTTTTCTTAATATTATAAACATTAATTTATTAATTCCTTTCAAGACAAGCTATAGTGAGTATTACATGAAATAGAATAGTAATATATCCATGTGAGTTCAATATTTTTGGTGCTTAAATTACTCATGATTCTAGTAATAGTTAATTTAAATTATATTGTAGTTATACGATAAATGAACGTATTTTACTATTCATGAAAAATTCAAGTATTTCAGAAAAATCCTGAAAATTCACCCTAACCAGTTTTCGACGTGTATAATCCAAAAATGAAGTCCTTTTTTCAAAAATAATTTTTTAAATATGATTAGTTAAATGTTTAATTAAATCATTATTTAATTGAAATATATAAACACTTAAGACATTCATCTTCATCTTTAAGGTATCTAAATTCATTTACATGCTCAAGGGTATGGATACCATTCATAAGAGTCATATTAAAATTCATAAGGTTAAGTTACTATTTATAAGAGTAGGTTACTATTCATAAGGGTAGGTTACTATTCACCGAAAATTAAGTTAATTCTATCAGACTCTAAATATCATCTTGAACAAATCCGTGTATATCAAATTATTAAAATTCAAATCAAAGAGGTGGTAAATATAAGTTTAGTGGCTAAGTTATGGCTATCTCCTATAAGTAACCATGTTTTGTTCCATAGGGGATCATTGAATCATGAAATATAGGATACCTAATGAATACATTGTATTTAAGAGAAACATACCATAAAATGATTGGGGTGCTACATCTAAAATATCCAAAAACTAATTATAATATTTTCTTAATAAAATAAATAATTGTTTTTTGAAGGAAAAATATTTTTTTAAGAATAAATGTCTATTATAAATTCAGTGATTATGTACTATAAATTTATAAACAAATTTATAGTTATTATTAAATTTATATATATTTTATAAATTATTTAATCATATTCATACCATCCAATTTAACAGTTAGGTTATAACATTCATATTTAAATAATAATAATTTATAATATGTCATATCTCATCTAATATCAGGGTTTCATTTAGGATATGATATCAAACATAGTGTTATTTTAAAATAATCAGGAGTTAAAATGGGAAAACCCCTTCGATAGGTGAATATATGGTCTTTTAAGGGACCCAAACTTCTCATACATAAATATAATATCTTAATAGAATAATATTCATTACATAACATCATAATCCACTAAAGGATCATTTAGGTTTAGTGAATATGGAATCTTTGATGCATAAAAAACTTGTACATAAGTGAGATATGCAATATCTAAATATGTTATTAATAAATATAAAAATTATTATAAATATCATACATAATACCTTTCATCATAACATAGGTAAAGGAAACATATGAAAGGGTGTGCTCAGATGCTCAGTAAGGGTATACAAAAAAGATATGAATCTATGATCTTATGAAATAATAAGTAAAGAATAAGGGTTTGTGATCCTAAAAATAACTTAAAATGTTTATACCCAACTTTTCATAGATCATAAAAATGGATCATTATATAAATCATTATAATTTTAGAAAACATGTCCCATATGAGTGAGAAATCATCTTAAACCAGTAATGAACCATAATCTAATGTCAAATATGTTGGGAACCATCATAAATATAAAAAATTACTTCATATGTCAAAGTTCACTACCAATACCATCAATATAGTGTATCAGGACTTATTACCTGATTCCCATTGTGGATTGGGATGCACCTGTTTCATATAGTGGATCAGGACTCTCTTATCTTCCATTGTGGATCAAGACCCACCGATTTTCCATTGTGGATCAAAACCATTGACATATTTCCCATTATTATCACATGAGATATAAATTTTTACTCAATGAATTTTAGAGGGATATTTCTCCCACCATTATAATAATAAAAACCATGCTTAAGTGTTCCATAATATCATAAAACATTCGTTATATCACCCCATCATAACCCATGTAAATAAAATAGGTTTCATAGACATTTCATCAATTCCCAATATAATAACCCATGAAAAATTATTGGGTTTCATAAATATTTCATCAATATATATATTAACCATCTAGAGAAATAATAAGGACGATATCATTCAATCTTATCCCTAATAAAGCATAAACAACATCGAATGATGTCATATTTGATAAAAAATGATTTTGAAATACCACATCAAACAAATCTAGAGGAAAAAATAATTTCCACATAAAAATAGTTTTTTAAAACATAAAAAATTATCAAAATCATTTTTATTTAAATATAACTATGGAAACATATCAAATAAGATTTTAAAAATAATTTAAAACATTTTTTGAGTAAAATATCCTTTCTGTTTTAAAAAACACATTTTAAAACTAAAAATTCATAAAAGAATTTTAAAATCATTTTTATTGGAAAATATACTTTGAAACATATAAGGGGGGATTTAATAAAATGAGTTAATTGTGATGGTATAAAATACCATTCAAGTTGTACAAATTTAAACAATGATTCCATTCTAATTTTTAATAAAATAAAATTAAACGTTGTTTAGAAAACGATATGAAGACTCTTTGAAATATATTTTTTAAATAAGTCAATAATGTGTAAAAAAATTACTTCAATAAATAATAATGATAAATTGAGATACATTTTTAAAAATATTTTTTGAAAACATGGATATGGAAGAAAAAATCTTTTTCGACTAAAGAGATAAATAACATCGGCATACTATTAAAACATTCTCTTTCAATATTAAGTATATAAAGAGATAAAAATGAAAGGAAAACATGTATTATATTTAATTTAACATATGATAATAAAATTAATTATTTTATTGAGATATGGATCATAATATTTCATCATCGGAGGCATAAACATAAACAATACTGTTAAACGATGAAATTGTACCATAAAACCATTACCACATTAGTAACATTGAATCATAAGTCCCATGAAAGAATAAATTTAAATGAAACTTAAAATACCATGAGAATAAATAAATTAATTATATTACATGTCAAATTGTTGTATATACAACTCATAAAATAAGATAGGTGCATAACATGACATATGTCTGAAAGAAGGCAGATTGAGACAAAATCCCTTACCGCTTTTGTAACTTTTTAACTATAAACCTCAATAAAGTAGGATACTAAAGTGGTGATTTAAATAGATATAATTTAAGATTAATCCTAAAATATTTCATGGGAATTATATACACCACATAAACTAAATAGTTTGTGAAAATGGGATGTGCCTCACGTAAATAAAAAGTGAGATGAAAATCCCTTACCTTATGTCTTGACTTCCTTTGTACATGTTTAAAACTCATATATAATAAATATAAGTTTATTATTAATTTATTAGAAAACCATAATTATATATTTAATACCATATAGGATTAATTTATGACCTCATATTATCTTATTATTAAAAATTTCATGTTGAATTCATGTTTTCGGTAATAACTACTTTGTTTTTTAAGTATCTTTTGATTTGGTATTTTCAGTCCTTTTAAATTGATTGTGGTTCCATATTATTAATAATTCTAAACATTATATAATAATATTATATATTCATTATATATATATATATATATATCAGTCCATAAAAGTTATATATAGAGAATGAAATACACCGTTTAAGGTGACGATATGCCGTACGTATGCATGAACATTGTTGCTATTTTCTCGGCTGATGAAATGAAAAAATAAATTACCTTTACATAATAATTTTTATTTCATATATATAATATTATTTTATTCAAACATATCCTTATTACCTTCCATGTAATGAGTATGTGAATAATGAATCACATCACTTTATGATGCAGTGGTCCACCATACACACAAATGACTTTATCATATTCCCACAGAATGAATTGTAAGAAAGAATATGAGAAGTAGTTACTAAATAAAAAGAATAATTTAATCAATATAATATATATACAAAATATCCATCATTATATCCATCCATGAGAGTTGGTTATGGAAAAAGAACAACATCAGTTCACGAGGAGGTTGTTCCCCATACCCATGAATACCGATTTCAAAACCTATTTGATGGAAGAGGAGAATGATTTAGGTTATTTCTCTAACATAATAACATGTTATTATATGATATATATATATATATATATCATCATGGTTTAATAATATTTTTATGAGGTTTAGGAAGAAATAAAAAATTCTCTATTAGGGATGATACCTCTTCTCCAGACAACTAATTTTGTTTTTTACCAAAAAAATCATAGGCTTTATTTATGTTGCAATTAAGGATAATAAGATGAAAAAGATATTTAAGGAAGTGATTTGGGTAGGTTTTGTATGAGGAAATGTGTTTTAAAACTGTTATGTGGAGAGGAGAGTATGTGGCCTTTTATAAGTGAGGAGAGTGTCATACTTGTAATTTTTGAAAAGAAAAATTTGTAACCCTTTTTTTCACATTCCAAAATGATGAAAATGTTCCATGACTTAACCTTAGTTGTTAAATTGTATAAATATTTCCATCTTATAAGTGTTGTCCTAGTTTATATTTCATTTTACCCCTTATCCTTTTTGTTTAATCCCCTGGTAAACTCATTTTTAGACTCACCGTGGTAATTAATTTTCACTATTTTTATAGTTGATTAAGTTCAAAAATTAATTTGACCTTATTAGATAATATGAATAATTCTGATTCTAAATTTGGAATCCATTTTTTCAAATTCCATTTATAAAAGGGAAAAGTTAATTTAATATTAACCCTATATATGGGAAGATAAAGTGGTGTTCCAAAGACTAACTAAAAATTAACATTTTATTAAAGAAAAAACATACATGCATAAAAAATTCACTCTGACTTATAGAGGGTGGAAATAATGAAGAATAAGGCAATAACGCCTAACAATGAGCTTACAATCATTATGTAGAGACCCCAAGATGGTGTGTAAAATCATTATCTATCCCGGACTCCCTTTTCTAGATGAATCATCAACAAAAAAATTTATTTCCCTCCATGTAAAACCAACACAAATACCTTGGATGAAAAACATTATGTAGTTCTAGAAGGATTAATAAAACATCTGGGGTGAATTATCCTTCCATCGAATGAAACTGACCAACACAGTTATGTCGAACATATTATTCTAGTTTCAAATCATTATTTTTATCTAGATGATGATATCATAAATTTGGACCCTTTTGATCCTTCTATTTGATATGGGAGCCCTGATATAAAACATTTTAGTTTTCCACCTCTACATGACTAGTTTTTATTAGATTGCACAATTGTGGGTTTTTGAACATTTATTAGAGATGAACACAATACTCATCCTTTGGTAGATGATTTGTATTCTCAAATTTCTATATATTTTCATGATATTAATAAACCTATTAATTGCAATTTTCATTCCATTAATAAAGAATAACATGTCTCTAGAAATCATGAGATGAGATAAAAGTCCTCTCCTAAAACCTTTTTAAAATAGATCAATCTTCCCATGTACCATTTTTTTATTGATGTTCCTTATAAGTGACTCCCCATACATAATAAATTATCTTTGAGAAAAATTGTCTCTTTCCATACACAACATAAATATTTGAAAAATATAAACCCCTTTCTATTAGATATATAGTGTTCCATGGGTATCCTTAACATCTAAAGTACAAACTAAAAAACTATTCAAGAAAGCTGAATTTCACCATGAATATTATAATGAAACTCCACTTTAACCTATCATAATCCTTGTCCATGACCATTATGATCATCTAATTGGATTCAATCGGCTTTTTTATTTATATCATCCACAATTTATTTTTCAATATCAATTTCCCTTGGATAGTTATCACTTATAAAACTATACTTCTCCTAAAATATTAATCTTGGAATAACACTACTAAGTCTCCTTTATATGTGGTTGGAAATAATTATATAATAGGAGTTTAACAAAAAAAATTGGTTTATAATGATTAATAAGAGTGGAATATTTCACCTTTGGAATAAGAAATACTCTGGATGCATAAAGATCATTTTTCAATGATCTACCTCTAAATGAATCCTACACTAATTCCAATAATTTTTCCATAACAATATCGCAATCAGCCACATAAAATACTCATTGAAATCCATTAAGATAATGGTCAATCTCATGATTCATGTGGAACATGGTTTCCTTGATCTATTTTCCCTCTAGAATAGATTCCAAAACACCATCATTCCAATCCTCTACCATTATTAGGATGTAGTCCATGAATACCTCATCTCTAATAAGACTATGTTATCTTTATTAATTTAAGTTATTTGGACTTTCTAGAAGACACACAAAGTAATATAGAACTATCTTGATTGCCACTTCCACATCCATTTGTAATGATCCATCCTCTAATTTTAATTTGATCTCCTTGTTCACTTTATTCTCTTTCAGAAATTATTATAATTAAGTAGTATTCCTATCCCACTATTTGAGCCAAATAACTCTTGATTATTGCCTACACACCCTCTCAATATCCAATATTATCTCAAAAAAATATTTTTCTTTTCAATCAATGTGATAAAACTACCATCATCCCAGCTATCTTGGGGACTATCCTATATATTTCAACATATTTTGTTTTTACCATAGATTTCATATATTTTATTAAATATCCATTATAGAATGTCCCATTTTAGACAATGAAGATGCATCATAAGAACAACCCTTGCAGTACCACTCTCTATTTTCTCTAATGCCTATTTTTACATATGAAAAAAATACATCCTTTCAGTTGAAAATAACTAAATAAAATAATTTTTTTCATTTATTATCATCCTTATTTATAATAAAAAAATGGAGAATGGTTATAGAGTGATTCATAATATGAGTGACTATGGAATGTGAAAATGAATCCAATCCTTGACGATTTCAAAGCTATAGATCAAGCATACACTTGATTATCCTAGTCCAATTATGATTATTACACCACATGTACTTACTTCCATAAAAACACATATCCATAATTCCCTTAGAATCCATGAAAAATTTTATGTATTGAGTTTCATTGATAGAGAAGCCACCTTATCCTATTTTCTCTAAAGCCTCAAAAATATTATTAAAGTCATGTCCAAAAAACCATTGTAAATTTTATAGATGGAACAAGTATAAATACTACTATAGATTACTTTTCTCAGAATCCTCATAATTGGAATAGATGGAGAAGAAGAAGAGAACATTACACCCACACTTATTTTAGTAGCATTATACATTAAAGAATCCTCCACATAATCCACCAAAATACATTCATTCAAAAAAATATTCCTATTGCATGTATTTGAATTCATGAAGTTGAAAAAACCCATAAATTTATCAAAGAGTTAAATACAATAGAAACCTTTATTATGTCCCAAAATAAAAATAATGGAAGCATGTTTTCATCACGGGTCCAAAGAAATGATGAATATCTTCACACAAACCCCCATGCCTTGAGCATTCCAGATAATAATAGATATCATTATCCAATATGTGAAATTTACTTGAAACAAATTGTACAATATTTATATATTGATCATGGGCCTCAAACATCCCTTAATCTCAATCATTTGGAACGTCCTCTATCAACCACATACAAATTATATTTTAAAATGTTCCCATCCTTCACACCTGAAGAATCTCACTACATCACTACTTCTTATTATTCTCATAACATTGATAAAATATTTTCAGAACAAACCAAACGTGTCTAAGGCATCAGAGGGACCCCCTTTGATGACAAAGAAATAACAAGAATCCTCTCCAGCGAGTTCTGAGATGCAATGATCTCCTCCATCACTCCATCTGACTCGGTTTTCTTGATAAATATGTCAATCAATATAGATGATATTCATAGTTCTGAGGCATTTAAACTGAGTAATAAAACCAAATAGCGAAAGAGAACATGAGATGGAAAGGGAGCATGATTTTCTGGATTACAATCTTCATGATTAAATTTAGTGAGACACTAAGGCACAATGTAGGCAAAGAAAGATCCAAATGTCATAATTGTAAGAATGACTGGGCATGCTTTTGACACATGAGTCACAACCTCAAAATTTGTAAATCCCACCACCGGGAGAGCCTCACAAACACTACCTAGAGAGAAGATGGTGGAAACAAAACCTATCTATAGGAACATTGTAACTTTGACCTATGCATCCTCAGACAAAGGATATTTGGAATATTAGGGAGGGACACTAACAGCCAAATTGTCCATAATATTGGTGAGCTAGAATCACATTCATCATTTCCTACACATTTCACCCTAATGTCCCTAGAAATAAGAATCCACAAAGAACCAGGGTAAACCCTGCTAAAATATACATTTCTACCAAGGAAAACCATCTCAAGCTCTGATCAGAATGTGATGTTTAGGCTTTAATACCAAATCCAGTTCAACGTAGATGTAGGGAATGTACACATACATAAGGCACCAATTATGCACATCCGAACAAAGAAAACTCCACAAATAATTTCCAAAAAATTTATAAATAGACATTTTATAAGGATGTTGAGGAAGTCAAGTTAATCTGATCCAAACCACCACCAAAATCAATACCTTACTAAAATGAGATCTACATGACCATCTGGTAAGCCAAAAATGAAAAGCACCACAACACCACTTATCCCAAGACTAGGCCTTCAATAAATTTCCCCTTTTATAAAAATTAATACATAATGAATATCGATATAGGATAAAAAACTCAACTGGGTTACTGAGTCCCCACATGCTCACATTCATCCTGATAAATTAATGATAGGGATTCTCATGACCAAATCACACCACCAACAACATATAATAGAAATAAGATGCTTCATTTAGTTCCTATTCCAAAAGATCAACCATGGGGTATCCATAAACCCTATATGAAATCTTGGGTGTAGGATGAACGGTATGAATTCTATGAATGTGATTTCTGATGGCAGTGACATATGGGCTTATGAGCGCTTCATTGAATGATTTTACTCCCGGAGAACATAAGGGTGGGAAAAACTATATAGGTGCACCAAAAAGTTCTTCTCCACTATAATAACCCGGTTCTTATTTTTGAGTTATGGGCTTCTTCTTTTTCCTTTTCCTTAAGTGTTTTTGAGAAAATATGGAAAATGGGGGAAAATCCTAAATTTTGGAACTACACGCCATGTACTTTTCCACACGTCATGTACGTTTGGCCATGTGGAATGGGTACACGGGGTGTGTAGCCTTGTCAGTGACGAGGGTTGTAGGAACTGACTACATACAGTGTAGCGGTACCTTACACGCCGTGTAGCCAGTCGGCAGGCCTAAACAGTAAGGTGGTGGAGCAGCCGATAGTTGGGCGATAGTACACACCGTGTACTCGGGAGTACATGTCGTGTACTCATGTCGACAGATGAACAGTGTGGAGGTGTCGCCATAGGAATAGTTAAATGAAAGAAGTACACACCGTGTACTCAGAAGTATACGACGTGTACTTTGTTTTTTTGGATTAAAATAGGCAGTAGCCTCCTCATTTTTAAAAGGAGACACTTAAGCCAATTTGGAGCCAAAGGAGGTGGCCGGACCTTTGAAGATCCACTGGGTTTTCGTCTGGAATTGGTTTCCACCTCGGACGATCCCATTGGAACTGCACTGGTAAGGGTTTCCACCTCCTTGGTGGGTTCTTACCAATTCTTCTCCTAGCATGAGTTATTTATGTTGATTGGATTTTTTTTCTTCGTCAGATATGTGCCGTTCTTGGGAGTTTCTAGAGTCGGCGTTCGGGTATAACGTTCGTTAGCATATAAGGTAGGTGGCTTGGTGTAAATTTCCAATTGTTGTGCGTTTTTGTGCGTTTTCGTGCCACGAACCCATGTTGGGGTGTCGTGTGGCTAAGGTCGTTGCAATATTTAATGCCTAGATTTGCATAGGTAATTAAATTGTGATAATAAAATGCTGGTTGGGATCATTCCTTGGATCTGGAACCACCTCGGGGGGTGTGTCCCACTGTTTAGCCGTTTGGCCAGGTTACCCGAGGGTATTCCTTTAATGTAGTAATTGTAGAATTTCCTTGAGAGGAATTTCATGTTTACTGATTTTTGATATATTGGGCATGGCCCAGTTACTTATTTATCTTGAGGGCATTGTTGTGATTAGCCTGTGGGTGCTGTACTATTTAGCCTGATGGCAGTAGTTATTTCGGCCTAAGGGAAACTTCTTCCGTGCCTAAGGGCGATAGACTCTGTACCTGAGGGAGACACTACCTGCACCTGAGAGAAAACTTTGTTATGCCTGAGGGCGGATTCTTGGGTTGGATACTCCTTAACTGAGGGTAGGGGTTTAATTGTCTGAGGATGTGGATTGTTTACTTAGAAATACACTATGGTGATTTATAATATTTAATGGATTAAATGAATAATAAAATGGAAATATAACTGGTAGTTAGTTACTTTTGAGTACTGCTTACCATTTTGCATTATACTACTGCACACTATTGTTGCATGCTTACACGCAGTTGGGCACGGGCCTTTGGTGGGTGCCTACTGAGATATATTTCTCACACCCTGTTTGGGTCATGCTTTTCAGCCCAAGCAGATTACGTTTCTGCAAGTGTAGATATGGCCAAGAGTCCCTATACAGGTACTTGACTGTTGCTGAGAAGTAGGAGGGCATGGGACTGAGCCTAGGCTAACGATGCCAATGCCAGCTATTTTGCTTGTTTTGTTGTACTCTATATTTTGTTGTACTGTATTGATGTATAACATGTTTTGGCTGTTTTCCTAGAACATGAAACATGTAGCATCATCATTTATATATTGTTGGTTATATCCACTGTTTTAGTTTATTCAGTTGTGTATGGTTTACTACTTCCTCTGTTTGTTTTATGTTTTATTTAAATTCCACTGCGCTACACTTTGAAAAATGAGGGCATAGTATCCCCACTATCAAAACACGGCCCTCAATGGTAGTCGGCAGCCTCTAGAATTTGGGGAAATGCGCGTGAGGTCATGTGGAGAACCGGGTTCGGGGCACCCGTTGAGTGGCACCCGGGGCCGGGATGTTACAAAGTAGAATCAAAGACAGGTTCTTTTCTTTGACTTACTATTTGGAGCCATAGTCAGGGATAGGACGAACGGTAATTGGTAATAAGCTTTGCCCGGGCGTAGCTAACCTGTGTACTGGGAAAAGCCAGTCTACCACGTATTTTGCAATTCTTTTGATTTTTTAATTTTACGGTTGATTTGATTTCACCATAGGGTGACGCACTTGTATTATGCTGGTTATATTTTATCTATGGGTTCTATTTAGTTGCAACCTGATAAGATGAGGGTATGTTGTCTCATGCATCATATAGGCACATGCTAGATATCACATGTCATGCATAGTTTCCATGCCATGTAGGTGCATTAGAATTCACATGTTGTTCTGATAGTTTTTGTGCTAGAAAAGCATGTTGTTGTGATATCTGCTTGATAAATACCTTCTCGGTGATAGGATATTACTTGTGTGAGCTTGTTATATAATGGACGCCAGACTTTGGTTTTTGGGAGTATGGGCCCCATTGACCATAATTTGGTGGATCATTGACTATTTATTAGTTATAACACATATAAGATGTCAAACTGTGATTCGTGGGGAGTATGGGCCCTCACAGGTCAGAATTTGACACCTAGGTGTTGTTTTTCAGTATTTTCTGGGATCCAGGGAAGTTTCTGGGGCATAATGTCTGGAAAACCAGTATACACGCCGTGTATGTTCTTCTGTTCGGGAAGAAAAATGAACATTTTGAGTACATGTTGTGTACCCTAATTACACACCGTGTAGTCTCTTCCCGTGTCACAAACCTTGTGGGAGGCGACACGGGGTAGGGAAAGGATTGGGTAAAACATGACTTGTACTGAATGTACACGCCATGTAGTGTAGACCCAGAGTCCGGCCATGTAACTAACAACACGGGTCGGTGAACTCATGTACAGAGCACGCCGTGTCAATAATGAACACACCCTGTAGTGTAGACCCGGAGTCCAACCGTGTAACTAACAACACTGGTCAAAGAAATCCTTGACATAACATGCTGTGTCAATGATGAACACACCATGTAGTGTGTCCTGGGGACGCGGCCATGTAACTAACAACACGAGCCGGTGTCACCTCTCCCTGAACACACCATGTACCCGTGGGATATGCCGTGTAGTTTTGTCCAAGGACAGACCATGTGGTTTTAGCCATGTGGCTGGGGAAACGGGGTGTTGTACACGCCGTTTATGGGTGTAACATGCCGTGTCGTTGTAAGCCGAGTAGTCGGCCGTGTCACAGATGACACGGGCAGTTGGAAAATAACATCGTACACGCCGTGTAGATATTATACACACCGTGTAGTTTTTGTTCAATGGGGGTCATGTGGCTTATCCGTGTTGAAGGACCCATGCAGGGGAAGAGAAGTCAAGTACACTCCGTGTAGTCAGTGTACACGTCGTGTAGTCTTGTTTTGCGAATTTTGAAATGCCTTCTTACTCTTGATCCTTTGTGGTTCCTTCGCTTTCAGCCTTAATAATCTTGAATCTGAGGCGTTCTTTTGACCTTGTAGTGTCATGCCGCCTAGACGACCGCGAGTTGTTCTCCAGGAGAGTGGCAACGATTATACTCCGGAGATGGTGGGCATTGGGATACTAGTTGATCCTCCAGTAGAGCCAGATGCAGTGCCAGCTGTTATACCGAACACAGGCGCGGAGGCGCAGTTCCGTGAAGGCTTTATGCGGTTCATGCAGACCTTTCAGGGAGCACTGCAGGCTGCCACATCTATGGCCGAGCTGACTCGTATCTTCCAGCAGCAGCATCCACCTATGTTTTCAGGGGATGGAAAACCACAGGCTACAGAGTCTTGGTTGGGGTAGATGCAGACTATTTTCAAGCATTTTGAGACACCTCCAGGTGGAGGGTCAAGCTCGCGACTTACATGCT
Source organism: Viscum album (assembly GCA_963277665.1). Taxonomy (NCBI): domain Eukaryota; kingdom Viridiplantae; phylum Streptophyta; class Magnoliopsida; order Santalales; family Viscaceae; genus Viscum; species Viscum album. The sequence continues at coordinate 54,277 of CAUJRU010000565.1, forward strand.
GTGTGATTCCGCCAAGTGGTGGTGGGATGTTACTACCCAGTCAGATCATCACAGATACATGGTGTGGGAATATTTTTAGGTGGTCTTCTATGACTTTTTCTTCCCAGAGACGCTGAGGGCAGATAGAGCTCGAGAGTTCATGAATCTGCAGTAGGGCGCTATGTCGGTGATGGACTATTCTGCTCGTTTTACATAACTTCAGTGTTTTGCACCCATGATGGTGGGTGATGAGATGTTGAGAGCCAGACGTTTTGAGGATGGTATTCGGTATGACATACGAGCGCTGGTAAATGCTTTCAGGTTGCCTATTGTACACGCGATTGTGAACTAGGCGTTGATTACAGAGAGGAACCTGCGGGAATCTAGTGGTGTGGGCCAGGGCAGTTCAACACCAGTTACTGGTACTATTTTTGCGAGCAAGAGGAAGAGACAAATGGACTTTTCTCAGGGCAGCAGTACCAGCCAGAAGAATGCTTTAGGTGGATAGGTTGTCTGCTACCAGTGTGGCAGAGAGGGGCACAAGAGACCGTAGATTCCACGAGACCCAGTGGAGTGCCGAGCTTGCGGCAAGGTGGGTCATCTACATCACTTTTGCAGGGTGTTTCTACCAGTGGCTAGTGAGAGGGGTTCTGTGCAGACTCCGTGACCGGGAGAAGGATCGGCAGCTTCTTACCAGTCGGGGAACTGGAATACATTAGGGCATGCATGCAGAGATGGTGGTCGTAGTCATGGTATCCAGACACCAAGATCTCTGAGGCAATAGGGCGGGACAGCTCAGGGTATCCAGGCTATGTCACAGGGCCGCGGCACTGGGAAGACATATGCAGTGCAACAGACCCCGCAGGAGCAGGATCTCGGGCCTTCTACTATCAGAGGTACTATTCTAGTAGCTTATTTCTTATCTTCAGTACTTTTTGATATGGGTGCTACACATAGTTTCATATTTGTACCCATTTTGGAGATCATTGGGCTCAGTGTTTCTTCTTCTTTTGATATCATGATGCTAGACACACCGTTGGGGACTAGGACGGCTGGTGTGCATCAGTGCAAGGAGTGCCCCCTTGAGATTGGTGGGTGTCACTTTCTTTGGGACCTCTATGTCTCAGAGATGGAAAGCTATGACATAATTCTCAGGATGGACTGGTTGGTTCCCTATCAAGCCTTTGTAGACTACTATCGTCGTAGGGTACGTTTCATGACACCAGAGGGCGGAGAGTTTCTATATAAGGGAGAATGGGATATTCAGGAAAGTTGAGTTGGACCAGGGCATCATGGGTGAGGTGGAGTCATGGCCCATATTGTGAGATTATATCTGGATTATCAGGGGACTTGTCAGACAGATTTCCCTCCATTTATTGATCGTTTCAGGGATGTCTTCCTGGATGGATTTTTAGGTCTACCACCAGTGCGTGAGGTGGATTTCTCTATCGAGCTTGTCCCAGGAGTAGCACCAGTGTCCATTCCTCTTTATAGGATGGTGACGCCTGAGTTGCAGGAGCTTAAGAGGCAGTTAGAGGAGTTGTAGGCAAAGGGCTTTATTCAACCCATTAGTTCTCCATGGGGTTCTCCGGTCCTTTTTGCGAAGAAGGCGGACGGTACCCTCAGACTCTGTGTGGATTATCGGAAGCTGAACTAGTTAACCGTTAAGAACTGATATCCCTTTCTGAGGATAGATGATCTATTTGATTAGCTTCATGGAGCATGAGTATTCTCGAAGATTGAATTGAGATCCAGATATCATCAGTTGTGTGTGAGACCATCGAATATACTGCTTACATCTTTTTAGAGTAGGTATGGTCTATACGAGTATACAGTTATGTCTTTCGGACTCATGAACACGCCAACATTTTTCATGGCTCTGATGAATCATGTGTTCCATCCGTATCTTGATTCTTTTGTGGTAGTATTCATGGACGGCATCTTGGTGTACTATCACACTCAAAACGACCTTGCCACCCATCTTGAGATTGTATTGAGTACACTGATAGAGTATCATCTATATGCTAAGATCTCAAAGTTCTACTTTTGGATGGACCAGATTCACTTTATGGGTCACATTATCTCAGAGGAAGGAGTTTCAGTAGACCCAGAGAAGGGGAGAGAAGTAGTTTCATGGGAGCATCCTAAGAACGTTTTTGAGATACAGAGTTTCTTAGGGATAGATAGTTACTACAGACGCTTCATACAGAACTTCTCCTGCTTATCAACACCGTTGATGGGTCTGACTAAGAAGGGGGTGAAGTTTGTTCGGTCAGAATCTTGTGAGACAGCTTTTAAAGACCTGAAGGGAAGGTTGACATCAGCACTGATCCTGATACTCCTAGAGTAGGGGAAGAGAAATACAGTTAACTGTGATGCATTAGGAATTGGGCTGGGAGCAGTGTTGATGAAGGGTGACCGAGTTGTTGCATATGGGTCTTGGTAGTTGAGGCCACATGAGAGAAATTACCCAACTCATGATCTCTAGTTGGCTGAATTTGTTCATATGGTGCGTTGTTGGAGACACTATCTGTTGGGAGAGCATTTTGTGGTTTTCACCGACCACAAAAGCCTCAAGTATATCTTTACTTAGCGTGACCTGAATCTAAGGCAGAGAAGGTGGGTTGAGTACCTATAGTCCTTCTATTTTGAGCTTGCCTATACACTTGGTAAGGGTAATGCAGTAGCTGATGCACTGAGCAGGAAGACTCAAATACAGGCAGTGCAGGAGGCCAGTGGTGAGTGGCAGCTCGTGGCCTTGTTCTCTGAGATGCATCTCAAGGTGCATGACATTCAGGGACAGACTTATCTTTCCTCATTATCTGTGACTTCTACCCTCCTGGAAAGAGTGAGGATGAGGAAGCTATCTGATTCAGAAGGCCTAGTTCTATGGGAGTCGGTGGCAAGTGAGGACCCTCCTCCCGGTTGGACGATTGGAGATGATGAGGTTTTGTGTTTCCATGGACGAGTGTGCGTTCCAGGGGATATACACGAGAAGCTGATGTGGGAGTTTCATGCTTCAATTTGGGCAGTTCATCCCGGGGTTACCAGGATGTACCATGACTTGAGGCGTCAGTACTGGTGGACGTGTATGAAGAGAGAGATAGCTGGTTTTGTTACGAGGTGTTCCACCTGTCAGCAGGTGAAGGCAGAGAACCAGAGGCCAACTGGGCTATTACAGCAGTTACCCATTCCAGAGTGGAAATGGTATGATGTCGCGATGGATTTCGTGACTGGGTTGTCAAGGTCACCTCGTGGCAATGACTCTGTGTGGGTTATTGTGGACAGACTCACAAAGTTAGCTCACTTCTTACCGATCAAGGAGACATTCGGTGTGGACGATCTAGGAAGAAGGTATATCTGAGAGATCATACGTCTTAATGGGGTCCCTCGTTCTATCGTTTCTGATATGGACACCCGCTTTACATCTCATTTCTGGCAGAGTTTTCATAGGGCGTTGGGTACACAGGTGCTTCTAAGCATAGCATACCACCCTCAGACTGATGTCCAGTCAGAGCGTATGATATAGGTGCTAGAGGACATGCTGCGTGCATGCGTCCTAGACTTCGGGGGCTATTGGGAGAATCATATCCCTTAGTCAAGTTTTTCTATAACAATAGTTTTCAGGCGAATATTGAGATGGAACCTTACGAGGCTTTATATGGTAGGCCATGACGATCACCTTTGTGGTGGTTAGAGGTAGGTGAGGCAGATTTACTGGGGCCATAGCTCGTGCAGGATACATCTGAGCAGGTCCAGTTGTTTCGAAAGCAGATGGCTACCGTGCAGTCTCGTCAGAAGTCTTATGTTGATCGTCGTAGATGACCTTTGGAGTTCGTGTTCAGGGATTAAGTTATTCTACGTGTTTCACTGAGCCTGGGACACAAGCAGATCAGGAGACAGGGTAAGCTTTCACCAAGGTATGTGGGGCCATTCAAGATTATTGAGAGAGTCGGGCTGGTTGCCTATCAGTTGTAGTTACCGCAGCGATACCATGCCATGCACGACGTCTTCCACATGTCTCAGTTGCGCCGCTATCATTCAGACCCGTCTCATGTTTTTCCGCCTGAGGAGGTTGAGCTGGAGGCAGATGTTTCCTTTGAGGAGCATCTGATTCGTATCGTTGACAAGAGCACGAAGGTTCTTCAAGGCCGGTCAGTTCATCTCGTATGGGCTCTATGGAATCATGGCTGAGTGCAGGACGAGACACGGGAGCAGGAGGCCGATGTACGTGCTCAGTGGCCAGAGCTGTTTTGGGCTTATTCTTCACCACCCTGGGAAGGGCAATTCGGGGACGAATTGCTATAAGGGGGAAAGTTTATGAGAACCCGGTTCTTATTTTTGAGGTACGAGCTTCTTCTTTTTCATTTTCCTTTAGTGTTTTTGAGAAAATATGGAATATGGGGAAAAATCATAAATTTTGGAACTACACGCCGTGTACGTTTCCACACGCCGTGTACTTTTGGCCGTATGGAATGGGTACACGGGGCATGTAGCCTTGTCGATGACGAGGGGTGTAGGAACCGACTACATGCCGTGTAGTAGTACCTTACACGCCATGTATTCAGTCAGAAGGACTAAACAGTAAGGCGGTGGAGCAGCCGACAGCTGGGCAATAGTACATGCCATGTACTCGGGAGTACATGCCGTGTACTCATGTTAACGGATGAACATTGTGGTGGTGCCGCTAGAGGAACAGTTAAATGAAATAAGTACACGCCGTGTACTCATAATTACACATCGTGTACATTTTTTCGGCTTAAAACAAGCATTAGCCTCCTCATTTGGTAGAGGAGACACTTGAGATGATTTGGATCCAAAGGAGGAGGTCGAACCTTTGAAGATCCGCCGGGTGTTCGTCTGGAATCGGTTCCCGCCTTGGACGATCCCGTTGGAACCGCACGGGTAAGGGCTTCCACCCCCTTGGATGGTTCTTACCAATTCTTCTCCTAGAAGGAGTTATTTACGTTGTTTGATTTTTTGTTCTTTGTCAGATCTAAACCATTCTTGGGCATTTCTGGAGTCGGCGTTTGGGTATAACATTCGTTGGCGTATAAGGTAGGTTTCATGGTGTAAATTTCCAACTGTCGTGCGTTTTTGTGCGTTTTCGTGCCACGAACCAATGTTGGGGTGTCGTGTGGCTGAGGAAGTTTCTATATTTAATGCCTATATTTGCATAGGTAATTAAATTGTGATAATAAAATGCTGGTTGGGATGGATTCTTGGATCCGGAACCACCCCGGGGGGTGTGTTCCACTGTTTAGCCATTTTTTCAGGATACCTGAGGGTATGCCTTTAATGTAGTAATTGTAGAATTTCCTTGAGAGGAATTGCTTGTTTACTGATTTTTGAAATATTGGGCATGGCCCGATTACCTGTTTATCCTGAGGGCGTTGTTGTGATTAGCCTGTGGGCGTTGTACTATTTAGCCTGAGGGTAGTAGTTATTTCGGACTGAGGGAAACTTATTCAGTGCCTGAGGGTGATAGACTGTGTGCCTGAGGGCGATACTACCTACGCCTGAGTGAAAAATTGGTTATTCCTGAGGGTGGATTATTGTGTTGGATACTCCTTACCTGAGGGTAGGGGTTTACTTGTCTGATGACGTGGATTGTTTACTTAGAAATGCATTGTGGTGATTTCTAATATTTAATGGATTAAATGAATAATAAAATGGCAATATAACTGGTAATTAGTTAATTTTGAGTACTGCTTACCTCTTTGAATTTTACTACTGCATACTGTTGTTGCATGCTTACATGCAGTTGGGCATGGGCCTTTGGTGGGTGCCTACTGAGATATATTTCTCACACCCTGTTTGGGTCACGCTTTTCGGCCCAAACAGATTACGTTTCTGTAGGTGTAGATAGGGGAAAGAGTCCTTATACAGGTACTTGACTGTTGCTGAGAAGTAGGATAGCATGGGACCAAGCCTAGGCTCGTGATGTCGCTTCCATCTGTTTTGCTTGTTTTTTTGCACTCTGTATTTTGTTGTACTGTATTGATGTATAACATGTTCTGACTGTTTTGTTAGAACTTGAAACATGTAGCATCATCATTTATATATTGTTGGTTATATCCACTACTGTAGTTTATTCAGTTGTGTATGGTTTACTGCTTCCGCTGTTTGTTGTATGTTTTATTTAAATTCTGTTGCGCTACACTTTGACAAATGAGGGCATAGTTTCCCCACTATCAGACATGGGCCCTCGCTGCTAGTCAGCAGCCTCTGGCGTCTGTGGAAATGCGCTTGAGGTCACGTGGTGAACCGGGTTCGGGGCACCCGTTGAGTTGCACCCGGGGCCGGGACGTTACATCCACTATGGAGCACTTCTATAAGTCTATTGATGAAGGTAGATATGCACATGTCTTGATCGATGTATTATCATTTTTCTTCCAATATCTCCAAATCAGAATTCTGGAGGTTTTCTGAATATAAAATGGTTAAAAGTTGAAAATGTTTTTATATAAAAATTCAGTATAAAATTGATTAAAATTACCTAATTGGGATTTATAGATATATAATTGAACTGATTATACATTTAAAACAATATTAAAATAGTTTAAATTTTTTAAAATGCATTAAAAGAAATGATAATTCTTAATAAAACCCATCATTTCTCATTGTTCACTGAAAACATTATCTTCTCATAAAATTATAAAAAATTCATCCTACGGTAAGTTGAAATTATTATTTCTAAAATTAATTTAAATTTATAAAATACATTTTCTAAAATTGTGAAAATTTAATGTTAAAAAATTGTGAAAAGCGTGAAAAAATAGTTTTTTAGAAAAATACCGTTTTAAAGCATAAAAATGGATTTATTCATAAATCTAATATAGAAAAAATATAAGATTAATGTAAAATATTTTAATGAATATTTAATAAATACTTTTACTAATATATTTCACCAAAATTTATTATTATTAATTTATTGGGGTAAAATGTGTTTGTATGCATAAAAATAACTTTTCAGAAAATGATTTCCTTCATTTTCAAAGAGTTTTAATTTTCCTTTATAATAAATTGGTCTCTAAATAATTCAATTTATATGCATGTTTCAACAATATATTTTCATAATTTTGTTAATCCTATACATACCCATTATTCTAACGCAACATGAAACAACTATTATGCTAAATAACAATAATTTAATAGTATGTTAGGTTTTTTGAAACATGGCATTGCTTTTTAATGCAAGATAAACTCGGTTTTTCATGTAAAATAAGATAAAATAAATGTTCTATTTAATGTAAAATATAAAAAATGTTAAACGTATTTAAAAAAAATTATTTCTCTAAATATAAGGGTTTTGTTGATGGTTTCGGGCGCAGCGGAAGCAGAGTTGGGCCGACACCCAACTTTAATATTTACCATGATCAATGATTATTTTGGGATCAATATGACGATGACTATCAGTCTCCACATAATAGAATCAAAGATTTAGATATAGAGGTAACATACTTGAATCCTTTAGAGAGGATCTTGTACATCATGTTTATAATTAATTTAATTAATCTTATAAAGAAAAAAATATCACGATCTTCAGTATTTTCATCATTGATGATTCCAATCACCCGGAATGACCCTTCCAGATTAAATTGTTGTGATTTTAAGGATCAAAACTAGAATCCCTCTAGTCTTGATCCACACATGTTTTGATGGCCTCTGATCGACACCACATGCTCTACAGGTGCTAGTGTGGTAAAGCGAGTGTCTTGTGTCGGAATTTCTTGATCGCTTGTTTTTCAGCCTTGAAGAAAATCGCTATTTCATGAGAGGGGATATAAGAGGATTTGAGAGTTAAATTTTTTATCTCAACAATTTTCAATTCACTGGGCGTGCTATTCGAAACATGGAACAATAGCCAAATGTGTCAATTTATTGACATGCGACTTCAGTTAAAATATTTAATTTCATAAAAACAAATAAATACATTCATAAGATTACAGAAAACCCATGCTATTAATAATAAAACCACTTAATTATTTATTGTGATTCAACTTTTGAAAACTGGAATTATAAATAAAATTCCACATCACAAAATAATAGCAGTGTTATTTTAATTTATTCCAACTATTTAACTGACTATTTATCATCTTGAAAATAATTATTTTACTACCGGACCGGACTTGGTCCACTCAATATCTACTTCCATTTATTTAACACTAGAATAAATAAATAAAAAATATATTCTGTTAAATAAATATTTTATTTACAAACTAGTAAGTAAATATTTATTAAATGTTCAATAAATTAAATAAATATGTTTTTCCCACAATTCGATGAATAAATATTTATTTAATTTATTGAATCATTTTAACTTGAATAAAATTATTCCAATATCTTTAGTATAATATTTAATAATTAAATTGAAAGATAATTTAACCGATATCCCCAGAAACACTTACTGTGTGACCCTAGAGGATTATTTCTCATTGGCATTAAGAAGACTTTCCTAATGTTTAAGAGTACTGTCTAGTAATGGGTCGAGGCTACCAAGAGAAAGAAATTAAAGTCGAAACAATGATATCTACATATGAATTCTCACTGTGTAATATAATCCCTTTGATTTAATATTTCATCAAGTAGGTTTCATGATAGTATCATTAAACTTTATGCTTGATACATCGTTTTTTAACTACTTGAAATAAACTCATTGCAACACCATGGCCATTGAATTTCGCGCGACGGTTCTATTTCTATTAAATTGAATAGATATCAAATTACATAAATGGATGGGACAAATAATTCCTCGAATTATCAATTTATATCAAGCCACTCATGACGCACCCAACATACCCTACTTCCTGTGAATTGTCTGCATGACAGGTTTTCTCAGTATATCAAAGTGCACAAGTCATGAAACTTATTAATGATAATCTTACAGTATAAGGATCATCAAATAGGATCATAGAAATAAATATTTGATGACACTAAAACATGAGAAATTCCAATTGGTGGGTCTTTTCTCACAATATTCTATCTTGGAGATTACCAAGTTCGAACTTCATGAGAGGAGGTCTCATCTGCTTATGAGTACACACACATTAAGGTCTACATGATATGTGTCCCACTATAGTATTTCATCCAACATTATAACTATATTTAAAAAAAATTCCAATAATTTCAAAGTTCTCACCATAGTAGGGAACATCCATCGCCTTATCATTGCAAAAAATACTCTATGACATTATTACAATATTATCATGCAGAAAAATGGAAAATATGTAATAAGATGTTTAATATTTCAATAAATTAAATATCCATGTAATAAAAGTGCAACTAGTTGGTTCTAGGACACCAAATCCTATGATGTTCAGTCCACTAGACCTCATATGATGATCATGTTTTTGCTGAGTCAAGGCATTAGTCAAGGGGTCCTCCATATTGTCTTCTATGGAAATACTAGTCATTGTAACTTCACCTCTATGAGAAAAATACCTCAAGAGATAGTTCTTCCGAAGTATGTGCTTCCTCCACTGATGTGACCTTGGATCTTTTGCGAGATCCACTTCTGTAGTATTATGATAGTACAGTGTGATGGGATATTTACTAGTAGGTATCATATACAACTCCTGGACAATGCATTGCATCTAAACTGCTTCTTTAGATGCCTTAAATTTTGCGATACACTCATAATCTTCTATAGAATTTGCAACCACACTCTACTTTGAGCTCTTCCAGCTCACTGCACCTTCATTAAATGTGAATATGTATCCCATTTGCAACTTCATATAATCTTGATCAGTCTAAAAACAAGAATATGCATATCCCTTGATAACTAGTTCCTCATCTCCTCCAATAACCAGGAACATATCCTCAGTACGCCTTAGATAATTTAGGATAGTCTTGACTACCATCTAATGATAGTCACCTAGGTTAACTTTATATCTTCCTACCACACTCAATATGCAGGTGACATCCATCCTAGTCCATAGCATGACATAAATGACTGACTCGATCGCTGATGCATATGGGGTCCTTTCCATTATCATTCTTTCCTCATGTTTATGTGGACACATTTTCGTGGAAAGATGAATTCCTTGTGACATTGGAAGAAATCCCCTATTGGATCATTCTATACTGAATATCTTCATAATCTTATCGATGTATATACTTTGACTTAGGCCCATCAATCTCTTGGATCTATCACAATGGATCTTGATCCCAATAATATATGCTGCCTCTCCCAAGTCCTTCATGGAGAAGAATTGATTCAACCAATTCTTAATAGACTATAAGACTAGTATCTTGTTTTCATTAAGTAATATTTCATCAAAATATACTATTAGGAAAATGAATAAACTCCTACTAAACAGTTTGTAGATTCAAGGCTCACATTCATTCTTGAAAAAACAAAATTTTGTTATGGATTCATCAAAACAAATGTTCCATGACCTGGATGCTTAATGTAATACATAAATGGATTTCTATAATATTCATACCTTATTGGCATCCTTTGGAGTCATAAACCCTTCAGGTTGTGTCATGTAGATGTCTTCATGAAGGTTCCCATTATGTAAATCTATTTTAAATCCATTTTCCAAATCTCATATTCATGGTAAGTGGAAAAAACCAATATAATTATGAATGATTTTAGCATTTCAATTGGTGAAAAGGTTTCGTCGAAGTAAATGCCTTGATGCTATTTGAACCCTTTTGCAACCAATCGTGCCTTATAGGTACGAACTTGTCCTTCTATGTCCAGTTTCTTCTTGAATACCCATTTGCAACCAACATGCTTTACATAAAAAGGAGTATCTACCAAAATCCAACCCTGGTTCGGGTACATGGAATCCATTTCAAAATTTATGGATTCTTTCCACGTGGAAACGTCTGTGCCACTTACTGATTCCTTGTAGGTTATATGATCATTATTATCATCTAATAATGGGTCACCATCCTCAGTAACTAGAAAAATGTACTATTCCAGTTCTCTAACCTCTCTTGTACTCTTACGTAGTTCTTGTGTCTCTTGAATAGATCTTTCTTCCATGGGGCCCTTTAGAATCTGTTCTTGTGCCAACTCTTGTATACCTTAAGCCTCAACTTCATCAAAATATATATCTCTCCCACTATCTATTTTGGAGATGTGCTCCCTCTCAAGGAATATCATTTTTCTTTACACTATAACCTTTTTTCTGAGGGGTTGTATTGTTAATATCCTCCTGTTTCCTTGGGGTATCCTATAAAGGTACACTTTGTGCCTTGGGATGCAAGTTTGTTACCTGAATAGGCCTTAACAAACACCTCACTTCCCCAAACATGTAAATTCAATAACATGGATTTCTTTCCACTCTAAAAATAATATGGAATACCATTTATGAATTTAGTTGGTACTTGGTTTAGTATGTGTGATGTTGTTTGTAATGAATATCCCCAAAAGGATCATGGAAGACTCACATGACTCATCTTTGATCTCACCATGTCTAACAAGTTGTTGTTCCTCCTTTCACACACACCATACCACTGGGGTGTGTTAGGAGAAATGAGTTGGGATAGGATCCCAAAATACCATAAGTAATCAATGAAGTTTGTATTAAGATATTCTCCACCTTAGTCAGAGTAGATTTTCTTAGTCTTCTTACCAAGGTGGTTCTCAACTACATTCTTGAATTCTTTGAACTTATCAAAAGAATATTACTTATACCTCATTAAGTATATATATCCATATCATCTAAAATTATTAGTTAAAGTTATGATGTATGAGTACCCTCTTCTTACTTCAACTGGAAATGGTCCACACACATCGGTATAAACCAATTAAATAATTTCTTTATCCCTTTCACCTTTCCCACAAAATGGGGATTTGGTCATTTTTCCTTGTAAACATGCATGACATATGAAAAGTGGTTTTAGTTCAAAAGAATCTAAATAACCATCTTTATGTAACATTATCAAGTGTTTCCCATTTACATGACCTAGCTGGTGATTCCAATGTTGTGTGTGGTATGAGTCATATAAAGTATTTTTGTTATCGATTGCAATTAATTTTTTTGTGTAATCCAACACATAATGACTGTTGTATAAATGTTCCCTACCAAAATAAATTATATATGTGTAAAAGAAGTAACATTAATTTCCAAGTTGAAAAAAAATCCATATGTATCTAATATGGATACATAAATAATGTTTTTAGTAATAAACAGAACATAATAACAACCCTTTAACACCTAGATCATCTCAGTTGGCAACGTGAGGTGGTAGTCCATACCAATATCCATACCAAACAATACTATGATCTATCTCCTGAGGCTAATCCCTTACCTGTATGTAAAACCATAAAGTCTACACATGTCCTGAAAGGCCTGTGTAGGGTGTGAGATGAATCTTAGAAGGATATCACCCAATGGTGCATACCTAGTATAAGAGTTTAAGAAGACATGCATCTCAAGTAAAGTAAATAACACGATGGAATAAATAAACACAACCTCCACTGGTGCTCAGCAACCTGCAGGGAGTGTCACATGCTTCGTCCAACACTGGAATCATAGAAAAAAATAGAGTCATTGGACCATGGCCCATTTTACCCTTGTAGTCACAAAGCCTAGGTGAACCCTAAAATTCCACCTCAATCATATAACCCAGCACCATGTGCCTCCTAACACTGCGTGTCTCAAGTACTGACGTCGCGAAGGCATGCCCAAACAAAAGTAACCCAGTACCATTGACCCCTTATTGAAATCTCACATCTTTCCATGGCACAAAAAATCAAGGAGAAAAGATTCCTATACTCAAATAATAATCAGAGGAATAGTGATGTCTGCCCTCAAATAAATAACTAGAGGAATAGTGATGTATTCCCTCAATCACATCGAGCCTCAGCCCCCAACCTAGTAGCCTCATCGTTACCAATCAAAGGATCCTAACCTTCCATGTGGAATCCTATAGAAAGAACCCCCAAACCAATAGTACCTAAACCAAAACTATTGTGGGCCTCTACCCACACGAGTGATAAAAACCACACCAACACATAGTCAACCTGTGTGCACACAACTCAAGAAGATTTTGGCCATCATGCATGAGTGGAAATCACTAAAGTAAGAACCCAAGCCACACAATCTATGAAACCTCATGTCCCTATGAAAAAGTCACTCAAATCCAATGGTTATTCCATCCATTTATCCTAGTTCATTCCAACATGAAAGTTACACTGCCTCAAATCGCTATCCATGACGCCCAATCCCGTGGTCAAAACCACCCAAGAAAATCTAGGCTTCTCCCAACCTATGATCAACATCACTCAATCCTAATGGCCATGACATCCCAACCTTGGGCCAAGCCTACCACAATATCAAGAGAATCAGCATTTTTAATCTCAACCATTAAATATATATATATAATCACATTAAAACACTTGTAAATAGTCAATACAATTTAAAAAGTTGAGTTTCACTAACTACTAGCCATAACATAGCCACATTGAGGTCTTGAATGCCTCTAACAAGGTTAACCAAGATTAAAAAATTTAAACATACCTATATAAATTATGAAAATTCATTTAAAACCATTTTAACACCCCCGTCCAAAATAACCCAATGAGCAATGGCCTCTCACCCGGTCTCATACAAGCATAACAGGTAAGGGAATTCCAAATAGAATCTCAAAAGGTATAATAGTCAAATTAAAATTCAATATTAGGGTTTTACTTGAAACCCCACCATTGTGGTATAAGCTATAACCCACAAATATCTGTGAAAACACAAAATGATGTATGAACCACCTACCTCATACTCGTACAAAAATCATCATCCAGTACAAGCTACTAATTTGGTCTAGAAAAAGGTTGATCTATACAACAAGCATAAAATCTCAAACACATATAACTTGGTTTAAAGGATAAAACACTAATAATGCCTCGAGATTAATCAAGGGATTACCGAGGGGGTTATAATGGATCTGAATACATTCAAATCATACTTAAGATGAAGAATCAAGAGAAAAATGAAGTCTTCGCTGGCTAGTTCATGAGGGTTCTGTCCAAAACCAGAAAATGAGGCTACATCCCATTTTAAGAAAAATTTACAAAGTAAAAAAGCATGTAATTGGGAATACATGCCATTTAGGTTCTTTAATTATTCCAAAGATGGCCTAAATTCACCAACTTACTTTCCAGCTCTTGCCGACATGACTACACGGTGTGTACTAAGCAGTACACGACATGTACATGGTTTGGCCCTCTAACCCCCTAATAACATCCTTACACACCATGTATACCCCTTAAACAGCTAGAGAGTATATGGCATGTACCACTTCATTTAACCCTATGTCAGGCTATGTGATAGTCTAATTCCAGTACTTGCCCAATTTTCCCCAGTTTTTTCAAAAACAACACAAAAAAAGAAACTTGTACATCAAAGGAAGAACCGGGTTCTTACAAACATCCCCACTTAAAGAAATACATCACTGAATTTCCCTTCCAAGGGTGGTGGAGAAACACTCTAGAACAACTCCATCCCAAATCTCAAATTAATCAAAGGTCCATCGACCTATTTCCCAGACCCATGGTCCTCCCAGGATACTTCATCACCCCTTCACTTCATCAAGTGTTCCCATGTCACTTCTAACACCCAAACATATCCTGTATTGTTTCATCACCATCCTTGAGCCCATGGAATCTATGGAACAATGATTTCATGCATCCCATGGATGCTCAAAACAACTCGGTTCCTTGAACCTCAATCACAACCCACATCTGTGATTCCCTGATTCTCAAGGCACCTCAAGTAACCTACATCCCATGGATGCCCCGATGCCTAAGCACCTCAAGTAACATGAATCCAATGATGCTATAGATGCCTATGTACCTCAAGTGACATGCATACAATGATTCTCCTGATTCCAAGCACCTCATACATATATAATCATGCACCCGAGATGGTGCCAACCTCCTGAACAATGTCTGGTCAGTCCATATATTTCATGTACAACTTGTGCACTCAAAACAAACATGCCCCAATAGCCATGCCAAAAGAAGAAAAAGAAAATTATGGCCATGATCGCGGCATACCTCTGACCGATGTCGGATCACCAGCTTGTTCATCCCCTAACAGCTCTACGGCATGCACCTGGCCTAAAACACGATTTATTGAAGCATATCCACCCTATGGTGTTGCACTAATCACCGGACACTGACCACATGGCTGGGTCCCACTCTCTCTTCCACGTCCTCCACATGTAGTTAAACCTCATCTACCCTCACCTGGTACTGATCTTGGTCCTTCCCCTGAAACTTGTGCCTTCTCCGGTCCATGAATGTTAGCTGTCTGAGAAGGCTATTTGTAGTACCTCTCAAGATTCCCAACATATCCACATGTCTGGCACTCCTTTGGAGGCCTATCACACTGATTATGTACATGACCTTTCTTCCCAAACTGAAATAAAACCACTAATGAGCTACCATGAGGTGGTCTAGATAATTCTTTGTCCTGATCACCCTGTTGTAACTCATCTTGACCTCATTTCCTTCCATCAGAACCATCACCTAAAGTCACTGCTCGGCCCAAGTGAGACCAATCCTTTAGGTTTCCCTCACCTATGAGTGCCTGATTCACCACCTCTGAGAATGAGTCCAGGCTAAAGATGTTTACCTGCACTTGAATGCAATGTCTTAAGCCATCTATGAAGTGCCTCACCCTCGAGGTGTCATCGCTTACCATACCAAGTGCAAAGCGAGATTACTCAGTGAAAGTAGTTGTATATTCCATGATGGACATTTCAAAATACTGAAGGATCAAGAACTCCTAATCTATTTCCACCCTCAGTGTCTCTGGGGAAATGTGCTCGAAGAATCAACACTCAAATTCCTTCTAGGCCAGTCCCTTACATTTTTTATCCATAAACTGCACATCTCACCAGCGCTTTGCTAGTCCTCTGAGAATATATGTATCTAGCTTGACCCTCCACCCTGGAGGCATATCGAGCTTCTCTAAGATCATCTGCATACTCTCTATCCAGTTCTCAGCTGCCTACGGACCACCCTCACCATGAAAAAGTGGTGGGTGCTGCGACTGGAACTCCTGAGTAAGGTAAGCCATATAGGGCTCTATTCCTTGAGCACCACTATTGATCCCCTTCAAAACACACACCAGACTAGATCAGAGCTTCTCATCGTACCATGGTTAGAATGATATCAAACCTAGAATCTACCCTACCTGCACTGAATCCTGAACCCGATCTTATCCTTAAGCCTCTAATTACATATCATGCTCTGCCTACCCCTCAAGGGTTTGATCCTGATCGTGATCCTATGGAATTGTACCATCACCCACCTGAAGCTCCATCCAAACCATCTAGGAGGAACCCACTATATACCATAACTGGTCAGGTAGCCCATATAATATATATATATATAACACATATAGGGAAATAAGTAAATAGGTAGCACATAACAACTACCCTTACTCTCCCCCATTGCAACCATGCCCCATGGTATCCTGACCTCATGGCCATTTTACCTTCCCCTCAATAGAGCCAAGTATCACAATATAACTAGGCCATGCTCATCTTGACAACCAACGTTGCCTAAATCTGATGGATGAGTATCCTAATCCTGGTGATCAAAATCACCTCAACCATAGTACATGCTTTCTCCTAGAAGATCCATCCCCAAATCCCATGACACATGATATTTTACATAAATTTAAATCATGGAATTTTATATCATTGACATGAAATTATCACTTCACAAGGTATACGTGCATATATGAAATTGAAATAGCCTTAAAATGTGCCTATGAAAATACAAACAACCACACCTTTCCTTACCTAGCCAAGGTCTAATTCTCCCTTACCATACCCAGTCAAGGGTCACATATCACAACCAATAATCAAAATAAACCAATTCATCCACCAAGGTGAAAATAATATAAATTGTAATCTAAGAAAAATAAAAACAACATAACCTGCCAAAGGTAACTCAATCCATCCCTCATACCTGGGGTTACAGGCAACCAAGTACGAGTTTGAAATCCAGTTCTGAAAACAACATATCTCTAGCCTACCATAATCCAAAATAGTAATACCAAGAAAATAGTCAAAATAAACTCCTCTAAAATCACATTATAATTTCATAGACCTGAACATCCACTCGAATAGTGCTATTGGGTCGTGTTTCACTGACATTAAGCACACCTCCCTAAAAGACAATGGTTTCTGACTAGAAATGAGGGTGTAAATAGGTATAGTGGGGAGGGTATACCCTCTAGGAATATATAATACACTGGTCTGAGTATAATCATAACACATGTAGTATAAATAAATGACTCAGCAGACTCAAACCAGAACCGCATAGAGAAATCACAACAGTATTATACAAATAAAATAGAAGAATCAATATAGAAACAAATGTACTGGAAAGTAAACAAAAAAACATTCTAAACACCACTTGTAACCACAACTAAAACAATAAGGCTTGCATCCATAGTAGTTCATACATGTAAATATAAAAAGGGAGCCCATGGATAACCACGGTATCTACATATAATAATAAGAATATTGATACAGTAATGAAAGATAAAAAAATTAAAACTCCAACTAGGCACGACCTCAAGGTCTATACCAATCTTCATGTTGAACAGTACTTTGATCCAACTGTTAAGGTTGATCCCTTACTTGTACGTAAAACCATAAAGTCTACACACGTCGCTAAGGGACTGTGTAGGGTGTAAGACGAATCTCAGTAGGATACCACCCCAAGGTGTGTACCTAGTATAAGTGTTTAAGCATACATTTATCTCATGTAAAGTAAATAGTATGATGTAATAAATAAACACAACCTCCATTAGTGCTCAGCAGCCGCCAGGGAGTGTCACCTGCTTCATCCAATGCTGAAATCTCAAAAGAAAAGAGAGTCCTTGGCCCATGGCCCAAGGTACCCCTACAGTCACAAAGCCCAGGTAAACCCTCAAGTTCCACATCAATCATATAACTTGGGACTATGTGCCTCCTGACACCGTGTGTCTCAAGTACCGACGTTTTGAAGGTATGCCCAAATAGAAGTAACCTGATCCCATAGACCCCTACTCAAAATCTCACGTCTTCCCATGGCATAAAAACCAAATTAATAGCGATGCCTTTACTTAAATAATGACTAGAGGAACAGAGATGTCTATCCTCAAATAAATAAATGTAGGAATGGCAATGTCATCCCTCAATCATGGAGAGCATCATCCCCTAACCCGGTAGCCTCATCGTTACCAACCAAAGGCTCCTCAAATTCCACATGGATTACTATGGAAAGCACCCCAAAAACATAGTACATAAACCACAACTATCAGGGGCCTCTACCCACATGATTCATCCAAACCACCTCATCATGGATTCAACCTATGTTCACATGACTCAAGCTGCTTTTTGCCATCACGAGTAAAAAGAAATCACCAAAGTAGGAACCCAAGCCACACCATCTCTGACACCTTGTGTCCCTATGACCATGTCGCTAAAATATGATGGCCATACCATCCCACTATCTTGGGCCATTCCCAACCTGACAGTCATACTACCTCAAACCAATATCCTTGAAACCCAATCACGTGGTCAAAAACACCCAAGAAAATCCGAGCCCTGCCCAACCTGTGATCAAAATCACTCAATCCCAATGTCCATGACATTCCAAAAATAGGCCAATCCCTCTATAATATCAAGAGCATCATCATATTTAATCCCAAACATTACATATATATAATCACATTAAAACACTTATAAACAGGAAATTCAATTTAAATAATTGAGTTACGCTAACTATCATCCATCACATAGCAGCATTGATGTCTTGAATGCCTCTAACAAGATTAATAAATCTTAAACAGTTTAAACATACAAATATAAATCAAGAAAATTCATTTAAAATCATTTTAGCACCCCTGTCCAAAATAACCTGATGAGAAACAACCTCTCACTCAGCCTCGCTTAAGCATAATAGGTAAGGGAATACCCAACGACATCCCACAAGGTATAATAATCAAATTAAAATTCAATAATAGAGTTCCTCTTAAAAACCCACCATTTCACTAAAATTTTCAACCCCCAAATGTCCGCAAAAATAAAAAATGAAGTATGAAACACCTACCTCATACTCATATGATAATCCTCATCTAGTACCTTCTTTGAATTCAGTTTAGAACAAGGTATATCTAAATAATGATCATAAATTCTCAAACTCATATTACTTTGTCAAAAGTAGAAAACATGAAGAATGTTCAAGATTAATAGAGATATTTTTGAGGGGGTCTAATGGATCTGATGACATTCGAATCAGACTTAAGATGAAGAATTGAGAGCAAAATGAAGTCTCGGCTAGCTGGTTCGTAGGGGTTCTATCCGGAACCAGAAAAAAAGGCTACTACATGTTTTAAAAAAATTAAAAAGTACACGACATGTACTTGGGACTACACACCATGTAGGCTCTTTTACTATTCCAAAGATGGCCGAATTTCTTAGACTTACTTTCAAGGTCTTGCCGACATGACTACACAGCATGTACTAGGTCGTACATGGCGTGTACATGGTTTGGTCCTCTAGTCCCCTAATGACATCCCTACACACTATGTATGACCCTTACATGGCTAGATATTACACGGTGTGTACTTGGGATTACACGGTGTGTAACCCTATATCTATCCATGTGACATTTTAATTCCAGTACATTCCTAGTTTCCACCAGTTTTCTCAAAAACAACTTGAAAAAAAGAAACGCGTACCTTAAAGGAAGAATCGGATTCTTACAAATCTCTTTAGTTGAAATAAATAAAGTTATAAAATTGTCCCTATAAAGGGGTTTTCATTTTAATCTTTGGTCGATTAAAAATCAAGAACCTAAATCAGAGGATACTATGTCATTTCTCTTTGGGTCAACCAAAATTGGAAATATGCTTGTAAAAGATGTTGAGGTGGATCAAAAGGTGTTGGTCAAGTTTATTTAGTCAGAAATAATTCCCAGGACTTATGAACTCAAAAATATTCTTTATCCTAAAATTTATATGATCTCTTTAATGATGAGTGGTATTAAGTTTAATTTCACAAGGTACATGTTAAGGTAAATTCAATGTTGTTTCCTAGAAGAGTAAAGAACGTCTTTATCCTTATAGAAGGATAATTTCATTGTTTCTATATAAAAGAGGTATGATTAGAGATGTGTAGATGCACACCAAGTGTTAGTACAGTAACATTTTAAATGATGGAACTCTAAGGAAGATAGGTTTATTTTAGAGTAAAGTAAATGTAAATTTGTTACATGTTTGCGAAAAGACCATCAAAAATTTAGTATTATTTCTTAGGGGGAGAAAGGAATTTTACAATATGCTTTTGTTATCCAAATTCAAAAAGAAGATGTTGTGGAATCTAGAATAGATAATGCAATTAAAACAAAGAGACACATAATCAAAACCAATGTTTCTAATCAAGAATATTCAAGAGATGTCTATAAATATATTGAATAAAATTTAGAAGAAGAAAATGATGAGTCCCTTATCATCTGGACAATATATAGGGATAAACCTATCACTCAGGCTACTACAGTGCAGACTCCAAAAGTAGAGGATGCTGAAACTGTTGAAGTTTCTCCATGAGACATTATAGAAGAGCAAGTGGATCTTTCTAAAAATTAAAATTAAAATCAAGAGCAGGATTCTCCTGATGAAAATCAGAATCTAATAGATCGTGTTGAAGAACATGTTTAGGAAAATTCTAAAGGAAATGATCAATCTCAACCAGAAGTAGCTAACACTACAAGGATAGATTAGAATAAATCAATTTCTATTGTATTTGAATCCTTGGATAAGGGAAATTTTAAACCTACTGAGACTATAGAGGTAATTGAGGTTGAATTTTCATCCTACAGTGAGAAAGATAAAGAAAAATATTTAACCCTAAATGAAAGAAGCCATCCATATCAAGATAAAGAAGTGAAATCTTCTAATTCTTTGAACAATCGAATTGAAGGATTTTTTATTCATTTTAACAAGCTGTGAGAATAAAATTCAAGTATATAAAGTGAACTAGAAGCTACAAGAAAATATTTGTAAGATTTAAGAAATAAAATTGTTCCCATAGAGTATTAGAATCTATTCAGTACCACCTAAACAATATCATAGAAGGTTTAGTTTCAAGAAGAGATTTTGATGCTTTTGTAGAGAAATGGTTGATCGGTTTGGAAATCTCCTAGCAGAGTTTATTTCAAAAAAATATTTTAAAGATTTGAAAATATATTTGGGTAGTCTGTTTGAATCTATAAAAAGTAGTTCCAATCAGTCCAGATCATCTACATTAGCACCTCAAACTTCTCCGAATTTAATCATAAGGTTTTAAGCAATCAAAGTTGTAATATATACTTTTAATGACATACTTCATTTATTACAGTGTGATAGTGCACCATTAAGTGTTTTGTTGGACAACCAAAGAGATCGTATTGAGAAGATAACTTCAAGAGATCTCGACATAAGGACTCATATCAATCTGTTAAGGGAGAAGCTTAACAAGTTTCTTCATACCAAGGAAAATTTGTATGGATTTATAAAATTTAATCTGATTTAAAGTTTAATGTTGGGTCAGGACTCATGAGTTTTGATGAGATTGTGGGATGAAAACCTTACTGAATGTTTAAGAGGTTAGATGAAATAATTGAATGAATTTTTTCATGTTGTTCGAGTTTCACCAGAATTTGATGCCTCATTTGAACCATCCCTCTCACATTCATCGAGTCATAATTTTTAATCCTTTCTCAGAAAAATTAATTCTTTTAATCATAAAACATTTTTTTATGAAATTATTTTTTATTTTCATATTTCTTTTTATTGTTATTTTTTTTCCATTTCTACTGCTAGAACACATATCATTTTAAACTTATGCAGATTATTACTTTCATTTATAGTTATTTTCTACATTTAATGTGTTTTCATCAATTATTCTTAAAAAATTGATATCACAAAAAGGGAGATAAAATTAGGTAAACACAACATTATTGACACTATAACTATTAACAGTTTCTATTACAAATAAAAAGGAATGGATTTGTTGTGTACATTAATTAAAAGTAACTATAATCTCTGTATCTTTTTAAATATATTATTTCAATCATGTTTAAAATTCCTATAACTTATATTAGTTATGTTATGGTTTTTGTAATCATAAACAAGGGGGTGATTGTTGGGCATGTATTTTCTCAAAAATATTCTATAAATATTATTGATTTTGATGCTCACAAAATACCTTGTTTGTTTTATGATTAAAGTTACTTAAGTATTTTTCCAGAATGTATTTCTTAAGAAGATTATTTTATATATGGGTTATAATATTTGTTAAAGTATTATGAACGTGTTTTTAAAGTATTCTGGAAACACTTTCCATACCCTATATTTGTAAGTGTAATCATAATATATGGTTTGGAACCCCTGACATTTAGAGAAACATGTATGAAACATATACCCTAGGTTGTTGTAAGGTATTGTTTATCAACCGTTCATTTGGATGGAAATATACATTTGAGAAATGGAAAAGTGTAACAACCCGAGATTTTATGAGAATTATTCTTTTTAATTGCATTGATGTCTTGTGTTGTACGCTACACCAAAATTAGTTTGTGCTATACGCAACACCCTATTAGCTTGCAGTATATGCAACACTATTCTTGGCTCGTGTTACACAAAATTTCAAGTTCGTTTTGTAGAAATTATTTGTAACGCCCCGACCCCAGTTACCCAGAGTCGGTACATTATTTTAATACATTGGCATGATTACAAGGAATCAAGTCCCAAAGGACCGATTTGTTTAGCAGTCTTGGAAAATAGATTACATACATGAATGTTACATTACACTTCATAACATACAAAACAACATAAATAATTCTTTAAGAATTCCATTATTCCCTTATCTTAACCCTGCATATCAATCACAATATACTTCTTGGAATCTTGGGAAAAATAAAACATAGAAAGGGGTGAGCTCAAACGCTCCGTAAGGGTAAGCAATATAGCGGAAACTTTCATAAATAAGCATAAACATTTAAGGCAATGTATAACTAAAATAAAAGCCTTTTAAACTTAAACTTCAACATAGTATGTCAAAAATAAAATGAAATAATTCCATTTACTTATTCACATGGATATTATACTAATCGAATAATTACATGCAATATCAATAACCACTTTCATAATGATGGAATGCATAATGCCAGACTATCATAACCACATAGCCAAGGCCTCGTTCCAAGACTAAAAATAAGACTTTGTCAAGGCCTTGTGCCAAGACACTAGTTTGTCTCATGAGACCTACCGATGCATCAAGCAGCTCTAGAGGGCTCCACCCGTCACTTACTAAGTCCAATGCATTCCCATATGAAAAGTTTTAAACATAACATAAACATTTGTATTAAAACTAGCATACGAAATGTCAATACATTCTCCATAAACCATGAATGGTATAAAAATAACACATCCACAGTAAAACATATCACAAAACCTTCAATACAATACAAAAGTTTTGTATCATAATAAATCAACTTCAAATAAGCTTAAAATCCATCAACGAATGTTGACATAGATGAAATCAAAACTATTTGAGAGAAATATCTCTTTTCTCGAAATCACTGAAAAGTCACACATTTATAAAGGAAGTAATTTAAAAGATATTTTTGAATCAAAGTGTCTCAAACCACTTTTAAACTTTTGAAACGAAATATCATTTCAAAACATTCATGTCTATATAAATAAATCCTTAAAATAATTTTGAAAACATGGACATTAATTAAAAATATTTAGAAAGATAAATCTTTAAAACATTTAAAATTGTGATCTTGATAAAGAGTACCTTTCACAAATTCTTAAAATATTCATTTTGAAATCATTTAAGAGTCACGTAATTATAAAATAAAACATTTAATTAGAAAATATTTTTATAATCTTGTAAGGGAAGCTTCAGCGATTTTATAATGGCGGAAAATAACCGCACCCGCCGTATAAGTTTAAAAATACATTCTTACATTAAATTTGTCGAAAAGGTTAAAAAGTACCTTGTTTGGAAAAAGATGGAAATATTCCTTTAAAAACACAGAAGGGTATAAATGACTTTAACCCATTTTCTAGTAAATAGTGAAAATGTTTTTAAATAAATTTTATGGAACATGGATGTGGATGATAAAGAGATCCCAGTAGATAATTACGTATAAACAACCTCGGATAATGAAGAGATTGTGAAATAAACCCTTACCTTGTACTCTTCCTTGGTTGGGGGTAGGTTAAACTACTCTATAATGGTGAAATAATTGTTATTAAATTATACAATAATCATATACATTATTATGATTTCATATATTATCTTTTAACATTGCTTTGTTAATAATATCTTAGTATTATCGTCGTTTCGGGTGTTAACTTACTCGTTTTCTTTTATATGTTTGGTTACGTAAGTCGTGGTTGTCATGGATAGTTTGTATCTTATTCATATACAGAATTATATCAATTCCTTAAACATTATTTTTAAATCATCAAATGATAATTATACTTGAATGGATATGATAGAGAATGAATCTAATCGCGTTCGTGGAGACGGTAGTCCGTACATACGCACGAGCGACAATATCATTCTTTTGATATTAAAATAATATATAATTGGATGGTATATCATATATACATAATAATTATCATGTTATATTTATTATTTACATTTATTACAAATCATTATTATACCCATCTAAATAATAATATATTGAATAACAATTACACCACGACGTGGAGACGGTAAGCCGTTCGTACGCACGTATGGTGACATGTCATTCAAAGGATAGATAGAATACTGAATATGGTTATACCATATTTATAATAACATCACATTATATATAATATACTGGAGTTATTTTTTTAGAATGGTAATAACAAAGAAAGAAGAAGTGGAAGAAGAAAGGAACATGAAAAAGGGTGGTGAAAACATTACCTCTTCTTTGGGTTCTTCCTTTTGATTTGATCAAAAGGGATCCATAGGTTGGATTTATGACTAAAGTAAGGCCTATAGGATTAATTTAGGGAATTTGAGAGAGTATTTGGGCAGGTATTGGCCGAACCAAAAGGCATTTAAGGTGTGAATTAATGAGAAGGTGGAGTTCCCTTTTATAAGAGGGGTGAGGGGCACCTTTTGAAAAGCTAGAAATATTATTTTATAATAAATTTATATTCAGTTTCTATTGGCTCCAAAGTGTATTATTTAAAGTTTAAGGTGGGTATGGTTCAAACCCAACTCAACCAATAGGATTTATACAGGTTTGGGTCACTATATTAACCTTATCTTTAAGTATTAACTCTTAGTTAATGAGTTTCACTTTTACAATGTCTCTTTATATTTTTATATTATATGGTTAATAAACTTACTAAATACATCCAAGAGACCCCCAAGTAGTCCATTAATGATACACCTATCATGATATAAGTCTCTTTAACGAACCTTATATTTTTAGGAATTGAATATCAATTAATAATATAATATTTGTTTTAAAAACTCTTTTATGTCAACTTTGACACTATTCAATAATTGATTTTTTTGAAACTCATAAAAGAATGATTACTTCTAAAAAAGTTAATTAAGTCAATACTAAAATGTCATAGTAACCTATAAAATTATTTTAATTCATAAAAAGTCTCAAATTATATTTATTTGGGTATTTATAATATCAATTATTTTAATATTTCACTATTATGGTAATTGCTGCATCAACATTGTGTCATAAATATATTAAATTATTTAATGTCTAAAAATTATAATTAAAATAAAATTATGTAGGAAATATTTTTATCTTTCTAATGAATATTTATAGTCGAAAATACAACATATATATCCCTATTTAAAAAAAATTCTAAATGATATATGCTTATGTCATTTTTGTATTTATTTTAACTTAATTAATATAAAGTGTCATTATCACTTACAAGTGGCTCCATGGGGTCCGAATATCGACCCAAAAATGCTCATGGTCGGACATGTATCAACCAATAATGTTAGGACACGTTTTAGGGAAATTTGTTATTATTATAATATTATTTTTTAACCCTTATTTACCAGATTTACCCTCTAACCATGGTAAATAAAATATTTACCGAAGTAATTATTCGAAATGTCTAAAAATAAAAGTTACCTATTTACACAATTTGAGAATCCTGATTCCAAATATGGAATCCATTTTTCCAAATTCAAAACACAGAAGTGGCAGAAATTAATTTAAAATTAATTCTCGTTGTTAAAACAAAAAGCGTGTTTTTAAGAGATAATAACTATCAAAAGATTGACACTTGTTTATGTCCGGTTTAATTGTAAAATTATGTACAATTACCAACATTATATTAAATGGTAAAAATATATTCTAAATATACTTTAAAACCACTCAAATTCATAAGTTATCAATATAAATTATTTTGATTAAAAAAGTTGTTTTTAATTAAAATTTAGTAATTTTCACTATTCATCAAAATATAAATGTTATCCGAAAAGTTCCAAAATTTCACCCTAGGATAAATTCGATATTCTGAATCCAAAAATGAATTCCATTTTGAGAGATAAAATTTATAAAATTTTAAAAAGTAGGTATTACTATTCATTACGGCTAGTTTGATTGGTTGTAGTGTGTGTTAGAACTCGAAGTTGCGTACAACACACACTACTGTATTATTCAAAGGGAAGTGTACCGAGGAAGCTTGGGGTGTAAATTTTTGATGTCCCCATTCTAAATAATATATTTATTTAGTCAAATAAAAGTTTAAAATATTTTATTTAAAAAGGGTTCACTGTTAATGTTGGTAAAAGTGCATTTTTTAAAAATAATTCTTTTATCTGAAAAAAATGAATTTGTTATTAAATTATGTCTAAGAAACTCATAATATGGATTCTAAAATTATAAGAATTATATAAAGTTTAAAATTTAGTTAATACTATTCATAACCTCTTTTGAACAGCTTGTTTGGTAAGTCATGGTGCGCTTGAACTCGGTGTTACGTGTAGTGAAAGTTATTGAATTTTTTTGAAGAAGTACATACTATGAAATCTTGGGTTGTTACATTCTTCCCTCCTTCAATAAATTGTGCCCTCACAATTTGATATTCTTCTTTGAAAATAAAGGTTGAAAATAGAAAATATCTTTGTGGGAAAATCCACATCAGAAATTTGTTTAATAAAATTTAGTCTTAATAAGAGGAAAAGAGAAATGAAAGGATCACCACAAAATGATGATCTCGATTAGGAGAACATTAGTGTAAATTAGAGACATATAATTGGAGGGAAAATGTAAATATTTATAGGTGTTAATTGATTTTATCAATCTTAAACAAGTTTAAAATTGAGGTCCTTAAATTCTATGAGGATTTAAAATGCCATCGGTTCAACAAAACATAAGGTATTAGGATAACACATTTTTGGTTTTAAGATCCCTTCAATAAAGTATAAGAATTAGTTTCTTCATATAATAAGAGGAGAAGAAAAATATATACTTGAAAATTAGAGTTCCATATTTTAACTAAGTTCTACCACAAACTCATCTTTCACTCTAAAAGATAATAGAACTTAAAAATAATATTCTATTTATCTTATTCGTATAGGGTTAAAAATTGAATTTATAATTCATCTAGAAGAACCATTAGAAAAAACGACATTATTTAATCCAGGACATCACGTGGGTCAGTGGTAGGTGATACACCCTTATCGCTCTTCGGTTGTGGTTTCAAGTCTCACGGCCTTGCCGGACGCGACGGGTTGTCGCCCGACCTCCGGGTTGTCCTTTTATGGAAATCCAAAATAATCCAAACTAGAACTATCCAAAATACTTCAGTACAAAATTTATAAGGAAGGTAAACACAATGAAGATCCTTTTTTCCACGTAATAACATGTGAACACCTTCATCATGTATTCTTTTAAAACACTGCAACATCCTGAATTATGCTAAAACCTTATTGATTACATTCATGATCCCTTATTCCTTAAAGAATAATAGATATACTCCTTCAATCCAAAAATGTTTTAAACCCCAACAATGATGGAATATACAAATCATTAATCAGTTTCAACGTAGTCAATAATATCCAATATAATTTTACCAAATCAACCATATCTTATTAAAAAATAAGTACATCAACATTATGACCATATTAGGGTTTATCTTTCCTTCAACCATGTAATTTCCAAAATGTTTAACTTGTTGTAGAGTAACTTTTCTTAGTACCATAAAATCTCAAATCCTCAATGAAATAGTACTGTAATACAATCCTTATATACTCAATAATTATTATAACAAGTACATTGTTGATATAACACTCAAATGACATAATCAACATAAGAACTCTAATCATTCCTCTTTATCTGTGGTAGTATCATAACTTGATTGTTATCCAATAGAATCATTTGCAGCATAGTCTGATGATAGGTTAGTGTAGTGTCCAAACTCCTTGCAAATGAATCATTGTACATTTGAAACCATTTTCTTACCCTTACAGTCACGTACTTGGTGCCCTTTTTCCTACACACTTATAACAAACTCGCATTCCTTTCAGGAAAGTTCCAGGGTGTTTCTTCCCACAGTTATCACATATGGGGAAATTCTTCATTTCCATCTTCCCTTTTCTATATTTATCTCTTCCATCCTTTTCTTCTTTTTCTTCCCTTCAAATCCATAGGACTCAGTAAACTCTTTAGTTATCTTATCCACACATGATACTATTTCTTCATATGATGATAATACGTGGGAGACTATTTCCCTTCTAAATGATGGATTAATACCATGAAATATACGATCCTTCTTACTCATTGGATCATACGTATTACTGGAGTTCACATTCCTTCTACTGGGCGCCATTTCTATACAATAGCATAAACTAGGTCAGTTTATGAATTGCAATGAATAATTCCAAACTTGTAAAATACCTAACACAAATTGAACAGTTTATGGATATAATCCATAATCATAAATTTTTTTTCTTTGAGTAACTATATACTCATGATCCCTTCATAATGGTTTGTAAAGAAAATGATAATTATCCTAAGCATATCCCCCGGGAGTGTCGTAACCAAGAGTGCAGCAAGGCCCGTTGTCATGCACAAGTTCTCGTTCGAGTCTAGCTCAAAGTGGTGTTTTGGGGTTTTACCCCTAGGTACATCTTTTCCAGAGCCTCCTCTACCTGATCATATCCAGACAGGGATTTATTTCTCGGAAAACTCACAAAATCTTTACAATACCAAAATTCTAGGAATTTTTTCTATACTAATCCTCAAAGTCTATGTTAGGACTATGTGCTCTAATTATAGTTTATCTAAATCTAGTTTCCAAGGTTATTGCTAAGCTTCCTCTGATACCAACTGTAACTCCCTGACCCCAGTTTCCCAGAGTCGGTAAATTATTTTAATACATTGGCATTATTATAAGGAATCAAGTCCCAAAGGACCGATTAGTTTAGTAGTCTTGAAAAATAGATTACATACATGAATGTTACATTACACTTCATAACATAAAAAACAACATAAATAATACTTTATTAATGCCATTATTCCCTTGTCTTAACCCTGCATATCAATCACAATATACTTCTTGGAATCCTGGGAAAAATAAAACATAGAAAGGGGTGAGCTCAAACGCTCCGTAAGGGTAAGAAATATAGCAGAAACTTTCATAAATAAGCATATACATTTAAGGAAATGTATAACTAAAAAAAAGCCTTTTAAACTTAAACTTCAACATAGTATAGAAAAAATAAAATGAAATAATTCCATTTACTTATTCACATGGATATTCTACTAACCGAATAATCACATGCAATATCAATAACCACTTTCATAATGATGGAATGCATAATTCCAGACTATCATAACCACATAGCCAAGGCCTCCTGCCAAGACTACAAATAAGATTTTGTCAAGGTCTTGTGTCAAGACACTAGTTTATCTGATGATACCTACCGATGCATCGAGGATCTATAGCGGGATCCACCTATCACTTACTAAGTCCAATGCATTCCCATATGAAAAGGTTTAAACATAACATAAACATTCGTATTAAAACTAGCATACGAAATGTCAATACTTTCTCCATAAACCATGAATGGTATAAAAATAACACATCCACAGTAAAAAATATCACAAAACCTTCAATACAATACAAAAGTTTTGTATCATAATAAATCAACTTCAAATAAGCTTAAAATCCATCAAAGGATGTTGACATAGATGAAATCAAAACTATTTGAGAGAAATATCTCTTTTCTCAAAATCATTGAAAAGTCACACATTTATAAAGGAAGTAATTTAAAAGAGATTTTTGAATCAAAGTGTCCCATACCAATTTGAAACTTTTGAAAAGAAATATCATTTCAAAACATTCATGTCTATATAAATAAATCCTTAAAATCATTTTGAAAACATGGACATTAATTAAAAATATTTAGAAAGATAAATCTTTAAAACATTTAAAATTATGATCTTGATAAAGAGTACCTTTCACAAATTCTTAAAATATTCATTTTAAAATCATTTAAGAGTCACATAATTATAAAATAAAACATTTAATTTGAAAATTTTATTATAATCTTGTAAGGGAAGCTTCAGCGATTTTATAATGGCAGAAAATAACCGCACTCGCCGTATAAGTTTAAAAAGACATTCTTCCCTTAAATTTGTTGAAAAGGTTAAAAAGTACCTTGTTTGGAAAATGACGGAAATATTCCTTTAAAAACACATAAGGGTATAAATGACTTTAACCCATTGTCTAGTAAATAGTGAAAATGTTTTTAAATACATTTTTAAGGAACATGGATGTGGATGTTAAAGAGATCCCAGTAGATAATTACGTATAAACAACCTCGGATAATGAAGAGATTGTGAAATAAACCCTTACCTTGTACTTTTCTTTTGTTAGGGGTAGGTTAACCTCCTGTATAATAGTGAAATATTTTTTATTAAATTATACAAGAATCATATACATTAATATGATATCATATATGATCTTTTAACATTGCTTTGTTAATAATATCTTAGTATTATCGTCGTTTCAGGTGTCAACTTACTCATTTTCTTTTATATGTTTTGTTATGTAAGTCATGGTTGTCATAGATATGTTGTATCTTATTCATATCCAGAATTATATCAAGTCTTTAAACATTATTTTTAAATCATAAAATGATAATTATACTTTAATGGATACGATGGTGAATGAATCTAATCGCGGTCGTGGAGACGGTATCCCGTACGTACGCACGAGCGACAATATCATTCTTTTGATATTAAAATAATATATAATTGGATGGTATATAATATATACAGAATAATTATCATGCTATATTTATTATTTACATGAATTAAAAATCATTATTATACCCATCCAAATAATAATATATTGAATAACAATTACTCCACGACGTGGAGACGGTAAGTCGTACGTACGCACGTATGGTGACATGTCATTAAAAGTATGGATAGAATACTGAATATGGTTGTACCATATTTATAATAACATCACAGTATATATAAGATACTGGAGATATTATTTTATAATGGTAATAAAAAAGAAAAAGAAGTGGAAGAAGAAAGTAACTTGAAAAAGGGTGGTGAAAACATTACCTCTTCTTCGGGTTCTTTCTTTTGATTTGATAAAAAGGGATCCTTAGGTTGTCTTTCTGACTAAAGGAAGGCCTCTAGGATGAAGTGAGGGAAGTTTAGAGAGTATTTGGGTAGGGTTTTTCTGAACCAAAAGGCTTTGAAGGTGTGAATTAATGAGAAGGGGGAGTGCCCTTTTATAAGAGGGGTGAGGGGCACCTTTGGAAAAGCTAGAAATATTATTTTATAATAAATTCATATTCTATTTATAATGGCTCCAAATTGGTTTATTTAAAGGTTAAGGTGGGTATGGGTCGAAAACAACTCAACCAATAGGATTTATACAGGTTTGGGTCCCTATATTAACCTTATCTTTAAGTATTAACTATTAGTTAATTAGTTTCACTTTTACAATGTCTCTTTATATTTTTATATTATATGGTTAATAAACATACTATATACCTCCAAGAGATCCCCAAGTGGTCCAATAATGATACACCTATCATTAGATAAGTCTATTGGCTGAACCTTAGATTTTTAGAAATTGAATATCAATTAATAATATAATATTTGTTTTAAAAACTCTTTTATGTCAATTTTGACACTATTCAATAATTGATTTTTGTGAAAATAATACCACAATGATTACTTATAAAAAAAGTTAATTAAGTAAATACTAACATGTCATATTAACCTATAAAATTAGTTTAATTCATAAAAAGTCTCAAATTATATTTATTTGGGTATTTATAATATCAATTATTTTAATATTTCACTATTATGGTAATTACTGAATCATCATTGTGTCATAAATAAATTAAATTATTTAATGTCTAAAAATTATAATTAAAATATAATTATGTATTAAATCATGTTATCTTTCTAATGAATATTTATAGTCAAAAATCGAACATATATATCCCTATGTAAAATTTTTTTTCTAAAAGATATATGCTTATGTCATTTTTGTATTTATTTTAACTTAATTAATATAAAGTGTCATTATCACTTACAAGTGGCTCCATGAGGTATAAAAATCGACCCAAAGATGATCAAGGTTGGAAATTTATCAACCAATAAGGTTAGGACATGTTTTAGGATAATTTTTTATTGTTATAATATTATTGTTTAACCCTTATTTACCGGATTTACCCTTTAACCATGGTAAATAAAATATTTATCGAAGTAATTATTCAAAATGTCTAAAAATAAAAGTTACCTATTTAAACAATTTGAACAACCTGATTCCAAATATGGAATCCATTTATCAAAATTCAAAACACATAGGTGTCAGGAATTAAATTAAAATTAATTCCAGTTGTTAAAACAAAAAGCGTGTTTTTAAGAGATAATAACTATCAAAAGATTGACACTTGTTTATGTCTGGTTTAATTGTAAAATTATGTACAATGACCAACATTGTATTAAATGGTAAAAATATATTCTAAATATACTTTAAAACCACTCAAATTCATAATTTATCAATATAAATTATTTCGATTAAAAAAGTTGTTTTTAATTAAAATTTAGTAATTTTCACTATTCATCAAAATATAAATGTTATCCGAAAAGTTCCAAAATTACACCCTAGTCTAAATTCGATATTCCGAATCCAAAAATGAAGTCAATTTTGAGAGATAAAATTTATAAAATTTTAAAAAGTAGTTATTTCTATTCATTACGTCTAGTTTGATTGGTTTTAGTGTGTGTTAGAACTCGAAGCTGCGTACAACACACGCTACTGTATTATTCTATTGGAAGCGTACCGAGGAAGCTTGGGGTGTAAATTTTTGATGTCCCCATTATAAATAATATATTTATTTAGTCAAATAAAAGTTTAAAATATTTTATTTAAAAAGGGTTCACTGTTAATGTTGGTAAAAGTGCATTTTTTAAAAATACTTCTTTTATCTGAAAAAAAAAATGAATTTGTTATTACATTATGTCTAAGAAACTCATAATATGGATTCTAAAATTATAAGGATTATATAAAGTTTAAAATTTAGTTAATAATATTCATAACCTCTTTTGAACAGCTTGTTTGGTAAGTCATGGTGCGCTTGAACTCGGTGTTACGTGTAGTGCAAGTTATTGAATTGTTTTGAAGAAGTACATACTATGAAATCTTGGGGTGTTACATTATTCTATGCAACATTATGTATATATTTTTTTTAATGTATAAATGAAATAAGTTTTCATTATGTTATAATCCACAACAAAGGGAGCTTTCACTACAGTCAACCTTTACTTGGCTTGCATTATACGCAATCGCGACCTTCCTCAATAGCGTGTGTAGTACGCAATACCGGGTTTCACAAAACAACGATATATTGTTAAAATATTATTATGAACTTTCCGTTATGAATATTAGTATCTACATTCTGAATTTTATGACATTATAATTCATCTTACACATTTTATATAACATGGTATGAGAACAAAATAAATTTTTTGGGTAAAATAAGTATTTTTCAAAAAATGTAGTTTTGCCGCCTTTTAATGGCGCACCCATATTAAATTTAGTTTTTTACATGTTTATAAGTTCAATTTGAAAAAATAAAATTCTTCTTTGGAATCAGGATATAAAAATTTACTTTGGATAAATTTTTCATATTATTTTGATAACTTTCATATTTTAATGAATAGTAAAAACACGCTATATTTTAATTAAAAACAACTTTTTTCATCGCAATAATTTATATGGATAAATTATAATATTGAATATTTTTAAAGTATAAATATAATATATTTTTACCATTTAATATAATCTATGTAATTAGCATTGATTTTACATTGAATTCATAGGTAAAATCATATCAATCTTTTGCAATGTTTTAACTTTTAAAACTCGTTTTCATAACAAAAAGATTAATTTTAAATTAATTTCTGAAAATTATTGGATTTGAATTTGGAAAAATGGATTCAATATTTGGAATCATTAGGTCCAAATTACGTTAATAAGCTACTTTTTATTTTTAGTCCTTATGAATAGTAACTACGGTAAATTTTATTTACCACAGGTAAAGGTAAATCGGTTAATTAAGGGTAAATATAATATTATAAAATTACCCTAACACTTTTCCTAATATAATTCGGTGATTATATTTTTCCCTAAATCATACTTGGGTCGAAATGTAATCTAATGGAACCCACTTTTATTTTATTAAGACCTTTTATTTAGTTTATTTAAAGGAAAGTGAAATGTCTCACTCAAACTTTAATAATTAGATTATTTTTAATATATAGTTATACAAAATATAAATTAGATTATAAATACTCATTTGAAATATAAAATGTTTTTATTTATCATGGTAATTTATTTGTAATTTTTAATAAATATTTTATTACCTTAAAAGCTTATACATTAATGATGTAGAAATTATTTATTTAGTGAAAAATCAATAATATAGTTTTTATTAAAATAATAATACCTATCAAAAGGATCATAAACTTGACCAAACTTAATTGGTAGAGTATATATATACCCTAATCATCCAAGGGTCGATTGTTGGACTATTTGGAGTCTTATAAAACCGATTAGGACATTTATATTATTTTATTTTAAATAATATCAAAGATGTCACCTTCATAATTTAATAAATATAAAAATTTATATGTTGTGATTTCAAGATGATAAATTCGAGTAAATATATTATCATTAAATTTATTATATTTATCTTCATCAAAGTATCTTAGTTTTATTTTTTATGCAACTAATAAGTATATTAAATAATTATACAAAAATGATGTAGTAATTGTTTTATTAGGAGAAATATCAAATAAATGGTTTTATAAATATTAAAATAAACATTATATGAACTAATTAATGTTATCCAAAACTTTTATATATTAATATGACATTTTAGGAATCTATTAAACATTTTTTTTTGAATATATCCTCTGTGTGGATTTAATTTAAATTCAAATAAATGAATAGTGTCAAAATTGACACTATTGTTATTTTATAAAAATAACATAATATAAAATTGTTTAAAAATCACAAAAATATTTAATAATTATAAATAAATATTTATATGGTATAACATTTCCTACATAATCCAATTATGGACAATTCACAACACATAAGTAATTATTTATAACAATTTAAAATTTAGAATCTTATAACCACAAATAAACTTAAATAGATTAAATAAAGATAAATCAAGTTTATAATGTTTAAAATAATTTACAAACATGTATAAATTTTATTGGTTGATGATATTACAACTATATCTCATCTAAGATCTGATTTGAGTCATTTTGGAATTTTTTAAGTCGGGTTTGAATTTATTATAAATTAATATTTTTGAGGTTTCCAAAGGTGCCCCTCTCCTCCCTTATAAAAGGGCACCTCCTCCCTCTTCTCTTTACACAATTTTGAGCCTTAAATCTCGGCCAAACCCTACCCATTTCCCTTTTAAAATTCCCTAGAAACATTATAGAGGTTCTGGCATCCTCAAAACACCAACTCTAGTGCCTTAAGAGGAGGTTAAGAAGAGGTGCGTCAAAGAAGAGGTAATATCCTTTACCGATTCTTTCCAATTTATTTCTTCTTCTACTTCTTCTTATCTATTTGTTTCATCATAAATTAATAACATCAGTATCAATAATATACTTACATGTTATTATAAATATGAAACAACCCTATTTCATCTTCTATCCATCCTACGGAAAACTAAATCACCGCGCATGCGTACGTATGGAATATCATCTCTACGTCGTGGTGTCATCTGTTTTCCACCACCACCATACCTGGATGGGTATAATGGTGTAAAGAATAACTATATATGGATATTATAACATCATAATGATTCTGAAATATTATATCATCCACTCCAACTCCATTCAATAATTATGGGAACAATATCATCACTCGTGCGTACGTACGGATTACCGTCTCCACGACGCGGTAAGATTCATTCTCCATGATAACCATTCAAGAATGATTATAAAATATATATATATATATATATAATGAATAATAAGGAAATATATGACATAATTAAGCTACTTGATTTAGGTATACATATATATATATGTCATCTACTTACTTCCATTCAAGTCAATAAGGAAAGGAAAACAGTGTTCATGCGTACGTACAGCCTACCGTCTCCATGAACGATGTATTTCATTTCATTTATCTATCTATTATGTATATATATATAATAAATGTATATGATATATAAATCATTATTTACATTCTGGAAGTAATTAAATCATGATATAAGTAATAATAATATCAAGAACAACAAGTCCAAACACATAAGATAAATAAAACGATTTTACCCAAAACGCTGCATTAACATGGAATTTACAAAAGTACGGGTAATATAAAGTTATAAGTGAACCATATATGATATCATAACAATGAATATGATTCTATAATAAGTTAATGACATTATTCATTATACAATAGGTTTGGATACATACAAAGCGTATCAGACATAAGGTAAGGGATAATTTTTCCAATCTCGTTTTTATCTGAGATTGTTTATTTGTAAATATTTATTGGGGTTATATTTATCATCCATGTACCTGTTTTCTAAAAATGGTTTCATGTATGTTTAAATTCCTTTTTACCCATTTTTTAATTTTACTACATGGTATGTAAGGAATCTTTCTTTTGTTTACCATACGAGGTACTTTTTGACTTTTCCAGCAAAAGTATGAGAAGAATGTTTTTTTTAACTTATACAGCATGAACGGATTTTTACGGTTTCATAACACCTTATTTTCATGAATATTAATCTATAATATTTCATGATTATTTTCAACAAAATCCACTTCTTTTAAAATTTCATGGAATTTTGTGAAAAGAAAATGATTTTGAATAGGAAAGGGTATTTTCCTCAAGAATTTATCTCAAGTGTTTTATCAAAATCATTTCCCATATAAGATGAAATTATTTCATATGTGTATGTTTCAAGTATAATGTCTCTATGATTTACATGGCTTCACTTATATTATGATGAAATGATATCCATTTGTTTTATATGGATTATGTTATTATGGGATGATGTTTATGAAACCCATTTTATTATTTGGGTTATGATGAATGATTTATGTTTATGTTGTGGCACACGTAAGAGTGATTTAATTATGAGATGGATGGGACCTATATCTCCCTCCAACACAATGGGTAAAGATTTATATCTCATCATATATACATGGTTGGAATGGTAATTTAATCTGGTTCAGTGTTACAGGACTGGAATGAGGAGTGAACTCGATTCAGAATGGGACTTTGTCTACTAAGATAGTCTTGGCAGCAATGTCTTGGCTACTATGTAAATCATATCATGTGCTTAATGGTTTTCCACAATTTCATGTTTTATCCCCATGATATTTTACCATGATTTATGTTCATTTGTGATATATGCTTTACGTACTTCCAAGATTTATGTCATTGCTCATGATTTTGATGTTTAGATTTTATGTTCAAGTTTTTCCATTCAAATGTTTATGAATTGTTTTATGTTACCTATGTTTACCCTTACTGAGAATTTGTGCTCACCCTTTTTATGTTTTCTTTTCCCCAGGATATAAAGAAAGGTTTTAGGTAAGAAAACAAAAGGCGAACATCTTTATGGGATATGTTGAAGATCTTTCACCACGATTATAAGATTATGTTCCGAGTTTCCAAAGACACTAAACTATTACGGTCCTTGAGTGTTGTTTTTTTTTGTTATGTATTAAGTATTCTGCAAAAGTAATGTAATGTCCAAGTACGTCAGGTTTGGGGTCTCTACAGTAGGTATTAGAGTAAAGGTTTAGTTAACCTTTGGAAACTAGGATGTGAATACTTTTGTGAGATCTCTAGAGATATTTCTATGGTATGTCTAGGGATGTTCCTAAGGTTATGTATAAGTATAGGTTACAGTCCTAGAATTATGATAACAATTGTGAATAACCTATGATTAAACCTAAGATGTTATAGATTGAAAGTACACCCCTTGATTATGTTGTTTTCCTAGTATGATTTTTCCCTCTCACACTATTATTTTTGGGTTTTATAAAATGGATGGAAATGAGAAGATTCGCGATAATGGAGGATATAATAAACAATGGAATGATATTCTTTATGACCAAACAAATGAAACAGGATTTGGAAGTCCAAACATTATTATTATGCCTAATCATCAATCTCATAATATGATCAATAATCTCAACTTTGGTAAGTTTCATGAATCAACTAATAAGAGAAAGATGGAGTTTCATGATGATCATAGAGGAAAGAAAGTTCAATTTCCATCATGTAAATCATGTGGTAAGAGGCTTCAGGGAGAATGTTTCAAAGAAACTAGAAGATGCTTTGGGTGTGTAAAAGAAGGACCCAAATCCATTAATTGTAAATGAAAAGGTTTAGTTAACACCATGGACAAGGATAATGGTATTTCTAAGACATCAACAACGGTTAAATGTTTTAAATGTGGAATGTACTGGCATTATGCAAACCAATTCTCTAAGGGAAAATATCATGAAGAGAATCATCATGGTCATATGAGTAGTATTTATGTGGCTTATGATGAAGAGACTTCAAATGAAATATGAGATAAAAATGATGAATCTCAGTCCGTGGTTTAAGAAGGTAGTAGAATGATTGTATGTTTATCAAGAATGATGTATGGTACTATGGAATAAAGAAAAATCTAAGGATTGTTACATTGTTATCGTTCCTTGAGTTTTTGAAAGTATATGATGAATGGTACTGGTAACCATGAAAGGTTATTCAAATATTTGTGTAAGGTAGATGATATGTGCATAATGAAAGGATAAAGAGATAATGAGATGTTTGATAGTATTAATGAGCTCATGACTGGTATAAGGACAGTGTGATATCATGGTTTGAGTATACAGATTTTTGGGATTTTGGTATATGGAATGAGTTAACTTTTTACAACATTCATGTTTTCACTAAGGTTCAATGGGTATTCATTTTTCAAGAGAATACAATATTATGGTATTCACACGTTTGGAATGCGATCAACAAGATATATCTTGTGATATATGAGAGATAAATGATGGTATTCATGTTCTTGTTATATAACCTTTTTAGTAATCGTTCTATTTATACTATGAGTTTGGAAAGAAGTATTTTGGATAATCCTAAAGATTGGAATGGATTATTTTGAACATAAGTTAGTATTGTTTAAGGCTAGAAATTTTTTCGATATTATTGATAGAATGTTATAATAGTGTAGTTTAAGAAAAGGGACAACCTACATAATGGGTGACAACTCGTCACGTCGGACAAGGATGTGGGAATCAAACCCACAACCGAAGTGCGACCGGCCTTTATCGCCTACCACTAGCCTACAAGAAGTCCATGTTTAGTAGAAAATAGTTTTACTTTATTAAGTAGGATGATAGATGAAGTATAAGTCCATTTTGGAACCATATCCGATTAATCTCACCATAGACGGTCTTATGTATATAAATTTTGCTAACTTATGTTTGAGACAGATGGAATGACCTATCATTCTATCACATGATCTGTTAAAACTTCACGAAAGACAAATTCAACTTCATTTCTTTAAGTGATGAAGTGGAAATTGTTTGAGGCACGAGAAATGTTGAGGTTGTACCAAAATCAAGTAAGTATTTATTTTAATTCCAAAATTCTTCAATATTTGGGAAATGATCTTGAAAACCAAAAATGTTATCCTAGTGCCCTAATATCTGATTAATCAGATGGTACCTTATATCATCACAAATTTATGGTATTGTGACTGTTGGATTTTTTTTTCATAGCCCTGTTCTCTACCACTCTCCATCAGAACTTGACGGTTAGATTTTTCTTCCATATCTATATTGTCACCTTTTTTCTCCTATGTGAGAACCCAAGTGATGAGTTACATTGGGTATACGTTTTGTTTCTAACATTTATTTTTTAAAATTAAGTTTTAGTATTCCTTTTTACGATGTCGGTTTCTATGAAAGAAACTTTTAAGTAGTAAACCATTTATAACCCCGAAAACTTTTGAGGGCGAAATTCATTTTAAGTGGGGTAGAATGTAACAACCTGGGATTTTATGAGAATTATTATTTTTAATTTCATTGATGTCTTGTGTTGTACGCTACACCAAAATTATCTTGTGCTATACACAACATTGTATTTGCTTGCAGTATACGCAACACTATTCTTGGCTCGTGTTACACACAATTTCAAGTTCGTTTTATAGAAATTATTCTATGCAATATTATGTATAGATTTTGTTTAATGTATAAATGAAATAAGTTTTGATTATGTTATACGTGACAACAAAGGGATCTTTCACTACACGCAACCTTGACTTGGCTTGCATTACACGCAATCGTGACCTTCCTCGATAGCGTGTGTAGTACGCAATACCGGGTTTCATTAAACAACGATATATTGTTATAATATTATTATGAACTATATGTTATGAATAGTAGTATCTAAATTTTGAATTTTATGAAATTATAATTCATCTTACACATTTTATATAACATGGTATAAGAACCAAATAAATATTTTGGGTCAAATAAGTATTTTTCAAAAAATGCAGTTTTGCCGCCTTTTGATGGTGCACCCACATTAAATTTAGTTTTTGAAATGTTTATAAGTTCAATTTGACAAAATAAAATTCTTCTTTGGAATCAGGTTATAAAAATTTACTTTGGATAAATTTTTCATATTATTCTGATA
Organism: Viscum album; assembly: GCA_963277665.1. Taxonomy (NCBI): domain Eukaryota; kingdom Viridiplantae; phylum Streptophyta; class Magnoliopsida; order Santalales; family Viscaceae; genus Viscum; species Viscum album. The sequence continues at coordinate 95,478 of CAUJRU010000565.1, forward strand.
ACTTTCATATTTTAATGAATAGTAAAAACACGTTATATTTTAATTAAAAACAACTTTTTTATCACAATAATTTATATGGTTAAATTATAATATTTAATGGTTTTAAAGTATAAATAGAATATATTTTTACCATTTAATATAATATATGTAATTAGCATTGATTTTGCATTGAATTCATAGGTAAAATCATATAAATCTTTTGAAATGTTTTAACTTTTAAAACTTGTTTTCTTAACAACGAGATTAATTTTAAATTAATTTCTACAACTTTTGTGATTTTAATTTGGAAAAATTGATTTCATATTTGGAATCTTTAGGTCCAAATTATGTTAATAAGATGTTTTTTATTTTTAGTCATTATGAATAGTAACTACAGTAAATTTTATTTACCATAGTTAAAGGTAAATCGGGTAATTAAGGGTAAATATAATATTATAAAATTACCCTAACACTTTTCCTAATATAACTGGATGATTATCTATTACCATAAATTATACTTGGGTCGAAATGGAATCTAATGGAACTCACTTGTATTTGATTAAGACCTTTTATTTAGTTTATTTAAAGGAAAGTGAAATGTCTCACTCAAACTTTAATAATTAGATTATTTTTAATATATAGTTATACAAAATATAAATTAAATTATAAATACTAATTTGAAATCTAAAATGTTTTTCTTTATAATGGTAATTTTTTTGTAATTTTTAATAAATATTTTATTACCTTAAAATCTTATACATTAATGATGTAGAAATTATTTATTTAGTGAAAAATCAATAATATAGTTTTTATTAAAATAATATTACCTATCAAAAGGACCAGAAACTTGAAAAAACTTAATTTGTCGAGTATATATATACCCTAATCATCCAATTGTATATTTTTAGACCATTTAGAGTCTTATAAATCCGATTAGGACATTTATATTATTTTATTTTAAATAATGTCAAAGATGTCACCTTCATAATTTAATAAATATAACAATTTATATGTTGTTATTTTAAGATTATAAATTCAAGTAAAAATATTATTGTGAAAGTTATTATATTTTTATTCATCTTATGATTTTATTTTTAATTTTAATGCAACTAATAAGTATATTAAATGATTATACAAAAATGATGTAGTAATTGTTTTATTAAGAGAAATATCAAATAAATGGTTTTATAAATATTAAAATAAACATTATATGAACTAATTAATGTTCTCCAAAAAATTTCTAGATGAATATGAAATATTAGTAATCTATTAAACATTTTGGTTCGAATATATGCTCTGTGTGTATTTTATTTAAATTCAAATAAATGAATAGTGTCAAAATTAACACTATTGTTATTTTATAAAAATAACATAATATAAAATTGTTTAAAAATAAAAAAATATTTAACAATTATAAATTAAACTTTTTATGGTCTAAAATGTCATAAATAATCTAATTATGGAAAATTCATAACACATAAGTAATTATTTATAACAATTTAAAATTTAGAATCTTATAACAACAAATAAAATTATATAGATTAAATAAGGATAAATCAAGTTGATAATGTTTAAAATAAATTAAAAACATGTATTAATTTTATTGTTTGATTAGATTACAACTCTATATCATATAATATATTATTTGAGTCATTTTTTAAGTTTTTAAGTGGGGTTTGAATTTATTATAAATTAATATTTTTGAGGTTTCCAAAGGGGCCCCTCTCCTCCCTTATAAAAGGGAACCTCCTCCCTCTTCTATTTACACAATTTTGAGCCTTCATGCTCAGACAAAACCTGCCCATTTCCCTTATAAAATTCCCTAGAAACATTATAGAGGTTTTGGTCTCCTCAAAAGACCAACTCTAGTGCCTTAAGATGAGGTTAAGAAGAGGCGCATCAAAGAAGAGGTAATATCCTTTACTGATTCCTTCCAATTTATTTCTTCTTCTACTTCTTCTTATTTATTTTTTTCATCATAAATTAATAACATAAGTATCACTCATATACGGATATGTTATTATAAATGTTAAACAACCCTATTTCATCTTCTATCCATCCTACGGAAAACTAAATCACTGTGCGTGTGTACGTACGGAATATCGTCTCCACGCTGTGGTGTAATCTGTTTTCTACCACCACCTTACATGGATGGGTATAATGGTGTAAATAATAAATATATATGGTTATTATTAAATCATAATTATTCTTAAATATTATATCATCCACTCCAATTCCATTCAATAATTATGGGAACGATATCATCGCTCGTGTGTACGCACGGATTACCGTCTCCACGACGCAGTGAGATTCATTCTCCATGATAACCAATCAAGAATGATTATAAAGTATATATAATGAATAAAAATTAAATAAATGACATAATTAAGATACTTGATTTATGTATACATATATTTATATGTCATCTACTTACTTCCATTCAAGTCAATAAGGAAAGGAAAATGGCGTTCATGCGTACGTACGGCCTACCGTCTCCATGAACGGTGTATTTTATTTCATTTATCTATCTATTATGTATATATATATATACTGAATATAAATGATATATAAATAGTGATTTACATTTTGTAAGTAATTAAATCATGATATAAGTAATAATAATATCAATAACAACAATTCCAAACACGTACGATAAATAAAACGATTTTACCTAAAACACTGCTTTAACATGGAATTTATAATAGAACCGGTAATATAAAGTCATAAGTGAACCATATATGATATCATAACAATGAATATGGTTATATAATAAGTAAATGACCTTATTCATTATACAGGAGGTTCGGATACATACGAAGCATATCAGACATAAGGTAAGGGATAATTTTTCCAATCTCATTTTTATTCGAGATTTTTTATTCGTAAATATTTACTGGGGTTATATTTATCATCCATGTCCATGTTTTCTAAAAATGGTTTCATTTATTTTTAAAGTACTTTTTACCCATTTTTGACTTTTACTATGTGGTATGTAAGGAATCTTTCTTTTGTTTACCATATGAGGTACTTTTTTACTTTTCCAGCAAAAGTACGAGAAGAATGTTTTTTCTAATTTATATGGAATGAACAGATTTTTATGGTTTCATAACACCTTATTTTCATGAATCTTAATATACAAGATTTCATGACTATTTTCAACAAAATAATCTTCTTTTAAAATTTCAAGGAATTTTGTAAAAATAAAATGATTTTGAATAAGAAAGGATATTTTCCTCAAAAATTTATCTCAAGTATTTTATCAAAACCATTTCCCATCTAAGATGACATTATTTCATATGTGTATGTTTCAAGTATAATGTATCTATTATTTACATGGTTTCACTTCTCTTATGATGAAATGATATCCATTTTTTTATATGGATTATGTTATGATGAGATGATGTTTATTAAACCCATTTTATTATTTGGGTTATGATGAATGATTTATGTTTATGTTGTGGCACACGTAAGAGTGATTTCATTATGATATGGGTGGGAACTATATATCCCTCCAATGCATTGGGTAAATATTTATATCTTGTGAGATAGACATGGCTGGAATGGTAAGTTAATCCAATTCAGTGTTACAGGATTGGAACGAGGAGTGAACTCAATTCAAAAAGGGACTTTGTCCACTAAGATGGTCTTGGTAGCAATACCTTGACTACTATGGAAATCATATCATGTGCTTAATGGTTTTCCATAATTTAATGTTTTATTCCCATGATATTTTACGATGATTGATGTTCCTTTATGATATATGCCTTACAGACAACCAAGATTTATGTCATTTCTCAAGATTTTTATGTTTAGATTTTATGTTCAAGTTTTTCCATTCAAATGTTTATGAATTGTTTTATGTTTCCTATGTTTACCCTTACTGAGCATCTGAGCTCACCCTTTTTGTGTTTTATTTTCTGCAGGATATAAAGAAAGGTTTTAGGTAATAAAACAAAAGAAGAAGATCTTTATGGTAGATGTTGAAGATCTTTCATCACGATTAGAATATTTTGTTCTGAGTTTCCAAAGACACTAAACTATTACGGTCCTTGAGTGTTGTTTTTTTATGTATTAAGTATTTCTCAAAAGTAATGTAATGTCCAAGTACGTCAGGTTTGGGGTCTCTACAGAAAGTGTGGAAAAAAATTATACATTTGTAAGGAACCATAAGTTTTAGGAAACCAACTTACGATACATAAAACCTACTTTTTTAATTAACTATACATTTTCAGCCCTACATTTGGATTTTTTTCATTACAAAAAGAAACCCAACATTTTAATATCCAACCTAAGAGTATAAATTAATGATATTTTCTATGATTACTAAAATGATCTTGATGGAAGTAAATATCATTTTAAATATATTTTATGATCAATTAAAAGTCTCATTATGATCGATTCAAAGTCTCGTATTCAACAGAGTAAATTGTTCCTATTTCTAAAGGAAGTTATGACTATCTTAAATAATTTTAAATTTTAATTATTGAGATTTTTCAGATAGCATTCTTGAATCTTCTCAACCAAAAGATATCAAATATTATAATATATATATATATATATATATATATCAGGATTATTTTTTCTTTATATACCACCTTATATATGAAATATATTTTTGAATACATAATTTTTGTAAAGAAACAAAAGATCGAGTGACTCTGTTATTTCTGAAGAAGCTATTATTTGGAGATATACATGTTTCAACCTCATGATGATGATTACCTAATGTTGTTTGTTAGTTACTATTATTATTGAATATCATTCAGAACCAGGATCTCTTTGAAGCTAATATTTTTTGAAAATATTTATCATTAATGAAAAATATCTATATTCTATCAGTTTTTTCTGCAACTATGATCAATAGCATGTTTATACAATCAAATCAAACTATTTTGATTTATTGGAGTTTCAACTGCTCAAACTCCAATGTGGTAGATTATAATCTTCTTATACTAATATATGGAGAATCTAATTCCCTATAAAAGAACCATAAGGCCTTTAAAGCCTCATTTTAGAGGTTTCAACTCCCTGTACTTATTTGTTAAGGTCTTATGATAAGAGGACCACTCTAGTGAAAATCACTAAGCTCATATAGAGAGCATTGGTGGAGTTGAATAAGGGATATTTGTTCCTAAAACCACTATAAAAATTTATGTGTTCTTATTTAATATTTATTATCTATTTAATTTTCTTATAGAAGATAAACCTACATATCTTTATAAATCAAAAATAAATCTAATATCCTCAATCTGTCAAGATTATTGAAAAGACACCATTCACCCCCCCCCCCCCATATTGTGTATCTTTTTATTATTCCAACCTAACATAACCCTTTAATTTTATATATTTAATGATTTTAGTTCAAAAATCCTCATAAATTATTCAAATATATGGAAATACTATGCCATTTTTCTTTTATAATGACCTTATTATTATTTTAAGTAAAGAATAATTCCAAAATGTCACTCTCTTTTTTTTAAAATCTCTCATATTTTTTTATATTGATAGAAGGATTTTATGTTAACTTATAAATGGTTATTTTAAATATGAATTAATATGTTTATAATGGTAATTTACTTTTAATTTTTAGTCATGGAATAATTGCCTTAAATAATTACACAAAGCTGATATGGTGCTTGTGCAAGCAGTGGAAAATCAAAGTAATTAATTTTAAAAACATTAAAATAATGTATTTGAGATAAATAATGGTTCCAAAAAAAATTTATAGTTAATAATAATGTATTATTCGTGGTTATATGTATTATATTTGAATTTTATTTCTTTATTTATGTCTTTAAAGTCAAACTAATTGTTCTTAAAATGTCTTTAATTGTGTATTGTGTTGTATAATATTTTATTAAATGATTTAAAAATACTAAAAATATAGAAATATGATAAATAGGATGGGATATAGTCTAAAATTTCATCCCTTTACCATTATTATTCCAATTGTAACATTAAAATTTAATTTATAACCCTTTTGTATTGAAATTTTTTTACCACGATTAAGCTTAAAATTGGTTAACGAAGGGGTGAATCCAAAAGGTAAGGTTTAAAATACCAATTACACGAATAAAAGTTGCATTTTTTTAATTTATTTAAGCCATATCCTATATTACTTTTTAAAATATGGTCACATGGTTCTACTTTCACATGAAAATTAATTTATTGTATTTAATTATTTCTAATAATTCCATGTGTTCCCTTTCCTTCACAATAAAAGGAAACCCCTCCTCTCTCTTATTTACACCAATTTTATCCTACTATATCAACCAAATAATGATAAATTATATTCTAAAATTTTATAACCTCAAATTATAGTTTCTTTAATTCTTAAAATACCATTTCAAGGGTACTGATGAAGTGATCCAAATGAAGTCTATTGGAGAAGAGGTAATCGTTTTTACCAAATCATTCTAATTTATTTCTTCTTTTAATTATTCTAAATCTATTTTACCCAACCTGAAATAATGAATCTGGTATCATCAATATAGTTAGATGTTATTGTGATTACACTACTAAAAAATTGAGTTTATCCAACTCTAGATCTTTAATAGAACTAGCTATAAATGCTATTAGAGACCCCCTTTGTCAACACTAGAAAAAAACCATGTTAAAGGGGGTCTTTAACAAATATTTTTTTATCATTGTTAAAGGGGGTCTTTAAAAGTTCTAAAAAGAACTGTTAATAGGATACCTTTACCAATTATTTTTTACAAGTGCTAATAAATATGGTCTTTTATCAGTTCTTGTAAAAAAGCACTCATAAAGGGGGGTTTATCAGTGATTTTTTAGAAGTGTTTATAAAGATCCCATTTATCAGTGCTTTTTTACAAGCGCTGATAAAATTATACTTCAAAAAAATTATATTTCATTTAATATAATATATTAATATATAAATATATTTATATTGATATAAATACAATATATATTTATTGAAATATGTTTTAGATAAGGTAAAAAGGAATTTACACTTAAAATATAAGATATTTAGGGAAAATAAACTATAAAATAACTTAACAAATTATTTTATTTATAATAATTTTCTTATTATTAACAAGTAATAGTAATTTAATATCCATTTTAATATGAAAAAAATTAAAAATATTAAAAATATATATATTAAATAAGTTGAAAACTTAACTCAAACTTCGGATAGCCATAACTTCTGATCTGGCTGTCTGTTTGGATTCTACGGCATATTAAATCAAAGTTTGAAATTCTATATACACCTTCATGACATGGGGGACCTTAGTCAATATTTGTTTAGGAGAAAAAATACCTAGAATTCCTATAATACTGAGTTTTAAGTTGGGGTACCCTAATTTTTTAACTTTCAATGGATTTTAAGCCTCGTTTATGGGGGTATTTTTCCCATTTTTTAGTAGGGACCAAATTTATTCCTAGGGCTTACATTTATATTGAAATTTTGGATTTTAAATTTTATAATTTTTCATAATGTGATTTTATTTGTAATAAAATATATAACAATATATACATATTTTTTATATATTAACACATAAAAATTTAATTTTATAAATAAATAAATTAAACATATTTACATATAAAATATATTTATTAATATATAATCATATATATAAAAATATGGATAAAAAATGCAATGAAATATATATAAATAAATAGATATATCATAAAATGTGAAACAAAACAATATAGGTAGTTGAAAAGGCTTTGATGTATATGCTGGAGGTCTAGGGTTCGAAACTCACTAGAGGTAGGGGCACGCATGGGTGGTTGGAATTATCTTAAGTGCTGATAAAGAGGTGGATGAAGCACAAATAAAGGGGTCGGTGGGTGGGAAGTGTTGTGTAGAAAAACAATTATATACTCGTTATCAGTAGAACCTTTATCAGTGTTTTTTTAGCACTGTTAAAGGCCCACTTTAATAGTGCTAAAAAACTACTAATAAATGGGGCCTTTAACAGCACTAAAAAAATCAATGTTAAGGAACCTATTTAACAGTGCTTTTTTAGCGTTGTTAGAGTCCCCCTTTATCAATGATTTTTTAGCGCTGATAAAAGTTTTGGGCTTTTAACCACACATTGATTATTATCAAATTTTTAGCACTGATAAAGGCCTTTTATAGTGCTTTTAAAGTCCAATTTTGTATTAGTATTATGGTAAAACCATTTTCCACCTCTTTTCCATCCTATAAAAAAGAAAACATAGCTTTTGCGTATGTATGGACTATCATCTCCACTTAGATATTTAATTCATTTTTCATCACCATTTTACTTGGATGGTTATAATGGTTGAACTAATTAATATATTTGATATTTATGACATAATTATGGTCCTTTAATATATCATTTACCTTTTTACCCTTCCACTTGTTAAAAAAGGATAGTGTTGCTCATGAATACAAGTAGACTACCACCTCCACAAAACAATGTGATTTGTTTTCATGTTAGCCATTAAAAGATGATTATAAATATGTATATAATGAATATATATGATATTTATATCATGATTAACATTCTAGATATTATGCATATATGATAAATATTTAAGTAATGATACAACTGAACCAAAACATTCATGCCTGAATGGCCTGAAGGCCTTATATTTTTATTTATTTTTTAGATAATACTCATTTTAAGGGTTGAGGGGGAACCCTAAAAAGGTATGTAGGCTTAGAGACACATTACATGACCTGAAGTTTCTAAGGGAACAAGGCCAAAATCATCCCAATCACTACTTGGAACTAACCCTCCTCAGTGTCAATATCGTTATGAAGCTCTCCACCTTCACATGACTAATTGGCTAGTTTTCCTAGGTAGATGTTCATAGGCCTGGTACTGATGGAAATTTCTATACCCTCTCATTATTTAAAATCTATTTATCCATACTCTAGTGAAAGTGCCTTCTCTAAATCCTCATATAGAGCCTATTTCTTATAGAATCTGTATCTGGAATTCAGGTGTCCTGAAGGTTTTGGGGTGGCCTGAAGGCCTTGAGGTGGCCTGAAGGCCTTAAGGTGGCCCAAATGCCTAACTCGCCCAGAGGTTGTGGGTGTCCCAAAGGCCTTAAGGACTCAGAAGACCAAACCAGTGGCCCAAATTCCAAATCAAATGAACAGTTCCAACTAATATAGTACCTGCTATAGTAACTCGGAAATATGCCTATGCCCGGATTTGATCATGGGTCTCATGGATACACTTAAAGATTCCTCACCAACCAAAAATGATTATTATAATAAATAATTTTTTAATAAATAGGTTTTGAAATGTTATAATTGGATAATATATTATTTTATAATTTTGTACATGGTTCTAGTATATAATTATAATAAATTTAAATTTATTATATAAGAAGTTAAAATCACTTACGAAACAAGTTAGACCTGAGGTAAGGGATTTAAAAACTCAATTTCCTTTTATTGGATTATATCACTTTTTTATTGATTATATTATTTAAATATTATATATGAAATTGGATTTATTTATTTATATTTTATTTGCACTTATTTTTTATTGATTTAAATTTTTTATACATAGTCTCCCCATTAATTAATTCTCAATTCAATGATATGATCTTTATAAGGGATCTTCATCCCAATATTGTTCATTGAGAAATGTTTGATGTTTTGAACCTATTTATGTTTATGGGGTTTATATACTAGCCCATTGACATTTTATATCATGGATCCTTCTTAATTCATGGTATTTAAATCTAAAATTAAAATTATTTAATCCAAGTTTTTTTATTTGAATGTTACCAAAGTGGTAATGATTTACTTCATAATCTCAATATTATTAGGGATTGTTTAAGTTTAAGTTTCCAATGAGAGAATTATATGATATTTTTATCTTAAATACCATCCATATTCTTATCCTTTGGTTATATCTAGGTTTTTCAATTATTTGTTTAATTTTTACATACTTTTCCACTAAAAAATAAAAAAAAAATCATGTTTTAAAGGAATACCAACTTTGTTTTTCGTTTTAGTCAGAAATATATTTCTTACATTTTTATATTTTCTTTAAAAAATCATGGCTTTTTTACTACTATACAATTATTTATTAAATAAATTTTTACCCATGTTTTACTTTCTATAAAAAAATTAAAATGAATCTTCTTATTATTTTCCAAACAAGGAATGTTTAACTAAAAGTGTGAACATAATCTTTATTTTAATGTACATCACACAAATGGATTTTCTCGCTATCATGACTACTATTTGATTTAAAGATTAATTTAAAATATTCCATGGATATTTCCAAAAAAAAAATATTTTCCTGACATTTTTTAAACTTTTTAGATTTTAAATAGGTGATTTAAAAATTAAAAGGTTATTTTCCTTTAGAAATTTTTTAGTTATCATTTTAAAGTATTTTCATTTACATCAACATCCCCTGGTGAATATTATTCTTTATTGGGGATCTATTTAATTATACCATCCACCATATTTCTTTGTATGTATTATAGTCATTTTGACTAGGGAAAAGTATTGACATTCTGTATTCTAGTTCTTACGATAAGGGGAATTATTGATTATTATGGAATATGTTTTAAGTTGTACTATTTATTCATATGATGAATGAATTGAACTTATTAGGTGACTTGGGAGATATTAGTTCCTTGATGAATTGATAGGTATAATGAGAAAAAATAGGTTGGGAATTAGACAAGGCCTTATCCATTTATATAAATTCCTTGGCACAAGGCCTCAATGGTAAGTTTAAGATGTCTGACATTATATAATTCATCATTTTAAATCATTTATTGTTGTCAATTTGATTATAGTTATGATATCCATGGATAAGATTCAAGATCATGTGATTATTTATATGAGATTATTTTATCATCATTTTCAAGTCATATTATCCATGCCTTATTTATTCTATGATAGCTTCTGCTATACATATTCCCTTACTGAGTATCTGAGCTCACACTTTTATTTTTTTCCTTATCTAGGATTCCATGAAGTGTACTATGACTAATATAAAAGGATATTCTTGAGGGAATAATAATGTTCTCAAAGAAAATATTATATTGTATTTTATGTTTTAAAATGTAATCTAAGATTAAATAATGTCTCTAGTTTACCAAGGATGCTAAAATATTCATTCCCTTGGGATGAAATTTCTTTTATTTAGTGTCGATGTAATAAAGTAACCACCGGCTCTAGGCTAATGGGTTTGAGGATTTACTATTGGTATCAGAGAAATTTTTTTAAAAACTTTGGGAGCTAGATTTATGAAAACATAGATTATGGATCATAACCCTATGAATAACCTTGAGGATATATCTAATTATAGGATAATATCATAATTTTTTTGGTAAGGTAACTATTATGTGGTTTTCCTATAAATTCATCCCTATCTAGATACTATAAGTGGATTTAGTTTTGGAATATATTCATCTAGGGGTAGTAATCTAGAAAAGATATGGTTGAGTAAATCTTGACCATCATTCTAGTGCACGGTATATAGTCCCTTACTGCGCAACTGTTTTCACACTCCTAGGGGATATTCATGGATTAATTAAAATTTTTTATGAATCATTATTATGAATAATAAGATATAAACTATAGAAACCTATGATAATTCATAGTGATATAGGATAAACCTAAGTTTTTATGATATGATAAGTCAATGGTTAGTCATTAGTCTAAACTCATAGATACCCATTTTTTGTTTTATGTAATAGGGGTTGAAGATTATTAAGAATATTTCTGGAGACATTTATGGGAATAAAACTCTTTTTTAGTATGTATTTTAGTGAATAAAGTTATTTAAAAATAATTATTTTATTTTTTATAGACATTAGTTGAAGGGTATTTATAACCTTTAGATATAATATGATCTTTGATGTTAATTTGGATATAAGGGTTATTACATTTTTGGAATATATGTTTTATCATAGAGATAATTAGGGGATTAAAATTTGATTTGGTAAAAAGTGATTAATATAATTTTTAAAGAAGTGAACTATATTGGGAACATTATTGGATTAAGGTACACATAATTTTAGGAATAAATATTGAGTTAATTTTTTGAAACATATAAGATTTAATTTAGTTTTATGGTGATTAGATTTATTTTGGGAAATTAATATAAAATTTTAAGAGAATAAATTAACATAGTATTCATGTGTTTAGAATGTGACATTATGCGCTACTTTATTTTGTTTGGGGATAAATGTTAAATTTGATCTTGAAAAAAACATGTGATCAAATATTTTATATTTTTGGGTTTTGAATTTGGTTGGACATATTTCAAAGAAGTATTAAGGTTAAAAATTTATGGAATGGTTTAAGTTAAACCTTGGGAATTATTTATAAGAATTTAGAGATCAACCTATTATTTCATCGTAGGAAGATTTATCTATATTAGATAACTTGTGTTATCCATTTTTTTAATATATAAAGATAGATGGAATGAATTTTTATTCTTTTATGGGCCTTATGATCTATTAAAAGTTAATTTTTTTACTTCAAGAATTAAGGATTCATCTTTAATATTCATTTATTGGAGTAAGATATGAAATAAAAGTTTAAATGGATTGAAGCATAACCAAAGGATGAAATTATAATTATGAAATAGAAAAAAATAAGGTATGTTATTGTTTATTATCCACCCTAATGGTAAATATTTTCCTCAACTCAAGTAATAGGAAGATAAATATATTGAGTCTTATGTGTAAATTATCACACTATTATAAAGTTATATTTTTGGAAACCCATGATTCTCATAATAATTAATACTTGTATTTAGAAATACTTAATTAAGGAATAATAAGTTACCAAGTAATTAAATATAAATTGGTTATTATGATAGAGTCTACATCATATTTTATTACTATGTCATGATATATTAATTATAGTAAGTTATAATTAAATTTTTTAGGGAATTATTTATTAAATGTTGTATAATGTAACACCCTAAGATTTTAAAATATATTTATCTTTAAATAAATTGTAAGGGTTTTATAGCTTGCTTGACATGTTGGATTGAGCTTTAAAAAACCTCAATATATTATAACATTGTCGTTAAATTAGAGTTATGGATATAAAAAACACATTATGAAAAAATATGTATGAAGGTTTTAAAAAATTCAAATTTATTGATTCATTCCTAATAAATAATTTCTCAATTTTCTGTTAACTCATTTCATGCTTCAAGAATATTTTTTTTTAAATTTTTTCTATTGAATTATTTGTAAGGAAATTATAATTAATTTTTTCCAATTTTGGAGAATTTATTTTATAAAATTAATTTAATTTTTTAAATCATTATATCATAATTATCTTAAGGTTAAATTTGTTTTTCTAAAATGATTGTTTTTTCAGAGAATAGTGAAAAATACTGATTTTTCAAATACTATTATTTATTTTCATTAAATAAAGTAATTTAAATGTATAATTATATTTTATATTTTATATTAAAATGAAATTTGATCTATTTTACTTTGAATAATCTAATTAATCCCATTTTAATCATCAATATTTATGATTTTGGTATACGTTTATTTCTAGTCTTAAAAATGCATTTTTTTCTAAAAACTATTTTCATTGCATTTTACACATTTATATTAAAATTTATTTCTTACACTCATATAAATTTAATCATGAATAATGGAATCCATATTTGGAATTAGTAAGTTCAAATATGTTCAATAATCCTTTTTTATTTCTGGTCATTATGAATAGTAGCCCTGGTAAAAATGTTGTCACCATAGTAAGGGTAAAATGAGTACAACATGTTCAAAACTATGGTATGAGACTTTAAAATAACACTAAAACTTTAATTTAGTCTATTTTATGATTTTAGTTTCACTATACTCATCTATTATTTGATGATATGGTAATTTTTTCCATTCTTCTTTGATAATTACTTTAATATTATTTTAAGTAAAGAATAAATCCAAAGTGTTACTCTCATTGTTTTAATAAGTCCTATGTTTTTTTCATAGGGATAAAAGGATTTTATTTTTGGTTATGAATTTTTATTTGAAATATTAATTAATTTTTTATCATTATAATTTATTAATTTTTATTTATGGAATAATTACCTTAAATGATTACACAATGCTAACTTAGTTTTTGTGAAAGTAGTGGAAAAATCAAAGTAAATAATTTTAAAAACATTAAAACAATGTATTTGGGATGAATTAAAATTAGAAAATAATTTTATAGTAATAATAAATTATTATTTATGGTGAAATTTATTATATTTTAATTACATTGTTGTATTGATGTCTTTAAATTTGAATTATGTGAATAGTTATTAAAATGAATTTAATAGTATTTTATGTTCTATAATAATTTATTAAATGTTTTAAAAATAATAGAAATATTTAAAGAGGAAAAGGGAGATGTTATATTGCCAAACAAATCACTCATTTACCATTTTTGTGCCAATATTTATATTATAAATAAATTTATAACCCTTTAGTATTGAAAACTTTATTGCCATAGTTAATTTTAAAATTGGTTAACGATGGGGTTAAACTGAAAGATAAGGTTTAAAATATCACTTAAACTAGTAAAATATTTATTGGATGAAGTTTTTTCAACCATATACTATCTTATATTTGAAATTATATCCACGTGGAACCACTTTCAAATGAAAATGAATTTATTATATTTAAATCTTTTTATCAATTCCTTGTGTGTCCTTTATTTCACTATAAAAGGATAGACATACTATCTTTTATTTACACAACTTTTATCCACCTTTCTTGACCAAAAACTAACCAATTATCTTAAAAAATCCTATAATCATAAATTATAGGTTCTGGTATTCTTAAAATATCATTATGAGGGTCCTTAAGAATGGATATAAAAGAAGTTTACTAAAAAAGAGTTAATCATTTTTACCAACTCTTTCAAATTTATTTCTTCTTTTTATTCCTATAAATCTATTTTAACCCATCTTAAAATAATAAATAGAGTATTTTAAATATATTTATATTTTATTATGATTATTTCTCAACCATTTTTCACATTTTTCCATCCTATGGAAAGTGAAAACATCGCATGTGTGTTTGTACGGCTCACCGTCTCCCCATAGCAGTGTAATTATTTTTTCATCACCATTTTATTTGAATGGTTATAATGATGAAAATAATGAATATAAATGATATTTATGATATATTTATGTACCTTTAAATATAATATATCATTTATCTTTTTACCCTTCTACTTGTTAAAAAATGATAATGTAACTCTGTGCGTACATGTGAGCTACCACCTCCATAAAATGATATGATTAATTTTCATGTATGTATTTATAATATGATTTTAAATATGTATATAATGAATATATATGATATTTATATAATTATTAATATTATGGATATTATTTAACCATGATAAAGACATCAAATACTGAAACTACTGAACACAAACTTACATGAAAAACAAGACATTTAACTCTCGGAAATGAGGATTTTAATAAAGAATTATTAATGAAAGGGTGTTAAAATGTTATAATTTGGTCATTTATGATTTTTTTTAATTTTTATATGGTTATGTTATATAATTTTATTAAATTTAAATTTATTACATAGGAGGTTAAAATCACTTATGAAGCAAGTCATGCCTAAGGTAAGGGATTTCTTAACTCAATTTCCTTTCATTAGGTTATGTCAATTATTTATTGATTATGTTATGTATGTAAACATTATGTATTAAATTAAATTTTCTTATTTATGTTTTATTTCCATTTTTATGTATTTAAATATTTTTAAACATAATCACTCCATTTATTAATTCTCAATTCAATGATATGATCTTTGCAAGGGTTCTTCATCACCATATTATATCATTGATACATGTATAATGTTATGCATATATTTATTTTTATGAGGTTTATATAGTACCCACTGGATATTTTATATCATATAACCTTTTTAAATCATTTAATTTAAAGTTACAATTCATATTATTTCATCCAAGGGTTTTTTATTCAAAATTTACCAAAGTGGTTAGGATTTTTTCACAATTTCATTCTTCTTTTGGATTAATTATGTTTAAGTTTATTTTGAGAGAATTATATGATATTTTTATATTAAATCCTTATATTCTGTTCTCCTCTAGTTAAATCTTGGGTTTTTAAGTGTTATTTCCATTTTTACGTTCATTTTCAGTAAAAAAATAATTTTTTAAAGGAAAATTGACATTGTTTTTCAATTCAGTTTGAAATTGTTTTCATATATTTCCATATTTTATTTATAATGTTATCAAGAATAATTTTACTATTATCCAGTAATTTATTAAATACATTTTTACTCATGCCTTACTTTCTATAAAAAATTTAAAAGTAATCTTCTTATCATATTCAAAACGAGATACTTTTTACAAAAAGTATGAATGAAATGTTTGTTTTAACATATACCATAGGAACTGCTATTTCCACCATCATGAATGTTATTTTATTTGAATCTTAAATTAAATTTATCAAGGGTTCTTTCTAAATAAATTTTTTTCTAAATGTTTTGTATATTTGTTAGATTTTAAATAATTATTTCAAAATTAAAAGGGTGGTTTCCTGAAGAATTTTTTCAGGGATATTTTTAAAGTATTTTCATCTATGTCAATATCCCTTAGTGAATATTTTACTTTATTTTGTGTTTAATCTAATGATACCATCCACCATATTTATTTGGATGGCTTGTGGTAATTTTGACTAGGTAAAATTATTGAAATTTCATATACTAGTTCTTCCCATATGGATAGTTATTGATAATTATGGAATATTGATTAAGTTGTATTTTTTATTCATATGATGAATTCATTAGACTTATTAAGTGATGGGTAGGTTCTAGAATTATATAGACCCCCAATGAATTGATAGGCCTCATGAGACAAAAAAATGTCTTTGTATTTGGCCAATTCCTTATCTATTTATGTAACATTTCTTGGCATGAGGCCTCAATGGTAAGTTTAAGATGTCTAAAATTATGTATTCCATTATTATTAAATTGGTTATTAATGTCCATTTTATTATTATTTTGATATCCATGGATAAGTTTTAAGCTCATGTGATAATTTTTATGGAATTATTTTATAATCATTTTCTTTTCATATTATTTGTGCCTTATTTATTTTGTGATGGAATCCACTGTATGTGTTCCCTTACTGAGAATCTGATATCACCCTTCTATTTTTTTTATTCTATAGGTAGTGAAGAAGTATACTTTTATTAATATGAAAGGATATTCTAGATAGGTGTTTCCTCTGGAAATGGGGATGACCTTGTTTGTTCAAGGTTCAAACATTCCAATTGGTTTCTAATGGGTTTATTCGTAGAACCGGAAACATCCAATGATTCTATATCCATTTGGACCTACTTTCCAAAGGTAGGTGCTCATTAGTTGTGGACAGATGAGGCTTAAGAATTATCATTGGTTAAGAGGATGGTAGGTCGGACTCATCACACCTTTTTTGGGGGAATTATTGTCTACTTCGGGACTCTCTTTATAGATTTGAGTTATGTTCGTGAATCCTTATTAAATTACCAAATATGAAAATGATCTATCCTTTGGATCTGAAAATCAATGATTGATATGTTTGAGATTTAGAGAATATTTTATGTTTATTTGAGGTTCTTCATCAATATATAATCATCTGTATTTGTTATATATTCTTAGTCAATGGTATCCTTCAACACATTATAAAGAAATATCTTGGTTAGTATGATAACCATACTGGTTTTAAAGCCACTCAGTGGGGCACTTGAAGTTTATTTTCATTTAGAAGGACATGGATTATTTTCAGAGTTGTGATCATACCCACAGATGGGCTACCTACGTATCCTTATTAGAAAAGGAATCAGAACTCATGTAGTTTGAAAATATGGAGTTTATGCATGATTTATGGCCCAAAGAAAGATGTCATAATTACTTTTACGCTCTAAGCTCATGTGAGTCATGCTCAGTGTAAGAAACAAGAGGTATCAGTAAAACCTGATGATTAGTCCACGAATTATGCAATCATAAGAAATAATGTGGGGCATATGTATGTATGACTGCCCAGATAGATGAAGATCGGGACTTACTTCAAGGAATAAGCCCGTGAATAGAGTTTATAAAGGTATATGTGCTTTATAGAGATTTGGATACTTAACTTAGGACTTAATCCTAAGAAGGATTCCCAAATTAGAGGGGACTTATTATTGGGTTTTATTCCTGAGAAGGAAGCCCAGATCAAAAGAAATTAAGATTGGGGCTTACTCCTGAAAAGGAGGCCTAAGTTAAGAGAAATTAAGACTGGGGCTTAGTCTTGAGGAGGATGCCCAGATTAAGGGAACTTGGATTGGGGATTTATCCTAAGGAGGATTCCCAGATTAAAGGTCTTCTCATCTTAGAGTATGAGGTTGAATGAATGAAATCTATAACTTTAGTGACATAAAGATATTTAAATCAATAGGTTTTGAGAGATTTTCCACATAATTTCAGATAAGGAATCCAACAAAGGAACCATGCCAAAAATGGATTTGAAGAGGGTTTTAAAGGCTAAATCTTGAAGAGGAGAGGTGGATTTGAAGAAAAGAGCTGAATAGGCAGGACGGGCACCCAAAAAGAGGCAGTCGCGCAAGTCCTGTTTGGGCATGCAAGTACTGGTCACGCAAGTATACATGTACAACACATGTGTACTTGGGCGATGGTTAACCCATCGGGTAATACTTGGGAGAGACTTGGTCAAGCCCTTAGTATTATCCCTAAAGGCTTCCAAAAGTATGGCACACAAGTTTTGTTGAAGGGATAAGGAATCACGCAAGTGTGACCATTTCCCTTAAGGGTTAGACAATTAGGCGCATAAGTGTTAATGAATTTCAACACTTAGTCCTTATTCCCTCTCTTTAGATCTTCCCTTCTAGGTAAGAAATTACCTTATAAGTGTTCGGAATACTTCAAGTAGAGACTAGGGTGCCGAGAGCTTAAATCTAACTTTTGGATTTTTCATCTTTTCAATGGAGGGCCCACGAGGGGTATTACAGGCCATTGAGGACTTTGGAAAAAAAATATTAGGGCGCGCAAGTCACCTGAGTGACCAATATGTGGCGCTCAAGTATACTTGTTTGACCATGATGAAACTTGCGCGACCCATATTTAAACAAATATTTGTTCATGCCTTTGTCAATTTTTGATGTTTCTTCAAAGGATGAATCTCTTTGTTTCTTTTTAATTCGTTAGACTCTGTGATGGAAAGGAGCATCAACAAAAGTCCCCCCTCAGAGTTGGATCCTAAAGGAAGGGGGATTTGACTCTGAGGTAAATGAGAAAACCAAGGAACTGTGGCACGCAAGTTTTGAGCGCGCAGGTAGCGGCGCGTAGGTGTGACCCACGCAGGCTTCGTTGCGCAGGGGTGCGGCCTTGCCTATAAATATGGGTGCCACTCTCACGCAAAGCACTCGGCTCTCAAATAACTTCACTCTTGTTGTGAAAGTGGCTCTCATCGCACAAGTTTCTTGATTTTCCACTTGTTCGTGCTTCTGTTCATGTCACACTTCTATAGAGGTAGTTTGACTTGCATGGTGATACCTGCGCGCCCAAACTTGCGCGACCATACTAGACTTGCGCGCTGACATAGGAATTGTGCGCCTTAATGCCTTATCCATTTTTTCACTTTTCTTCACAAATTTTATGAAACATAAACTCACTTAAGAGTTAATTATTCGACCTTCATGCAGATTCAATGGATCCTAGAAGAATCGGAACAGCTGATGAACTGGCTAGCAAGCGGATTGATGATATGATGAACATTGTTGGCCATGATTATTATAATATCTGTGACAGCACTCTCCCAGATCTGGTCAAGTACTTGAAGAAGTATCATCTTAATTTCCCACAGAGCCTCTACTTGCCTTTGTATGGCCATGGTCATCTGCAAGGAGTCAATATTCCAGAGCCGAAGAACTATCTCCCGCATTCCTGGTTTCATACTTACACTAAATTTTATTCAGCAAATGTCTCAATTGGAGGATAATTTTTTAATGTTGGAACAGTGGAGAAGGCCTACATAATGCATCATATACCTTGAGCCCCAGATCTGAAACCTCACAAGCCTGAGCTGCAACCACATTTTTATCCTTAAATCTTCTGAAATTCTTAGATGGATCAATCCAAAGGCTGGATCAAGATTTGGGACTTCCGTCCTAGAGGAGGTGTGAAGCTGACTTGGATGTGGTCATATTGGGTGCAACAAACCTGCACAGAGTTTGTCATGGATTTGAAAGGATATGAAATATATGAAGTCATCTGGGCTGGGCAGACATATGTCTACAGGAATTATGACTTTGTGCTGGAGCTAATTAGCCGCTGGAGCCCAGAAACCAATTATTTCCATCTGACTCATGGAGAAGTAGGCATCGGTTTGTGGGATTTCTACAAGATCTCAGGGGCTCCAATTTTGGGCGATATGTATGATGAATTCATCCCTCCCAATTCGACTTTGAATGATTTGGATAAGACTCCAGCTTTGGCTCAGGAATTATTGAAAATTTTCTATAAGGTCAAGAACTCAAAGATCTCCAAAACTCATTCTAGAAAAGATATTCATCCAGAGGAGTGGATCGATATGTTTCTTAACAAGAAGGAGGGGAAGTGTCCCACCTATACTCATCCTATTACCTGACCCAGAATAGAGAATAGGGGTGCTTCTGGCACATTCTGGCCTACTCTAGAAGCGAGAGAATTTGAGAAGTGGGGGTACGAAGTGGATCAGAGAATTCTAGAAAAGACCCATCTGGCGGGCTTCTTGTCCTTGTGGCTCAGTGTTTATCTTCTTCCAGTTAGGGATTATAAGGGAGGCGTTAGGCCAGGGACCTTCGTTATTGCAGCCAAGTTGGCTGAGAGGAAAATGGTTGTGTTGGCCACCCCCATTTTGGCGAGGATTCACCGGATCTTACTCCATGTATTTATGGGTAAGTC
This sequence comes from Viscum album, assembly GCA_963277665.1. Taxonomy (NCBI): domain Eukaryota; kingdom Viridiplantae; phylum Streptophyta; class Magnoliopsida; order Santalales; family Viscaceae; genus Viscum; species Viscum album. Next base: position 116,358 of record CAUJRU010000565.1, read on the forward strand.
TCCTTTGAGAATAGTGGGACCATTCCAAGTTTTGTGGGGATGGATCACCACTCATTTCAGGAAATATGCTATACATAATGGAGTACAGGATCTGGGAAGTTCTTTCAATCCATCAGTGTAGGCATTTTCTGGAATTTCTTTGTTAGCTCTCAACTCCTGTGATATGAAGGTGAGGCTGAGCATGTTCAAGCAATTCCATTTCTTTCCTTATGGAAACCCGCCAAATGGGCGGTTTTTTGATGATGGAACAGCCAGTCTGGAATTGTGGTCATACATGTTGGCTTGCAGAGATGGTGTATTCGCCACCAGGATTGACGAAAAGATTATTTGTGAGGCTTATGATCTATATAGATTTGCACGCCAATTCAAGTGTCTATAGCAGACTATTGTATCCCCTCCTGTGCATGTTAGGTCAGAGTAGCATCTGATGGTTGCCCAAAAACTATAGTTGCTGACATCTATGGAGAATACTGGGGAAGTGTTTGATCTACCAGTTGCGGGAGCAACGAGTAATTTGAATACATGGTATGCTGAGAACTGGGTAGCATCATACCTTGAAGGGGTACTGAATCATCCAGTTCATCGGGTGGGAAAAAAGAAAAGAACTGTAGAGAAAGAAACCCTTCATATAGAAGGTGACTCTTCTACACCTAGAGTTGATTCACCGAGTTCCTCACCCAGGGCTGACTCGCCGGATTCTCAGGATGGGGATGATGAGGCATGACATGCGTCAAAGCAGCCTCATATCAGATATAATCCTCCTGTCTGAATCAATATACCCACTCCATCGACTCCTGGTGAGTTATATCATTAAGGAAATTTAATCGCCATTACCTTATTAAGCAAAAAGTTTCATTTTATTATCCTTATATGTGATTGCAGGAGATGGGAAGAAGCTGAAGTCCAAGATTATAGGACCCCACTCGTAGCCTTATGGTACACATGCAGAATATCTACGACCAAAGGTTGTCCAGACATGGTGGAGTTTATATTGCGATGCTGAAACTGCCTGGCTGGACCTATGCGAAGGGATACACATCCCTGGAATAGGGAATCTTTGGGGCTCTACCGATATCCATTTCGAGGATAACCCCGATGAAGTGCGGGCTTACATTAGAGAGCTGGAGATGCTCATATATGACACTGATGATTCCATTAATTTCACTAATCGGGTGAAGGAAATGATAGATCGTGGAACCACTGAGGGGACTGGTGCTTTCAGAGATGAGGAGTGACACGATTATGTGGCTCCTGAAGATGTAAGTCTCTTTCCTTATTTGCATTGCAACTTGATTTTAGTTAAATCTTTGTTACATAAGGAAATTACTTTCTTCATCCTGAAACTTGAAAAGAAAGGAAATTTTGAGGTTCCTTCACCACAGTATAGCCCTGGTGGCACTGCCATCAGAGATACTGAATCTCCTCACATGCCGGGTGAGATATCTCCAGGCCATCAAGCCATGGATGAGGAGTTAGATATGGCTCTTCATTCTCCAATTAATGTATTTGTAGATGATGATGTCAACACTCCCAAAAATCCGAAGAAGAAAAGGCATTGAAGGAAGAATTCTACAGTTAATGCTTCATCAGTAGTGGTAAGTCCTTCGGATAGTCATGAGTCTTAACCCATGAAAAGATTGCACATACTTCTTGGGATTACAGGGGATTCTTCAATTACCCCTTTGAAGGAGAGGACTAACCCTCCTCTGAGAAATATGAAGGGTGCTGGTGAACAATCACATGTTCATACTGACTTGGATACTCCTGAAGAAGAGCCAGCGTTTGTTCCCAGTACTACTCCTAATTCTGTTAAAAGGAGAAAAGAGTCTGCTTCTGGTAAATTAACAATGCTTCATAGAATGTTGAATGAAAACATAAACTGACTTCTATTCTGTTTTACTTGAGGTTCAAAACCTACACCAGAACATCTGGAGGCCACTGCAACTGATGTCATAATTTTATCTAAAGAAACTGTCTGGGGTCAGAGGCTGCAGGATGAGGGTCGCCAAGAAGATACATCGAATGCTCCCACTGGTGAGACTAACCAGGAATCTGAGATATCACTAGATGAAATGATGAAACTTGGACCTTCCTTTGAAGACTTTTTAGATCATGTTAAATTACCATGTAATTTAGAAGATTTTGGACGTGAGTGTTATCCTTCGTCCTATTAAAATAATTTCTTATTACATCTCTGACCATGATTGGTTAAAATGTGTAGTTCCATCTGAGAAGGCTGTTGAACTTCCAATGCCGGAAGGGGGTATAGACAACCCTACTATTGTAGAGACACTAGATCAAGTGAAGCTTAACCCGGAAGAGCTTCTTGAAACTCATCCTAAAAATCCTGTTGAAGATAGGAAATATGGGGAGGATCCTTCTCAGGTTGTTGATCTACCGTTGGGTAAGAGATAATAATATTTGTGGCTGAACTTAATTTTCAAGAAAACTTAATCAACTTTTGTTATCCTTTGAAACTAACCAAAATATTCAATTGACTATGCAGGTCCATCAATTTCAGTGGCTAGATCTAGAGGTCAAGCCTCAGCCTCTGCCCCAATGGGAATAGAAAGTGAAATAACAAGGATCAGGGGGGAAGGAGCAGAACAAGGAATTTTCTCTAAGTGCATTAATCCCAGATTATATTCCCCCTTGTGACAGTGATGCTGAGTTAGACCCAAAAGTACAAAAGGTTCACTAATTTTCACATCACAAGGCATGGAAGAACATATGAAAGATCATATCTAAAGTTCCTCTTGAAGATCTGTCTTCGAAGATCCTACGACTGTCATCCATGTTCGTCATGTTGGGACTTGTCGGTTTTGGATATCAAGAGATCCATACCGTGGTGAAACAAGTCATTTTAAGGAGGGAGCAGGAGCAAAGATACCATCAAGACTTAACCAGAGCAAGGTTGTTGGCCAAAATCAGTGAATTTGATGCTGCAGTGTCCCAAGATGAGGTTGATCATGCTACCAAGTTGAAGGATCTGGAGCATAAGATCAAGGCGAAAGTTGTCCAGTAGATGCACCTTCAGCAATAGTTAGATTCTATTACAGGGGAACTTGACCAGCTTAACAATTAACTGGAATGAGTTCAAATAAATGGTATGAAATCCATTGCTGAATCCAAGAAATTACTCCATCAATCTAAAAATAGTGAAGCTGGTCGAGTGCATGAACTTAAAGTGGCTGGTGATGAAGCTCAGGATGCCGTAAATCAAATGAAGAGTTATGTTGAAAGTCTCTTGTAATCCTTGAAAAAGAGAAGAGACTCTGGTCTATGGATGTTCTTTTAACTCTTGCACATTAATGAAAAACACTTTCATCTTCAATCATTTGTTCCTGCATTCTTTTGCTACATGCTTTAAATTTTTACCTAAGCCAATGGGCCTAGTAAGAATAGTTTGATTTTTTTGGTAGGATTATTTAAATAACCCTACAAACTTTGAATCTTTTTATTGCTCAATATTACCTAAATCATACAAAAATTTATGTTTAGTGAGTTGGTACTTTACTTTTGTTTAGATTTCCCTTGTCTTTTGTGGGCATTTTAAAGTCATTGATGTCGGACATAAAAAGGCTAATGTTTAAGGTCGAATAGCTTTGAATGAATGGATTAAAATTGACTCAATTCCTTTAAAATTTATCTGAAAACATATTACCATATTCAAGTATGGGGGAAAACATTTAAACTATAACTTAAGAAATTTTGAATCTGAGGAATGATATGAAAAAATGGTTAAAAGGCATTATAAGAAGTATTTCTTAAGAGTGAAGTTACCATTATTTAACAAACCTGTTAGGGGGTTGAATTATGTAAGCCACTTAAGGTCATTGGCTACATAGTCAAATAATAGCATCTTTTGGCTGACAGGCCGTTATATAGACTACTTATGCAAGGCTACCTAAGGGCATGTGCTGCATAGTCAGGCAAAAAAAATCTTAGAAATTTTACTTTTCTATTGCTAAAATTCCAGTGAAAGTTTTTGGAGATTCAAATTTTTCAAAGCAAAGAGTCTGGTGTATGGAGAGAGGTACTTGAATATGGAGAGGATATTTCCAATCAAGATTGTCAAAGAATTTTATGAATGTCACTCCTGTGAAGGTCTGACCCAAACATAGGGAAGGGAAATATAAACCATAGAGTTAAATACTTTCAGATCATGAAAAAGAGTATGGGACAAATATGTTAAGGATGGCTATTTTTTCAGATCCCTGCATATTGTTGTTAAGACAAATAAGGATAAAAGAGGTTTTCCTCCCAAGAATGAAGTTACCACTATTTTAAAAACCTGTTAGGGGGTTCAATTATGTAGGGCCACTTAAGGGCATTAGCTTCATAGTCAAATAATAGTATCTTTTGGCTGACAGGTCCGTTTATTGACTGTTTATGCAAGGCCGCCTAAGGTCATGTGCTGCGTAGTCAGGAAAAAGAACTCTTAGGTATCAGACATTTTATGACCAAATTTCAAGAAAAGGGTTTTGGAGATCTTGAAGTATTTAAGGTTATGAGTATGAAACATCAAAATGGGAATTGTTCAATGCATGTAGAGATACATAGACCAATGATGAACATAATCATGTTGTGGATGGGTCCTAAATTGAGGTGCTGGACTTCACTATGTATCCCATAAGGATGGGAATAAAGCCATATGTAGTTCTTGAAATATAGTTTAACGTCATGTGGGACTAGAGTGTAGGAGATCTTAGTTTAGGGTCCTATATCTCAGACCATAATGAGAAATACACATTGTGTGTTTGTTATAAACCTGATATGAATGAAGACTAGGGTTTTCATACCACATTCATGTTTTCACAGGGGGACTTTTCAGCCAAGGGACTGAAAGTGGAATTTGGGGTTATGACCAAAGACTTGGGGCTGGATTCGAGGGATGCTCGAACGTTCCTACGTATCCCATAAGGATGGGAATCAAGCCGCACGTAGTTCTTGAAATACCCTCTGTACAAATTTGGTTTGTACAAGTGAAGGGTGAAAGGGGACTTTAGTGCAATGATGGTTTGACCCAAGATTAAAGGTTTGGCCTTTTCCATGTATACATGTATTCTTTGGAATATAACATGATTGGAGATCAATATCAATAATGATTCCCTCTTAGGTGAGGGTGTCAAATAATGTTGTAGTTTATTTTTGTATAGGAAAAAAGTGTAAATAGTTTAAGGTCATATGCATGGACCATGGTGAACCAACATAAAAAATATTGGTTCTGGGGGTGGCTTCACAAATCAACGTTGTATGAGATGGAGGTGAACCGACATGAAGAGATTGGTTTTGGGCTTGAACCTCGAGAGGTTGCCTACGTACCCAGCCTAGAAGGAAAGGATCAAAGTCTGTGTAGTTTGATTGAAAAATGAATTGGTGATCAATTATTTTTTGAGGACAACAACCTAAAATAGTGTTGGGACTTACTCATGGTTAGCGGCCCAAAGAGGGTGTTATGGTTGAATTTTACTCTAAATAACATGAGTCGTACTCAGTGTGAGAAACAAGAGGTAGAAACAACCCTAACGATGCATAGTTTAATGTCATGTAGGACATAGAAGGGACTGTGTAGTTTAATGTCATGCAGTAAGGACTTAGGGAGGGACTATGCAGTTTAATGTCATTTAGTAAGGACAAAAGAGGGGATGTATAGTTTAACATCATATAGCAAGGATGAGTGCTGCACAGTTTAGAGTCATGTAGCTAGGACAACATAGTTTAACATCATGTTGGATGAAAGGGGGACAATACAGTTTAACATCATGTTGGAAGAAATAGGTATTTGTGTTACACAAAATACTTTCAGAAATCTGGCATTGGTTGGAGTCATGATGAGTTATCCATCCATTAAGATTAAATAATAAGCTCCATTAGAGGAAAACTTATGTATTGAGTAAGGTCCTTCCCATTTTGGCTCAAGATTGGGAGGTTTCTTTCCTGGTATCATTGGAGTTCTGAGAACCAATACCAATTCTCCTTGAATGAATGAACGAAGACGAACTTTTTTGTTGAAATCTTGTGCTATTCGATTCTGATAGACTTCCAAGTGGTGCAGGGTGCACAATATTTTTTCATATAATCTTTCCAATTTATCCAATCGCTTTTGAGATTGTTCATATGTAGATGACTGATCACAAATGGATACTTTCAGCGAAGGTAATTGAACTTCAATAGGCAATACGCCTTCTGTTCCATATACCAATGAATATGGAGTTGACCGCATAGCAGTGCGGGTGGTGGTTCGATAAGCCCACAAAGCATGAAAAAGTTTATCAGGCCATGATTTCTTATCCTTATCCACCATCTTTTGTAGTATGTTTGAAAGAGTCTTATTTAAGGCTTCTATTTGGCCACTGGCTACTGCATGATACCAAGATGAAAGGTTGGAATTGATGCTGTATTCTTGATACAACTTCCTTACCTCGGATGAATAGAAGTTGGTGCCATTTTCCGTCAATATGGTATGAGGGACACCAAATATGGTAATGTTATTAGACATGATGAAGCTAACAATGCTTTTAGAACTAACTTATTTGAGAGGTATTTCCTCTACCCATTTGTAAAAGAAGTCAGTAGCAATAAGAATATACTTAAACTGATTGGATGTAACTGAAGGGTAAGGTCCCACTACATCCATTCCCCATATGGAAAATGGCCATGAGTATTTAGCTCTATGAAGCAACTCTAGCGGTTGATGAATGAAATTGGCACATATTTGGAAAGAATTACACTTTTTAGTGAAATCAACACAATCTTGTATCATTGAAGGCCAAAAGTATCCAAGCCTTTGAATTTGATCAGACAGTCTATCTCCAGACTGGTGGGCACCACAGACTCCTGCATGTACTTCTTTCATGACAATCATTGTCTCTTCACCATCAATGCATCTGAAGAGAATTCCCTCAAAAGTACTTTTGTAGAGAATTTTTTCTAGGTGATCAGGGATATCATAAAGAGTAAAATTGAACACATGTCGTCGGACTTGTTCTTTCCCGGCTCTATAAGGTGGGAGTGTTCCATTTTGAATGTATTCCCGGATAGGTATCATCCATCCTGTAGTATGACCATATGGTTCAGAAATTGGACTAATTTAACTGATTTCCTCTATTATAGTTTGAACATAAGGTAAAATTGTATGAAGGTTGGAAATACTGATGATTGTTTCATCCCGATTTGGATCTGTCAGAGTTGTGGCTATATTAGCCAGTGCATCAGCTTGAGCATTTTGTTATCGCGGGACATAAGAAAATGTCGGTGCCAAAGGAAATTCTGCCATTAAATCTCTGGTGTAATCATACAAAGGGATTAACTCTTATTTTCTGATGGCATAATCCCTATTGACTTGCTTGATTACCAGGTCTGAATCACCTTTCACCATTAAGTGATTCACTTTTTCATGAAGTGCCAACTCTAATCCTATGATGAGTGCTTGATATTCTGCTTCGTTATTTGTACCGCCTTCCCACAATAAGAAGGAATAGGTTAGCATTGCCTTTTCTGGGGAAATAAGCACAATTCCTAACCAAACTTTTTTGAATTTAGGATCTTCCATTTTCTTCCCTGTTGGACTTCTGGAAGCACCATCAAAGTATATTTCCCATGTTTGAAGATTATCTTGAATAGAAAAGACTTCCTCATCAGGAAGTTCAATATCTAAGGATGTATCTTCTATTTAAGGGTGTTCGGTAAAGAAATCATCCAGAACATGGCCTTTTATTGCCTTTTAAGACACATACTGGATATCAAATTACTGCAAAATAACTTCCCACCTTTCCAGACATCCTGTAAGCATTGGACAACAAAGGATGAATTTGAGAAGGTTATTGAGAGATACCAATTGGACCTCATGATGTTGCAGGTAGTGTCTCAATTTCTTAACCACAAAGATTAATTCTAGGTAGCACTTTTCAATACTTTAATATCAGGTTTCTTATTCAAGCATAGTCTGACTGAGATACTAAAGGCAGTTTTCATTCCCATCATCATTCTTCTGGGCAAGGAAGGAACCCAATGATCTCTTTAAAGCTGTCACATAAATAATAAGTGGTCTTCCTTCAATAGGTGGCATTAATACCGGTGGACTCAAGAGATATTTCTTGAGAATATTGAATGCTTCTTGACATTATTCAGTCCACTGGTAAGTGACTCCCTTCTTCATCAATTTGGTGAAGGGTAAATTTGTGCCTACCAAATTGGCGATGAAACGCTGAATATAGGCCAAATTTCCTTAAAGTCATCTCAATTCCTTTAAATTTAGAGGAGGTGACATACCAAGGATCAACTTTGTCTTCTTGGGATCGACTTCGATAACACGATGATGTACAATAAAGCTGATAAATTTTCCTAAGGTTAACCCAAAAGCACATTTTAAGGGGTTCATCTTCAAATTGTGTTGTCGAAGTTTGTGGAATATGATTTCCAAATCATCCAAGTGATTAGAATGTTGTCTGGATTTAACCACCAAATCATTCACATAACATTCAACAAACATCCCTAAAAAGGGTTTGAATATACGGTGCATTGCACGTTGATATGTTACGCCTGCATTCTTCAGGCCAAAGGGTATTACCCAATAGAAAAACACACCCTAAGGGGATCTGAAAGCTATAGATTCTTCATCTTCTGTAGCCATTCGGATTTGATTATACCCTGAATATCCATCCATGAATGAAAGTGATTCATATCTAGCTGTTGCATCAATTAAGAGTTCTGTGATTGGAACTGGAAAATCATCCTTGGGACAATGCCGATTAAGATCTATGAAATCAATTCAAACTCTAATTTGTCCATTCTTCTTTTTCACAGGGACAATATTAGCCAGCCACTTGGGATATTTAACTTCTCTGAAGAAGTTATCTTTGATAAGATTATACACTTTAGCTTCAATTTTGGAAGCATAAGTTGGGTGTGTTCTTCTTCCGTCTTGCTTGAATCCCCGATGTCCTTCTAGAAAACCCAAACAATGAGTGGAAACATCGGGATCAAGCCTTGGAATTTCTGTATAGTTCCAAGCAAATATATCTCAATTTTGCTTCAAAAATGAAATATACATTTATTTCTCTTCAATATTCATGTCCGTACTAATTAAAGTGGGGCGTGGATATTATTTTGTACCCAGATTTATTTCTATGAGTTCATCCATAGTGGTAGAGATACCCTCTTCAAATGCTGTAGGAGCATCCTTGAGATCTTTCTCTTCTTCTTCAACAAGACTTTGGAAACTTGTGAGGAGGTTGGAATGGGATAGAGGGAAATAGGAGGGGATGAAATCAGTGGAGAAGATAGATTATTGATACCGGGTGTGGAGAAATCTACCAGCAAAGAGGAAGTGGATCGCAACCCGGAGGTTGGCGTGGGGAAGGCAGTCGTGACACACCAATGCAATCTGAAGGTTACTGATGTATTCAATCAGCTGTGGTAGGACCTTTCAAGTCCCTCCAACATATAAGGGGGTGCGAGCTCCTCAATTCGTACCCCAATCATCCTGGGAAATAGGTTTGAAGGTCTGGCGGAGGTAGGGTTGGGAGATGAAGCACCTATTGCGGTGGAGGGAGAGGAGACTAACAGGAAGAACCTCGATGGCCTTAATATGGAAGTTGGAAAAATTGACCATGTTTTTCCAGATTTTTCTATTGGAAGTGGGGTGGAGGAACCCATTGTAAATAGTAAGAGTTTATCTTCATGGGATTCCAGTCTGAGGAACAACAGGAGAAATAGGAGGAGGATGGGTAGGAAGGATTACTCATCCTTACCACCTCCCATGAAGACTCAGTCAGCAAAAAAGAAATTGGATGAGAATTTTAACAGTGAGGTCAGGTGTCAATTGGAACCACCTGGTCAATATGCACTTCCCATGGAGTTGATTTTAAGTTCGGATGATGAGGTGACAGAGAAGGTGTTATTTCTCAATGCGTCGGAAGAGGATACGGCCAAGATGATGGGTCGAGACATTGAAGTGAAGATTAATAAAGAACAATATATTTGGGTCGACAAGCAGGACACGATCCTGGTTGGGGGCTTCAATAAGTGGATAATCAGACTTGAGGAGTACATACAGGCCTGGGACAAACTGACCTCTTCACTTGAAGTCCTGATAAGGGGAGACTCGCATACCCAGGTATCCGCTATATCCTGGAGGTTGTTTAGAGATATGGTAACAGGCAGCGTTAAACTATTTTTCAACAATGATGCTTTACCATTATTTTACTAATGTTGGTGTGCTATCTTTTTCTTGAGATGTTTGGATATGAGGAATCTCTTCTTCAGTTTTTGTGTCCTGAGGTGATTTTGGGTGTTTCAATTCCAGTAAGTTTTATAGTATTGCCCTAGATGAGGTTTAGAGAACAAGGTCGTCACTTCTGCATGTCACTTGGAGCGGAAGCCTGAGAGGGTATGGCTTGGCCATTGGTACTATGCTCGTGCATCTTTGCACGAGATTGTTTTCCAAGTCCCATTCTTTGGTGGAGGACTTTTAATATTGAGCTACTGGGTACAGGCAGGCCAGTATTTTCTTGGGGTTTTTGCTGTTTTTTGGCCATTTGATGGACTTGAGGTTTCTCACTTCCCATTAAAAGTGATTTGATAATAAAATAAAAAATAATTTTCAGTCGGATTTACTATAATATTTTCCAAACCATATGAAGCATTAATTTTGGTAACCTCCCTTGTCGTAGATATCTCCTTTCCCTTCATGTGATAGAATTATGCCTCAATGTACTAAGATTCACATGTTTTGAATGGGGATTTATCACCATACAATGTCCCAATTTTACCATTGAAACAATATTTGAGACATTGATGGTATGATGAATGGATAGCCTCATGTTGATGTAGCCAAGGTCTTCCAAGAAAAATGTTGAAGGTTCTGTCATGACGAAAAACCATGAAATATGAATTGGATACAAGGTCTCCAAACTGAGTTCTGAGTGAGATCTCACCCAGAGGTTCTTGTTCATTTTTATCATATCCTTACAACATCAAAGTAGAAAGAGATAAATCAGATTTGGTAAGGCCCAATCGACAAAGTGTACGAATGGGGATGAGGTTGACTTCTGAACCATTATCAATGAAATCTCGTCGGATGTCTACATCATTTACCTTGCCAGATAAATACAAAGGTATAATATGTCCATGCACATCATCATATTCATCTTTATCTGTAAAAGATATCACTGTATGGAATTCTACAGGATCATTCTCTACATCGTAGACTTCAGCCGCAACAATTTTAGTTTCAAATTTTTCGAGGACTTGACCTTAATAAGTGCCTCCCGAAGATCCTTTGATAGATTCAAGGCATCCAGAATTGATAACTTGGCCGGTACTTGGGCCAAATGTTTCAATACATCATATTTTTGATCTAAAGGTTTGTGTTTTCCAACTGGAACATGTAGTTTCTCAGGTGCCTTAGAAGTTTATGCTTTAGAAGTATATGCTTCTTATATCAGGGTAGGAGTTGGAAATACTCCTGGATTTGGAAAATTAGAACGAATAGGACTATTTACTTTCTAAGAGTAAGAATGTGTAACCTCTAAATGATCCCCCAGGATAATTATTCCAGGACTGAATCTACCATGCATGGATGAACTTTCTTGTTCCTATTGAGCCCATTGAATGGCTCTGCCACGAGTTTCTGCTGCATATACAGTTCTAGAAGGGGTAGAATTGGAATAGTGGCTTCTGTAATATACACGTCTTCCTCTGTATCCTAGACTTCTAGAACACCCTCTAATTCCTCTGTTTGATACAGGGAACTCAGGCTCATCAAGATCAAAACTATGACTGGCATAAGGATCTGTTAAGTGAATCATGTTAATAGAACCAAAGATCAAATCTTCATCTGATGAAGACTCTGACTGATTATCCAGTTTAGGCTATGTTGTTTAGTGGGGCAGTACCCGTGGCTTTGAAGTAGATGGCATAAAATCTGCCAGAGTCAAAGACAACTTGGGCTTTGACACGATCTCATCTTCTTCTGACTACTCTTCTTTCTTTGAATTATGCCGCTTCTTTGACAATTTTTCTTCTAATGAAGAGGGTTTTGTTGTGGCATTCATAGCAGAAGACACAATTATTTTCTTCAATTGAATTTGTAAAATGGGATGAGTTCGTTTGATCATTTTTCTAACCATCCAATCATCATATTTCTGAGCATTTTTGCATTTGAATTCTTGCCACTCGCCTTCTTACTCTGGATCTGTAGCAGTAACACATGCTACCTAGGATAAAGAACCTTTTAGTTTAACTTGTCCCGAGTCCACCATCTTTTTCAAGTGGTATTTGAAGACAAAACACTTCTGAATGGGATGCCCCAACATCTAATTAAATGGGAAATAGTTGGGACGGTCTTCATGTCCTTCCTTGTTCGGCCTTTTGGGCCTTGGAAACTGAACCAAATTATTTTCCAGAGCCGAAATGAAGTAACCAGGAACTTGTCCATTTTGGAAAGAATAAACTTTTCTCTTTAACTCCTCAAATTGTTTCCGTCTTTGATCTCTTTTATCATCCTAACGAAACATCCTCTGTTGTTGATGCTCAGGAGCTGTATCCCTTCAGAAAGATGAAGGTTTTGAAGTAGAAACAGGTACAGGTGCTTGTTTAAGCGTAATTGTAGCAGTCTCTACTCTACCCATTCTCCTTCCTAGAACTGATGGAATTACACAAGTTTTATCCTTAGTCTTTATAAGAGAGACTTCAATCTATTGAGAAATTTAAGTAAGGTCTCGAATACCTCCTGTGTATTTCACAGGGATCAACGGTGTGCGTAATTCATCACGCAAATTTTCCACATAGATTGGTAACAACTCTTCTTGAGGGAGTGATAAGATTAAGGAATATGTTAATCCCTTCCAACAAGTAATAAAATATTAAAATCATTCATTCTCCCTTTGATTACAATTTTTAAGATCAAAAACTGTTGTCTTTGGCAACGTTGAGCTGAATTGAAGAAGGAATCGTTGACGAAGATCTTCCCACCCAGTAATTGACCGGGATTGCAAGATGGTATACCAGACAAAAGCAGGCCCTTGTAATGACTTTACAAAACACCTAAGCTTAACTGCTTCTTTTTTATGAGGGTTTCCCATAATAGTATCACAATATAAAACAAAATGTGTTAAGTGTTTCTATGGGTCTCCCGAACAATTAAAAATTAGAAATGTGGTACTTGAAAAATTTGATGGGGGAGGAATTGCATCAACCCATTCAGGGTAAGCTCTCTTTTCTGGTTGAATTTGTGCACGTTTTCCCTCCATAGCTTCCAAATGAGCTGTTAATGACTCAATTGTAGTCATTAAATTTTGAGAAACATCTGGTTGAGCTTGGACCTGAGTAGGTGCAATAACTGGAGCTTGAACATGTGTGGTGACTGGTACTACAACTGATGGTAGCACTACCAGTTGTTGTTGCATCTAACCCATAGGATTAGACCTGTGAGGGTGTACTGGTAAAGGAGGATATTCTTGATCCTTCTCAATAGACACAACAAATTCCCTTGACTGACTGAATCTATCACGCTTAGGAGTAAGACTACTTTGAAGTAGTTCTGCATTCAACATTCTTAATTCCTTCATTTCTTCCTCTTGTTGTGCGAACCTTTGCTCTAGTGAGAGTGATTTTCCTTCTCCAGAGGAAGGGTATGTAACCTGATTCTTTCCTTTTCCCTTTTTGTACACCTTTCAGAGAGGGGGAAGTTAGTTATTTTAAGGAATACCTAGATTCTGGGTAAGCCTTTGATTTCGTGTACTCACACCTTTTTCATTTGTGTCTGTGTGTACAGCTTCTTGAGTAGGAACTTCTTCATCTGATCCCTCTGAGTGAGCCTCATTTTCTGGAGGATCAGCAACAATGGAATTGAAGAAATTTATTGATGCATATTGCATTGCATCCCTTCTATCGGCATTTCTGCGATACTGTCTTCTCCCATGTCCTTGATTAGACAATGCCTTTTGTTGAGTCAATCCCTCAGGAACTTCTTGATGAACCGTAATTTGGATAGAATCTACTGATAATTTGGATCTTCGTTCCTCTTGTGGCTTCTTCCCTAATCGAGAGAATACTGACTTTCACTGAGGAAGAGATTGAGGATTTTAAAAAGTCCCTGGTCTGGTGGACTGGGGTTGTTCCTGCTCAACTCCTCGAATCCTATTTGTTGATTCCGAGGGTTGGGTTAAAAGAGTCCCCGGTCTAGCAAGCTGGGGTGGTTCTTGAGCTGCTACATCTGAGACTTTCTTAAAATCTCTCTTGATCTTGCAGACATTAGTTCGTAAATTGGCTGGAGGCATCAACCTATATCCACTCAAATTACTTGGTTCAAATGACCGTTGGATGATTTCTGACACTTCTGTCACCTGATGATGTGCTCGCTCTAAATGAGAATCCTGTTTAATATTCTCATTTGCCTGATGCAAGAGTAATTCGACAACTTGTTCTTTGTATGCCTGACTTTGGGAATAAATTATTTAGGAATGTTCCTGATCAATCCTTTGATTATAAACAAAACCAATTGGTTGTGGGCGGCCATGGGCAATAACATTGCATGAGACCATTTTTGGTGGGCTTTGTTGACTGGAGAGTATAGTGAAATTCAGTGCTCCATAAACACCCTATCCCCTGATATGAATACTATATGGGGCATTGGAAATTAACTAGTGCAATCTTTTTAGTGCGCCAAGGCATGAACGCTGAAGGGCTATCTGCTGCTTTTCAGCCTTTGGATATCAGGAAACTGAGACAGAGGCCAAATAAATTTGGGGTTGTAACCCTTCTATTATCTTGACATGATTTTCATATTCATCATAAGATAATATTTTCTTTTTCAATTGACAAAGAGTTTTCCACATGTTGAGACGAATGTCATGAATACAATCTTCTGTCAACATTTCTGGAATATCATATTGAGAGTCAGCCAAAGGCCAAAACATGATTGGCACTTCACCTTTTCCCAGTTGTTTTCTCATATTCAGCATTTCCTCTTTATCATTTGATGAAGATTCTTCTACTTGATTAGACCAAAGCTGGTGCTTCTTTGTTGCTTCATCAGATTCAACAAGATTGGTAGAGAATTGATTTATCAAACTAGAAGATTAATGACCCATGGGTGGTTCGGAGAATGACCTACACCCCGGTCTATCTTCTGATTGAGATAGTATTTCACCTGCTAGTGGTAAAGCATCAGACATGACTGGATTCACATTTTCAATTTCCTAAAGATAAGAGGTATTTCTCGTTACTGCATTGTCCTTTAAATAATTTTCTAGGCAATGAAAATTACTACTGCGGAGAGGACTTTTGTAGCTAAATTCATCATCATGGGGAGGACAACCATGGTGGGTTACAGCAAAAGATGAAACCTTTTTCTCCTTGATCTTCTGGCCACGCAGAGGGTTCTCGTGGCTCTCATCTGAAGATGATACTTTGAGATCGACCGAACTGTCATGAAGCAAGCCTTTATGAGGAAGTTTCCGATGAAGACCTTCAAAATTAATGTTCCCACTATTGAGAAATGAGAGATTAGAATCTTGAGTTCCAACAGTTAATTGTTTATGGGCTTCAAGAACTCCAGCATCGATCAAGGCCTTATTACAGATTGGATCTTGATTTCTTGACTGTGTTGAATGGGTGTTTTTCTTAAACACATTCTTACTCACTTTGGGAACAACTTGTTGATGAAAGTGGTTATTATGGGCAGGTGTATGTGCCTGCTCAGGATAAATAGTCAGGTTAGGTTGATTATCTCAATTCAAATCGGGTGTATGTTCCTAACTTGATTATCCGTATGACATGGGGGAGTATGCCCCCACAATCCTCTTGGACTGGAACAGAGGTGTGTATCGGTTACGGAGTGATATTTTGATGTATCACTCCACTAGTAGGGATAGATTTGTATTTATTTCCCTATGATGCTGCTGAAGCTGTTATGATATTCTTACAGGCATCCAGAATATGAGCAGGGATCAGCTTCTGCTCTTTCACCATTGTTATAATGTGATTGGTGACTTCAACTATAGGAATAGGAATATACGTCCATTCCATTCTTGGAGTAGGTGTGTATTCCTGCTTATGTACTCATTTTCCTATCAATGAATTATGACAGTACTTATGTGTGGGGGCAGAGAGTTGAGTCTGCTCCAAATTTTTCATCGGAGCTTTCCAAGTGACTTCTCCGGGTGCTACCAAACAAGACTGTTGGCAGGCTTGATGAACATTGGAAAGGGTATGTGCCTATTGTGCATTCTTCTTCAAGTATGGTTGAGGAATTTCCTTCAATACTGGAAGCCAATACTACTGACATAATTGTTTATTGTAAACAGGTATATGTCCCTGCTTATCAGTTGCTACCATATTAGATTGGCGACCTTATTTGGTAATAGTCAGATGAGCCTGCTGACTAGCTGATGAGTTATAAACAGGTGTATATTCCTGCCTATAATACTCCTCCGGAATTTCCTAGCGGGATTGGTGTGTTACGGCCAGACGAGTCTGCTGGGAAGTAACATCAGGACGGACGGGTGTATATGCTCGCTTGTTGCTTGCCATCAAATTGACTTGATGGACTTCTATGGAGGGGGAAGAAATAAGAACCTGCTCCCTATTGACTAGATTTCACCTCTGGCGGTTTTTCTTGCATGCTCAGGTCTGAGGAACTAGAGATGACCCCTAAAGGTGACACCCTCATCATGTTGAGGGTGCACTACCGCATGAGTCTGGCGGCGATTGTTGATGGGAGCCCTCGGTAAGGACTCCTATCTACCTGAATTAAGGAATTGAGTGAACTTATCATTCACCTCCCCATAATATGGGAGGGACTGGTGATTTTGTTCTGGGGATAACGACCCGAAACGTTTGGATACGGTTGTTGGCACCACCTACTTCTTGATCGATGGTCGTCATTGTCCGGACAACTAGGGTGAATTATTGACTTGGAGGGCTTGTCGAGCAGCCTCTAGAGTCGGAATGGTACTGTGTTGATGGTATTCCTTGACCAGTACATTTAAGACCCAGAGTTGAAGATGCTGAGTAGGTGATGTCATCCTCATAGTGGATGAGGATCCAGCAAGAGTAGTGGCAGATGCATTCACATGTGGGAACTTTAGAGAAGACATTTTTGTAATGCAGAGAGATCTTGGAAACGAGTTCTTGTTTGATATAACAGACATAATCAAGATAAGTTCAGCCACTACATCTTTTGGATGAGCACATATGTTATTATTTTTTTTTGGCCCTCACATTGAATTAAATAGGGACCTAACAAATAAGTAAAACATCATTTTAACTTGGTTAAGGATTCATGTCAAGTTCACCATTTTTGTTTCCTCTGGAAATGGGGATGACCTTGTTTGTTTAAGTTTGAAACATTCCAATCAGTTTCTAATGGGTTTATTCATAGAATCGGAAACATCCAATGATTTTATATCCATTTGGACCTACTTTCTAAAGGTAGTTGCTCATTAGTTATGGACTGATGAGTCTTAAGAATTTATATTGGTCGAGAGGATGGGAGGTCGGACTCATCACACCTTTTTTGGGGGAATTATTGTCTACTCCAGGACACTCTTTATAGATTTGAGTTATGTTCGTGAATACTTATTAAATTACCAAGTATGAAACTGAGCTTTCATTTAGATCTGACAATCAATTATTGATATGTATGAGATTTAGAGAATCTTTTATATGTATTTGAGGTTCTTTATTGATAGAGAATCATCTGTATTTTTTAGATATTTTTATTCAATGGTATCCTTAAACACATTTTATAGAAATATCTTGGTCATTATGATAACCATACTGGTTTTAAAGCCACTCAGTGGGGCACTTGAAGTTTATTATCATTCAGAAGGACATGGATTATTTTTAGAGTTGGGATCATACCTGCAGATGGGCTACCTACATATCCTTATTAGAAAAAAATCAGAACCCACATAGTTAAAAATATGGACTTTATGCATGATTTATGGCCCAAAGAAAGATGTCATAATTACTTTTACGCTCTAAGCTCATGTGAGTCATGCTCGGTGTGAGAAATAAGAGGTATTAGTAAAACTTGACGATTGTGCCATGAAAGATGAAATCATAAGAAATAATGTGGGGCTTATGTATGTATGACTGCCCAGATAGATGAAGATCAGGACTTACTTCAAGAAAGAAGACCGGGAATAGGGTCCATAAAGGTATATGTTCTTTATGGAGATTTGGATACTTGAATTAGGACTTAATCCTGAGAAGGATGCCCAAATTAGAGGGGACTTATGATTGGGTGTTATTCTTAATAAGGAAGCCTAGATCAAAAGAAATTAAGACTGGGGATTATTCCTAAAAAGGAGGCCCAAGTTAAGAGAAATTGAGACTAGGGATTACTCCAGAGGAGGATGCCCATATTAAGGGAACTTGGATTGGGGCTTACTCCTAAGGAGGATGGCCAGATTAAAGATCTTCTCATCTTAGAGGATGAGGTTGAATGAATGAAATATCTAACTTTAGTGACATAAAGATATGTAAATCACTAGGTTTTGAGAGATGATCCATAGAATTCCTTTCAGATAAGGAATAAAACAAAAGAACCATTCCAAAAATGGTTTTGAAGAGGGTTTTTAAGGCTAAATCATGATGAGGAGAGGTGGATTTGAAGAAAAGATCTGAATAGGCGGGAGGGGCACCCAAAAAGAGGCAGGCGTGCAAGTCCTGTTTGGGCGCACAAGTACTGGTCGTGCAAGTATACTTGCGCGACACATGTGTACTTGGGCGACGGTTAACCCATAGGGTAATACTTGGGAGAGACTTCCCTCTAGCCCTTAGTATTATCCCTAAAGTCTTCCAAAAGTATGGCACGCAAGTTTTGTTGAAGGGATAAGGTGGTGCGCAAGTGTGACCATTTCCCTTAAGGGTTATACACTTAGGCAAGCAAGTGTTAATGAATATCAACACTTAGGCCTTATTCCCCCTCTTTAGATCTTCTATTCTAGGTAATAAATTACCTTATAAGTGTTTGGAATACTTCAAGTATAGACTAGGGCGTTGATAGCTTAAATCTAACTTTTGGATTTTTATTCTTTTCAATGGGAGACCCACAAGGGGTATTTATAGGCCATTGAGGACTTTGGGTGAAAAAATATTAGGGCGCACAAGTCACCTGTGTGACCAATATGTGGCATGCGAGTATACTTGCGCGACAATGATGAAACTTGCATGACCCATATTTAAACAAATCTGTGTTCATGCCTTTGTCAATTTTTGATGTTTCTTCAAAGGATGAATCTCTTTGTTTCTTTTTTAGTCGTTACACTCTATGACGGAAAGGAGCATCAACAATAGGATTATAATTTTCTCAAAGAAAATATTAGGTTGTCTTTTATGTTTTCTAATTTAATTTTATTTAATCATGTATCTAGTTTACCTAGACTACTAAACTATTTGGTTCATTGGGATGTGATCACTTATATATAGTGTCTGTGTAATAAAGTAACCACCAGTTCTGGGCTACTAGGGTTGGTATCTTTACACATGGGGCCATGTCATAGTGCTAATATGCCTAGTTTTAATTTCTACTGACTTAAAATTTTCCCTATTTAATTATTAAGGGGTTTGACACCTCTTTTCTCCTTTTTATTGTTCAGCAGATTTAGGGGAGATCTCTTGGAGCATCCTTCTCATTTTTACTCCTTGGCTCTTGTATCCTTATCCTTTGATTTCAAACGGTCCTTAAAGATTATTTTATTTATTCATCTTCTCCTCTCCCCCCTTACTCTATCCCCTTTATTTTATTTCTCCCATGAACCCTAATAATTTAACTAGTCAAAAATAAGGGTTTGGGATAGTTTATAAACATTGATATTAGGATGTTTAAGGTTTGGAGAGTTCATTTCCTGGATGAGTTATATTTTCACCATTGGCGGTAATTTCTTATGATGTGTTTTTAATTTAATTGAGGAAGATTTTTTTATATAATATCCCTTATATCATATTACATGAATTTTTTGAGTCTTATAAATGATTTATTATAAAATTATATGCATATGGTATAAGAATGATATGTTGTAAATAGTTTCCAAATGGTTTTTTATACTTTCCATGGAAGGGTTTTCATTGGATTTATATGTATTATTTTGAAATTATTTGATTTTATTCCTTAGGTTTATAGAAATTCATGGGAGGATCTTTCTAATAAAATTTAAGAGTTTTAAAGGAATTTTTACACCAGTTTTGGATTTTAAAGAGGTTATTAGCATTGATTGTTTTCCAAGAAAAGAATTTTATGTTCTCAAATGGATTTTTTTTATAAATGGGGTGTTCTCAGACATTGCCAAAAAAATTTAAAACATGTCCACCTTATGATCATTTTAAACGGGTTTTAAATAAATAATTTGATTTCCAAATACATTTTTAAACTATGTTTATGGATTTTTTAAAAAGGGTGTTTCAAAACAACGTTTCCAATGGGGAAAAATGGTTTTGGCATCCCAAACGTTTTTTGGAAAGGCCAAATTAGCACTTTTAAAAATGATTTTTCTCAAATGTATGATTCACTCATTTATGCCCATTTTTTATGACTTGTTAGAATTTTTATCTTATGGGATGTTAATTTATTATTATATTTGATTCTTCTTATATTTTGGAAGGGAATATTTCTTGAGAGGGTTTTGGAGGTGAGATGGGATTTCATTATAATGTTTTATTATTGATTATGTGATTAATTTGTTTGCTCACCTCCCCTTAAATTATATTCATGGGAACACTAGGTAGCTAAGTATGTTGTTTTTATGAGTGAAACCCTAAATATAAATTATGAACTGAATAGAGATAGTTTTATAGTTATAATTAGTGTGTTATGGGAAGGATATTGGACCTAGTGATAATATGTGGGATCTTGAAATTGTTTTCGACCCTAATGAGACCAAGTGAGCTACTAAAACTATAAGGTACATATATTCTAGATAGGTTTACTAGAAATAAAATATAGTATTATTCATGTTAGATCCTATTAAGTTTCCCATGATTCCTATATCCTATTGAGGAATTATTTATGGGATTCTATTTCATACTTTGTTTGTATCTCCTAATTCTGGAATTGGTTGTATGGATCCATTGTTCGGTTGATGCTTACTTTTATTATGATCTATTAATATCTTAGTGCCTATTGTGATTATAAGATTTTCTGAATATTTTATTTTCTTTACTTTTAAATTGATTTATAAAATAATTTGGAAATTGTGGTTTTAAAAGAAAGAAAATGTTGTTTCTAAAACATGATTCAAGAAATGATTTTAAATGATGTTTTTTGGAAGAAAATGGGTGGTGTTGTTTAAAAAAATAATATTTTAAGAGATATTTTTGTAAAGAGGAATGAAAAATAGATTGGTTTTGTTTTTTACTAATTGAGATTTCCTTGTTCCATTTTTTTAAAATTCCTTGTTAAGGTGTTGGATTCATCTTGATTTTATCTTAGAAGGGTGGATGATTTATGAATGTGATTATAGAATGATAATTGATTTTAATTCTACTCTAATTTAAAAAATATATTCTTATATAGTATTTTTTACGAGAATTTATGCAATAATTTATGAAGTAAATTCCATAGAAACTTTTGTGATATCTTAATAGGAATGTTTGGATCACACCTTGTATATACACTATTGTGTGTCTGTTTGTGAAACTGTTATTTTTTCTCATAAGTTCCCAATTTTTTATCCCATCCTTACATCATTTATTAGGTATTATTGTTGGATTTTTGGAGATGTGGTGAGTAGTTTATGGTCACTTAGATGTGTCCTTGGAGTTATTCATGTTCCATGTTATTTTTTAGGATATTGTGTCATCCAATTAATTATGTTGTATATTATATTTTTTACTCATTGTATTTTCTTCCACTATATTTTAATCATAAGATATTGTTATATATTTTGGATAGTTATTATGCAACCATGCCCTATTTGGTTTGTTTGTTTATTTAAAATTGCTTATTGAATATGCATGAAGGTATAATTCATAGATGCTTCATGTTGGATTCTTGGTGTTGTTTAAAATTCTTGTTTATTTTTTATCTGAGGGTGAAATCATTCCACTAGTTATTGTTTTGATACCTTGGTTATTATTTTCATCCCATAGAAATCAGGAGAGTGCTTCAGGTCATGTGGAAAGTCAAGTTGGGCGATATGTCAGGTATACCCAGGCCTCCATATCTATATTTAATGGGGATTTTTTATTTTTAAATGAAGTGTAATGTTTTAAAATAACTGTTTTTTAAAGAACTTTTGTTTTTTGGAAATGAGTTTTGATTCCTTATTGAATGTAGTATTTTTAAAAAAATGAAATTGTGGTATGTGTTTTCCCATGGTGGTGTGATTTTGTATTTTTTTCCCTTGGTGTGTTAAGGGACTAGTTGATTTGGTTTTGGATACATGAATGGGTTGTATAAATGTTTCATGTTGTTTAAAGTATGCCTCCTAGAATGGTATTAATGAAATTTAATGATTTTGTTTTTTAGGATGGTCCTTAGGGTAAATCCTCTCATTACATTCATGTAGACCTTTTATTCTTGGCACTGCCCATACTATGAATGGAGCAACAAGTGTTTTGTTCCATCTCAGTGTGTATCATTTTATCATAGTGTATTATTCAATATGGTTTTTATTTAGTGGAATTATCCTGAGGTCATGAAGGAGAATAATCCACTAAATTAGTGAGCCTAATTTTAGGTTGAGTAATTAGTAAATGTTCATGATGTCAGTTTATTAGTTCTTTAGAGGATATAACTACTTGAACCTTGGATTGGATGTGTGTTCTAGTTCCGAAACCTTGGGAATATTAAGAAATGATGGTCATGAGATTTTTTCACTTTTTAAAGGTAGTTGTTTAAGGTGACATTAAGGGATATCATTTGGGATAAATTTTAGACATGGTTTAGATTTGTCTAATGATCTGTTTTGTGAATTTTTTCTCAATGGGAATAGATTGGTTGAGGTTTTTATCTAAACATGGTTGGTGTGTCCTTTGGGTTCTTAATGGGTGCCCTTTTTTTAGTGGTTATTATTATGGGATGATCATTCCTCATTGGTTGGTGATGCCCGTAGATGTTAATGCATGGAATAGGCTATGAGATGAGATTTTTTTAATGTATTTAATAAGGTAATCCATGGGTATTTGTTGGGGAAATAGAGATGAGGGGATTATTATAGGTTATACCATGAGTGCTATCAGGTTGGGATGTTCTTTTAGGATTTCCATGAGTAGTGTTTCACGAGTTTTTCACTGAGATGCCCTCTAAGTAGTTTCATGGCCTGAGTCTATAACCATGTTATTTTATATTGAGTCATGTTATTTATTTGGTGTGTTTCTCTAATTATTATGGTATGTGATGGATTATATGACTTTATGTTTAGGTTATTCATATTTCTCTCTTATTATATATTGATCTGATTTCATTATGTTTGTGTATAGTAGGTGGAATAATTTTTGTTTCCTTTTATGATTGATGGAAAAGATATTATTTCAGTTATACACTCTTTATAAAAGGGATTGTCTATTATTTTACCATTTCAATTGAATTCTAAATGGTGGGGAGACCTACTCTAGGTCTTCATTTCCTTAAAGTTTCATGTTGGGTGCTTTTAACTTGGTAATTTCTTGATATTGATTATGGATGATTTGGTATTCATTCCATTTAAATTTAATAATTGGTTGATGTGTGGTGTTTAATTTTTATAGGATTTTTCTCTATTTTTTAATCCCTCCTATCTATTATGTTTGTGTGTGAAGTTTTCATCTTTCCATTATTCCTACCTTTATTAATGACTTTCTAGGGGTTTAAAGTGGCATAATGGGGATAATTATGACACTATCATGGCACTTCATGTTTTATATTATTTAATTTTGGGTTATTTTTAAGTTTTTGTGTATTCTCATCATTTTTAAGGCATTTTAGAAAGTCCCAATGTAACATCTCGTTACCTTCTTTTAGGTAATTTCCTTCTCTTTATTTATTTTTCCTCTTTAATTAGGTGTGTCTTGGACTCCCAAGGATTGAGAAAATTTTATAAGTAAAATGACCTAAATTTTAGTGGTGCATGTTTATTTAAATTAATGGATTCATGTTATAAACATGTAATGGATTAAGGGGGTTCTCCCTAAGTTCAGAGAATGCCCTAGGTGGTTTGGGTTTTCATGTAAGAATGTGTTTTTTTAATCTTCTTAGAATTTACACATTATGTAATAGAATTACATGACATATAATTTTCTCTAGGATCATTTCATGAGCTGAATACATAGCATGACGGAATATACATCATGTGAGTATTACACACCATGTAATGTAAAAAAACGGGTTTTTAATAAAAAGATGACTGGTTTTTTGGAGAATATGGACCTCATGGATTACACAACATGTAAAGGTATTACAAACCATGTAAATGTCACGATTTGGGATTTTAGGGAACTTCATGGATGATATTTCATTTATTTGGTTGTATCCCTCCTTTCTCTTGACCTAGAGCTCCTCTCCGACAATTTTGGAGACCTCCAACCCTTCCAGATCAATTTGTTTGGCATTTGATCAATAGGGTTGTTCATGGTATCTCTCTGGGTGAGTGATTCTTTCTTTTTCATCATTACCTTTGAATGTGGTGGTTTCATTGTGTTGTGTTATCGAATCTGTTGATCTGTGGTGGTAATCCCTTTGATTATTTTCTAGATCACTTGTACGATCCTGTTCCAGGGGACAGTCCTTTTTTATTATGGTGCAGTGGGTGTGCATTCTTGAGGTATTTTGTGATCTTTACTCTTCACCTAACATTTTGTTAAATTGAATCAATTCTGATATGTGTATATTGGTTTTAGGGACTCTATTTTAATTATTTTTTTCTTCCTATTAGTGGATCCCATTGTAGGTGTATGCGAGCCAATTTTTGAGGTATGTGTTTCTGTTTGTAGCCTGTTTTTGTGAACTTCATTGCTCCTATTTTTTTAAAAAAATATTAAATGAAATTTAATGATTTAATGATTTTATTTTTATGTGTGGAAATGGGTTTTTGTTAAAATATTGTTTACCTAGTTTTTTTAAATTAAAATATTTTTCTAAAGGATTTTGAAATGGTTTTATGAAATGGTTTTAAAATCATGATATGATAAAATGGTTTGGAAAATATAGAACATGGGAAGCATTGGGTACTTAGGTGGAAGGTGTAATAAGAGGCCTCATCTAATGTCGGGGGATTTTCACATGGGGATTTCCTCTACTCCCTAGGCATGTTATTCTAGGGACTTGTTAAACCTATTGGGGGGGTCCATTACTAGGGCACTCCAATAATATC
This sequence comes from Viscum album, assembly GCA_963277665.1. Taxonomy (NCBI): domain Eukaryota; kingdom Viridiplantae; phylum Streptophyta; class Magnoliopsida; order Santalales; family Viscaceae; genus Viscum; species Viscum album. The sequence continues at coordinate 141,659 of CAUJRU010000565.1, forward strand.
TATAATTGATGCATATGTCTATAGTATTGATTCACATGAGATTACCTATGTTTATGTATGAGTATCCCAACAATACTAACCTAGTGTGATAATTTACGTGGTGTTACCTATTCTTTTGGCCAATTTGTTTTGTTTTGGTTTGTACTATTTTGGTTGTACTTCAATGGATTTGATATGATATGGGATGCATGATTTTCTTTGACATGATATATTTGATTTAATATATTTATATGAATTAATTTGAAAATTATTTACCTATATTTTTTGGAAATGTGGGGAAAGGGAAAAATATATTATTTTTCCATGCTTTTGATATAAAAATTGATGAACGGTATATCGTGGCTAGTTTTATTTAAATTTAATCATGCTTGGATTATTGTTTATATGTTTTATATAGAACATCTGGGTGGGACCCTACTGAGCTTGTTATCTCACACCCTGCGTACCCCTTCAGTGGTGTGTAGACCTTGTTATTTCCTTCGATGCAGGGAAAGTCAAGGCATTGCAGTACGGAGGAAACGTTTTTTATGTCAGCTGAGTTTTGGGTATCTAGATCGTGAGATGGTGGGAGTTTTCCCATGCTATCATATGGAGACTATTGGACTAGTTATTTATATTTTACATTCTTTCTAGTTGTGCATGTCTCTTGGAGATTTTTTTTCTATCATTTCATTTGTATTGCTTCTGTTATTATCTTTCTATTATGAAATATATATATATATATATATATATTCAAGTTTTCTTCCACTATTTATTTATATACCTATGTATATATTTCATGTTGTCTGCTTCAGGTTGGGAGAAACCATTCCCTATATTTTTTGTTGATGACTGGGTGCCAGATGTCATCCTGTGGGGATCGATAACACCCTTCAGGTATGTGGAAGTTTGATTTGAGTACCAATCTGAGAGGGTATTCAGTTCTGGTTCATCATGTATTGGTATTAGATGAAGTTTTTTCCTCAAGAGTCCTTATATTGGGACATTTGGAAGACTAGAGATAGGATTATCTAAACTTTAGAGGTAGGTTACGGTAATTTTCTATCCATATATTTCTATGATGACACTTAAGTTACCATGGGATGTTGGAATTTATGTATACTAATTTGATTTTTTTACCATAATATTTGTTTTTTCTTATGGGTTTTCTTTTTTGAACTAATATTATTATGTTTTCTGATTGTTTATTTTGTTTCAGTATGTAGTAGTTTGCCTCTGAGATGTGTTATGCGAGTTCATTAGGAGGTTCCAGCTGATGATTCTCAAGGTAATCCTTCTATGGATTAGAAATTTATCAAGTCTATTGTGTGAGAAATTCTCACGATAGATCGGAATAAACTACAAGCTCAGAACACAATTCTTTTGGTACAAGAAGGATCTATAAGAGATAGGGATCGATCATATGATTTCTTCCATGAGAATACATCATCCTTTAAATGTGTGAATGAACCTAAAGAGTTAAAGGAATTGTTTGAAAATATAGATCAGATATTTGACTTTCTGGATACACTAGAGAGTATCAAGGTGAAGTACACAACATTCAGACTTTAGGGTCTTAGAAAGCGATAGTGGGATTCTATGTTATAGATGGATAGGCATGTGGGATTGTACAATAAGGGTTTATAGACTCTCTTATTCAAAAAATTTTAACTAGATTCACTGAAGTTGGAAAATTCTCTAGAGTTCCTCTCTTTTCAGTAAGAATAGAATTCATTGTGAGTGTACACTAATCGGTTTGGTGAGCTGGTTCTTTTTGCACCATAGGTTTTAAAGAATGACTAGTTGAAAGATTATAAGTACATGTAGGGTTTACAACTAGATATCAGATCATAGGTATTCATGTTAAATATTTTTACCTATCTAGAGACAATGGATAGTGATATTATGGAAGAAATGAATATAGAATGAAATGTTGGATATTCTACCCCTTCTCTTCCACCTAGTGGAAGCTTTAGTGGTGCACAAGAGAAAAGGATGAAGTGAGAAGATCATTACAGAAGTAGTGGAAGTGGTTCTCAGTAGAAAGCCTCTTCATCACCTCTAGTTGTATATAGTGGTGTGCATATGACTTGCTATTAGTGTGGAAAGATAAGACACACACGGCGTTCTTGTACTTCACCTGCAAATATCTATAATGGTTGTGGACGTTATAGTCAAATACATCATTTCTGATATATTACATCTATGCCTTGATATTGTTAGGTAGAATTGGCTCAAAATTCTATTGTGGTGCAGTAATATGCTTTTAATACTATAAGGATCCGACCACATGCCTCAGGAGTGAATCACCTTCATGCAGTGGGTGATTTTCCAGCAAACGTAGACGTGGGTTTATTGATAGTGATAGGTACTATCTTTGTTTCATCTTCCTTAGTGATTTCTTTATTTTATAATAGTGTTTTTCAGCCATTTATATCTATCCATTTTTTCATATGATTATACTTACAACATAGCTCATTTCCTTTTTCATGGATTTAGTGACACCTCTTGGGAAGAAGAAAGAGTAGGGGTTTCAGTTTCCTTCATGAGCACTATCAATAACTAATATGGAGTTAGTATAGAATTTTCTCATTCTTAATTTGGATTTGTTTGATGTCATCATCAGTATGGATTGTATTTTTTCATCATTATGAGGTTAATTATTATAATCATCATGTTTCATTTCTTATGGCTAATGGGATCTCATGACTTTTTTAGGGAGAGTGATATCTGAAAGCTGATCGTTTGGGACCTTCCTACCCGGAGCTCAGAAGTTTATTGTCTAAAGTACCACTTGATCCCAATGATTTTTCTTATGTTTTTTATCTTCCTGTTGTGTTTTTAATTTCCCTAAATGTTTCCCATAGGATTTATCGAGGCTCCCACTAAAGAGGGAGGTAGAGTTTACGATTGACCTGGTTCCAGGTTCGTAGATGGTTTTGATACCTTATTATCATATGGAACTGAAAGAGATAAAGGAGCTCAAGATTTAGTTGGATGATCTAATGGAGAAGATTTTTGTTCACCCCAGTGTTTCACCATGGGAAGCTTTAGTTCTCTTTTCTAAGAAGGTAGATTGTTCACTTATATTATGCATGAACTATCAGAATTTGAACTGGGAAATGTTTAGGAACAAGTATCTTTTTCCTCGTGTGGATGATTTTTTTTATTAGTTAAAGGGGTCAAATTGATTTTTGAATATTGATCTTTGTTCGAGTTATCATCAACTTAGAGTTCAGTAGTGTGATATACCAAAGATGGATTTCAGGATCAGGTATGCCCATTACAAATATCTTTTGATGTTGTTTGGTTTGACTAAAACTCCTATAGATTTTATGGATTTGATGAATCAGATATTACATCAGTATCTCAACACTTTTGTGGTAGTGTTCATGGATGATATTTTGGTTTATTTTGAGATCTAATTATGAGCATGAGAACCATTTGGGGTTGGTTCTGGAAATCTTGAGGAGTCACCATTTATATGGAAAGCTTTCAAAATGTAATTTTTGGATTCAGGAAATTAAGTTATTAGGGAACATGATTTTTTTATCATGTATTATTAGTTAATCCTGATAACTTAAATGTTTTCTTGTCATGGGAAGAACCATTGAATGTATTTTAGATTTGGATCTTACTTGGTCTTGTTGGATACCATCAATAGTTCTTCAAGGATTTCTCAAAGTTAACATCACCTTTGAATTTTCTTACCCTGAAAGGGGTAATATTCGTATGGGATTAAAAATTTCATTATTCTTTCAATGGGATAAAAGTAATTCTAACATTGAGTCCTATTTTTATCTTACCTAAGACCAGTAATGGGTATGTGGTTTTCTTTTATTCTTATGGCACTGTTTTGGGTTGTGTGTTTATGCAGGATGGTTATGTGGTGGATTATGAATATCATCAGCTTTCACCACATGAGAAGAATTACCCCACTCGTGATTTTGATATTCTTGTAGTTATACACGCACTTAATTTTTTGGCATTATATTTTTGGGGATAGGTTCACAGCCTTTTCTGACCATAAGAGATTTAGATATATCTTTTCTCATAAATAAATGAATCTCAGATAGATAAAATGGTTGGAATACCTTTATACCTTTAATGTTGATATCTCCTACACCTCAGGGAAGGGTAATGTCATTACAGACACTCTCAATATAAAATTTCCATCGCAGGTTTTTCAGGAATCAAAGGAAGAGTGTAACCTTATAGGTAATTTTTCTCAGTTTCATCTAGATGCTCGGGATGAAATTTCAAGTATGGTTCTGACTAGTGCTCAGTCATAATCATCTCTCCTTGAGTCTATTATGAATATTCAATACAAGGATTATGAGTTTAGAATAATTTGAGAAACCCTATATGGTGGGGAGACCATTTCTGGTTGGTCTCTCTCTAGATGGTATTCCCAATTCGGAGGATTTCGTCCTAGTATCTATGAGGAGCTTGATTTTTTCTTATTTTCATAGTTCTTCAGAGTTTATTCATATGTTAACTATTAAGATGTATTATGAAATAAGATGATGATTCTGATGGATAAGTATGAAGTGTGGCATTGCTGGTTATGTGTCCCACTATTATACCTACCAATAGATAAAGGAAGTGCATCTGAAACCTTCTGATTTTCATCAGCCTCTTTCGATGCCAGTCTGGAAATAGGAAGAGGTATCCATGGATTTTGTTGTTGTATTTTCATGGACTCCTTGAGCTATTAATTCTATCTAGGTGGTGATTGATCAGCTGACAAAGTTTTCTCATTTAAATATAATTAGTGACACTACTAAAGTTAAAGATTTGGGTAATATATATGTATAGAAGATTGTAAGGATACATGTGGTTCCTTTTTTCATTATTTTAGAAATGGATCCTATGTTTACTTCAATGTTCTGGAGGAGTCTCTAAGAGGTGATGGGGACTCGAGTCAAGTTGAGAATAGCTTACCATCCATAATAATACAGTCTAATATAGAATGTTATTTGTGTTTTGGAGGATATTATCCATGAATGTTTATTGTAATTTAGTAGATCTTGGGATATCCATCTAGTACTAGTTTATTTTTCCTATAACAACATTTATCATTTGTCGATCATAATGGATCCATTTGAGGCTCTATATGGTAACCCGTATAGGTCACCCCATTATTTTTAAAAGGTGGGAAAACATATTTGGTGGGACTAAGTTTTGTTTAGGAGACATATATGAGAAATCAAGATCTACTTTGGTGTATAGTTACAGTGTGAATTTGACATAAATTCCATGCATATTGACGTAGTAATATTTTGGAGTTGTTCATAAGTGACCAGGTTTTCTTGAAATTTCTCCTCATTTGGGTCACCTTGAGCTTGGAAAATCATGAATGTTGGCTCTAAGATATATTGAACCATTTGAGGTTACAGAGTGTATTGGGAAGGTTACTTATCAATTGGTATTTTTGGTTCATTTGATACGTGTTAATGATTTTTTCCACATATCATAGTTTAGAAAATACCAACCTAATCCTTCTCATGTTCTGGGATGGTAATTGATTGAGTTAGAGCCAGATGTTTCTATTTTGGAGTAGCCAGTAGAAATCATTGACTTTCAAGGGAAAGTCTCACATGGGAAGTCGATTCCACTGGTCAGAGTGTTATGGTGACATGGATTAGGTTCTCATGAGCCTTGGGAATGTGATTCTTTGATGAGGGATCAATGGCCTCACCTCTTTGCTATAATTCATTCTTATACTTGACTTCCTAGGGATGTAAAATCTTATATAGGGAATTTTGTAAAATCCCATCACTTGGTTTTAGGTAACTCACTTCTCTTTACTTGTTTTCCCTATTTAATTGGGTATATCTTGGACTCCCAAGTATGGAGAAACGTTTCTAAGAAAAATGACCTAAATTTCAGGTATATATGTTTTTTTAAATTAATGGATTCTAGGTATAAATTTTTAATGGATTAGAGGGTTTCTCCCTAAGATTTGACAAAAATTGAGGTGATTTGGGTTTTCATGTAAGAATCTGTTGTTTTTGTAGTCTACTGGGAATTTACACACTGTGTAATGGGAGTACACAACATGTAATTTTCTCCAAGATCATTTCATGATCCAAATACACAGAATGAAGGAATACACGTCATGTAAGGATTATATTTTATGTAATGTTAAAAATAGGGGTTTTAATAAAAAAATACAATGGGTTTTTCATTGTATATGGACCCCATGAATTACACAATGTGTATAGTTATTACATGCCATGTAAATGTTGAAATTTGTACTTTTAGAGAATTTGATGGAATAAATTTCATTTATTCAGTTGTAACCCTCTTTTTTATTAACCTAGATCTCCTCTCCAATGATTTTAGAGACCACCAACCCTTCCAGATTTATTCGTTCAATGTTTGATCATTAAGGTGGTGTACGGTATCTATAATGGTGAGTAATATTTTTTGTTTCTTAATTACCTTTGATTGTGGTGGCTCCATTGCATTGCTTTATCAAATCTGTTGATATATGGTGGTAATTACTTTGATTGTTTTGTAGATCTATTGTGTGATCATATTATGGGGGTCGATCCTTTATTGATTGTGGTGTGGCGAGTGTGTGTTCTTGAGGTATATTGTCATATTTCCTCTTCACTAAACATTTTGTTAAATTTAATCAATTTTGAGATGTGTATAATGGTTATAGGGCCTCCATTATCATTTTTATGTTCTTTATGTTGGTGGATCCTCTTGAGGGTGTGTGTGACCTGATATTTGAGGTAGGTGGTTCTATCACTAGAATATATTGGTGAACTACATTGCTTCTATTTTCGATAAATTTTTTTATTAAATGAAATGGCATGATTGACATGTTTTATTTGTGTTTGTGCAAATGGATTTTTGACAAAAAAAATTCCCCTATTTTTGGTAAATTAAAAGGGTTTTTCAAAGCATTTTGAAATGGTTTTATGAAATTTTTTTCAAAGAATGATATGATTAAATGGTTTGATGAAATTGTTTTGAAAATAGATCACTTGGGAATCCTTAGTTAGTTAGGTGGAATGTGTAGTAATTGGTCGCATCCATTTTTGGAAGGTTTTCTCATGGGGATTTCCTCTGCTCCCTAGGCATGTTGTTTGAGGGACTTGTTAAAATTATTAGGGAGGTTTACTTTCTAGGATGTTCCTATACTCTATAAACTCTATGGATGTGTATAGAGACATGATGTGTGCATGATTATCTATGTTTAGGTATGAGTGTTATAGTTATCCTAACCTAGTGTGATCCTTGGTGTGATGTTACCTATGATTTTTTCTAATTTGGGATGTTTTGGTTTATACTATTTTGGTTGTACTGTCATGGATTTGATATGATATGTGATTAATGCCTTACTTTTAAATGATATATCATTTTTGATATATGTGTATGAAATTATTTGAAAATGATTTACTTGCTTTATTTGGAAATGAGGAAAATGATAAATTAAATTATTTTGTCTTGATTTTGATATAAAAACTACTAAACTTTATATCATACCTTATTTTATTTAAAGTTTATCATGTTTGGATTATTGTTCAGAGAATTGATATGGAACACCAGGGTGAGACCCTACTGAGCCTATTTGCTCACCCTATACATACCACTTCGGTGTTGTGTAGACCTTGTTATGTCTTTTTATGTAGGGAAAGGTAATGCGATGTAGTGGGATGGTGAGTTTTGTTTATGTTAGTAGAGTTTTGGGTAGTTTGATGGTGATATGGCAGGAGGTTTCCCATGCTATCACATAGATACTATTGGAGTATCGTTTTAGCTATGTTATCCTTTTCAGTTGGACTTGTCACTTAGAGATTATTTCTATTGTTTCAGTTATATCACTTTAATTTTTCTCTTTTTTATGACATATATATTCATGTTTTCTTAAGTGGTTTCTTTCCTTATATGTGTATATATGTCATGTTTTCTACTTCAAGTTTGGAAAAATTGTTCCCTCTGTTTGTTGTTGATTCCCATGTGCTAGATGCCAGCCCATGGGGATCAGGAATGCCCATAAAGGATGTGGAAGTGTGGGTAGGGTTCCATTTTGAGATGGTATTCGGGTAAATTTTGTCCCATACAAGGAGATGGTGGCCAAGATTTTGGTTGGCCACGTCATAGCCTAAGGAGACCATACCATAGCTTACCACCAAACCTTTAAAAAATTTATTGAAAATGGGGGTTGTGTTATGGACCATGAATTATATTGTGGAGGGTCATATTTTTCTAGTGACAGTCTTTCCACTCTTTTTGCAAGGATTGGGTGGTCATATTGGGGAATAGGTGTTGTGTTATGTAGCTCGGTTGGGTGTATGTATTACATCATGGAGACCAAGGGATCGAGACCATTGGTTCTTCCCAATAAAGGGGCTTGGTGCGACAATGTAGAGGGATATTCTATAGTAGTTGGGTGGTCAGGAGTTTGATTCTTCCTATTTAAAGTGTACCTCATTACAAGTAGGGGATGCATCATGGTGGGTGTTTAAGTGATGTAATCATATTTTAATGCTTAAGGCCATGATGTGGTTCTACTCTAACCGATTTTAATTTCTATATACTTATTTTTTTTTCCCTATTCATATATTAAGGGGTTAATCCCCTCTTTTCCCCTATTTTTTGTTTATATAATGCAAGTTAGAGCTCAAGAAGATTCCTCCCACTACTACTACTTCCTCCTTATTGGATCTTGGTTCTTACTCCTTTTATTTCAAGTTTTCCATCAAGGTTAGTTTCCCTCTTCCTTTTACTCTCTCCTCCATTCCTTCATTCACCTCAATTTTCTTTCTCTTACAAAACCTATTCATTATACATGTAAAAAATTAGGGTTTGATATGGGCTCTAACCATGGGTATTTCTTTAGTTATGGTTTATATAGGTCATTTACTAACTAGTTTAGATCATCACCATTGAAGGTGACTTTTTTTGATCTGTTTATTCTTGGATTAAGGAAGGTATTTTTATAAAATAACCCTTATATTTCATGTCATTAATTTCTTGTCTATTCTAAAATTATTTCTTATAAAATTATATGCATATGGTATACTCATGATTGGATGTAAATGGTTTCTAACTGGTTTTCTATTCTTGGCATAGAAGGGTTTTTTTAAGTTTATGAGTATTGTATTGAAACAATCTGATTGTATTCCATGTGTTTTTAAAAACAATCGACTGGCTATTTATAATGAAATTTAAGATCAATGAAGGATTTTTTTGACATTGTTTTTGGATTTTAAATCAGTTTTTGGCAGTGAATGGTCTCTAAGAAAATATTTTTATGTTTTCAAATGGGTTTTTTATAAATGGGGAATGCTTAGATTGTGCCAAAGTGTTTTAAAACTCATTGGTATTATGTTCATTTTAAATTGTTTTTAAAGAAATAATTTTATTTTTAAAAATATTTTAAATTTTTTTATGTATTGGTTTAAAACTGTGTTTTAAAATGAAGTTTCCAATGGTTAGATTGGATTGGTATCACAAGACTCTTTTTGGAAAGTCTAAATTGGTGCTTTTAAAAAGTTATTTTTCAAATGTAGGATTCCCACATTTAGTCCCCTTATTGTGATTCCTTTTTAGGATTTTTTTTTTATAGGATTTTAATTGATTTGTATCATTAATGATCATGGTATTAGGGAAGGGACTATTTCTTGAGAGGGAATTGAATATGAGATTATTTTTCATTATAATGTTTAATTATTGATTATGTGATTCATTTTTTTACTCATATCCCCTTTTATTGTATCCAAGGTAACCCTAGGTAGCTAAGTAGAAGTTATAGATGATTGAAAACCATAGTTTGATTGTGCACTGTCTAGGGGTAGTGGTCCAAATAGACTGAGTGATATAATGAGTTATATGTTGACCTCGATGAGATAGACTTAGAACCCGATACTTTTTTTGACCTTGGTGATACCAAGTGGCATTATGAGACTATTGGGTTCACATATGTTAGACAGTGTTCCTAGATTTTGAGTATAATATCCTTCATGTTAGTTCCTAGTAAGTTTTCCATGATTCTTAACTCATATTGTGGGGTTGTTTAGAGTATTCTATTTCATACTTTGTTTTTATCACCAATTTTTTGACTTGGTTTTATTACAACCTTGTTTAGTTGATGCTTACTTTTATTATCCTCTACTGGTATCTTGTTCTCTATTGTTCTTATATTATTTTTTAAATATTTTTTTGTTTTACTTTAAAAATAATTTATAAAACAGTTTTGAAAGTATGGTTTTAAAGTAAAGGAATGTTTTTTTTAGAAAAATGATTCAATAAATGATTTTGAATGATGTTTTTTGGGAAAAAATGGTGAAGTTCTTTACATAAATGAGATTTTAATAATTTTTTTAGAAAAGAGTAATGAAAACTAGTTTGGTTTTTTCACCAATTTAGATTTACCATTTCCATTTTTTGAAAATGATTACTTAAAGTGTTAGTTCTAACCTTGTTTTATCTAAGAAGGGTGGATGCTTTGGGAAAGTGATTACGGAATGTTACTTGGTTTTCCTTATCTTCACATGTGAAAAACCAATCTTTATACATTATTTTCAACCTAGAATTTATGAAATTTTTTATGAAGGTAATTTCATATACTATTTGGTGATATCTTACTAGGAATATTTGGATTAAACATATTTATACACCGGTGTGTGTGTGTGTTAAATGATTATGTTTTATCATGGGTTCCCAGTTTTTAATCTCATTATTTCATTATTTTTTTGGGTCCACTATTGTATCTGTGGGGATGTGGTATGTAATTTATGGTCACTTAAAGGTGTTATTGGAGATATTTGGATTTTTCGTTATTTTTAGGATATCGTATCGGCTAATTCCACCTATTGTATTTTATATTTTGTACTCATTGTATTTTTATCTATGGTATTTTACTTAGATGATATTGTTATGTATTTTTCATTGTTGTTATGAACCCATGTATGGTTTGTTTTGTTTATTTATTTAAAAAAATATTTCATACATATAAAGGTTTAATGTACGGATGCTTTATGTTAAATTTTTAGTATAGTTTTCGATTATTGTTTCTTTATTATCCAAGGGTTAAAGAATTCTCCTAGTTAATGTTTTGATACCCTAGTGATTTTCTCTAGCCTTTGGTGATTTGAAGCATGCTTCATATCATGTGGTGGATTGGGATGGGTGATATTTTAGGTCAACATACGTAGTTTTGTTAGATACTACCATTAATAAAATATCCTAGAGGGTTGCATTCTAGTGTATCTAGAAGCTTATTAAATTCAATTAATATAATTTTAAGAATAATTGTTTTCTCAGTTTATGGAATAATATTTATTTTTAAGATATATTTATCATAAATTCAATTATAATATTATTTAATCCAAGAATATGGGATTTAAATTTTATCACCTATTTATTCATAATATAGATAATTATAACATTTATTTATCCATGAGATGAGTGAATATAATATTTTTTTATTTATAATTTAAGTGAGTAAGAAAATATGAATTCACTGGTTTAGTGAAAATAATATTTATTATATTGCACAAGCATAATTTTATTGTTAAAGGTTTAATTATTTTTAGTGTAGGATTTTTATAACTCCCAAGATCGAACTACTAGGTCTAAGTTGAAGAGAAACAACACCTCATACATACCTTCCTATGTGTAAGTGGATGCTGACTAGCAGAGAGCATCCAAATGTCATCAGTGTGGAGACTATACCCTTAGTACCATATAATTACACCAATAATAATAATAAATAAATATAAACAACTCATATTAAACAATTCTGGAGAATATAATGTTAGATGGAACACATGGAATATAATAAAATGAATGGGATCTCAGTGTGGTAAAACAGACCAGATTAATAAGTGAAGGTTAGTAAGTAAATAAAGTAACACTATGGAAATCCTCTAGAGTCTGTCCCAGTTCTGCCACCAGATCCATGCTCCACGTATCAACTATCTTCCACAGTCCCCTTACCCTTAACTAGATCTTGATACATGAAGTTTGGGTATACGTCAAGGTTTACATATAGATAATTAGTAATAAAACCCAGTAGTAAACCACCAATGTGACTTTAAAAATGTTTACATGTATAATAGGTGTATTCCATGATAATAATAAATTCACAAGTAAGAATAAACAATCACATATCAAGTGTTCTAACCAAGAAACCACGAGCCACGGTTATACCTACTTTGGATCCATGCTAGAAGGAATATCCAAATATCATAATTAATCAAGAACTAGCCACAAGGCTAGTAAACATAGACCTTGGAATAATGTGAACATGATACTCAGCATCCACTAGGAATCAAGTGAGTCATGTTACTCAACATCCACTAGGAAATGAGTGATTATGCTACTAAATAACCACTAGGCCTCAATTAAACATGTTATTTGGAATATATTAGGCATCAAGTGAATCACAGAGTATCTATATAGAATCATCGTATCCATGTCCTATTCTTATGTCCATCATATCAAGTTGTTAACACTCCCCTTCTAAGGGATATCATGTCACAATGGTCCACCTATTTCGAGCATAAAGAAAAATACCTCCGAAGTCATGGTAACATACATAATAGGGTAGAGTATAAAATTAAATAATAGTATCTCGTAATGAAAAAATATTAGAAAAATTAAATACATATGATCAATATCAAACATGATCAAAAAAATATACAATCATTTTTAGGTCAACAAGTATTATAAATGGGTCTTACGGGCTACACACACCCTCATGCGATCACAATCAAGAATAGTAATCAAAGAATAGAAAAACAAGAATCATACTAAGGAAACATGAGCATACAAGATCCCCAAGTGGTAGGGAACTTCCTAACTCATGATTGTTACATCAACATCAAGGTTCATCAGGAGTGTCATCACCTTAGCCACATTTTCATACCAACCAGAACAAGCGTGTATGCCAAAAGCTTCATATAATCGATCCCAATTCATTTCAAAAGTAATTCTAGATGATAATCCTTGAAATAAATAATGACATAATATTACACATTCAGTCCATCCCAAGAGATAATATGAAAATTAAAAAGAATGGGAAGAACTCACCTAGAATTATCAAGAGTCGATCCACCATCATCATGGGTGATTCTAAAATCCTAGAGGTTAGAAGATATCCTAAATAACTTTTAGTATCTCCATAGTTCTGAGAAGAAAAGCTGAGAGAAGGTAGGTTTCTAGGGACCTTATGAATTTATAAACATTCTTGAAAAACAGTTGTTACATCATAGCTCATAGGGATGCACCGAAATGTATCCCAAAATGTCCAAGACTACAATGTAATATAGTTAGCTATGTCATTGTTATGCCTATTCAAAAGTGTATTTGGTCCATATTCAATGTAAATATCCTATAAACTATAGAAAGTACCATGGTTTAATGTATATTACTACACTACAGCCCTGATTCCCTCATAAACACACTATACCATAGCCACCAACCCATAGCATAGTGACCCTAAATTTTTCTGAACTGCCTGATTTCCACCTTTCCAACTCCAGGTTATAGATAATGATCCATGCTATAGTTATACCCACCACAATAGAAAAACATACTCCATGTCATAGAAAAAAAAATGGTGTTACAATATTCCCCTCTAAATACTTCTCATCCTCTAGAATCAACTCTAGGATATTGCTACTGGACATCTTCCTCCCACCCCCATGTATCCTCTTGGATTCATCCATGATTCCATATAATCTGGACTAGTGGTAACATCTTCCCTCAAACTAATTTCTCTCTATAGTCTATAATATGTATTTGTTACTCCACATATTATGTTCCAATATCTAGCCAAACATCCTCATAGTTGATGAAATGTATGGGATTGGACATGTACCTCTAGAGTTGACACAAATGAAACACAACATGCATACCTCAGTAGCTAGAAGAAAGATCCTAATATTATGTCATTGTCCCAATCCACTTACTGATATTGAAGGTTCCAACATAACATAACAATATCTTCCCTTTCTTTATCAAAAATTGATGGCCTAACCAAGGAGTCACTCTCAGAAAAATCCAATCGCATAGAGAATACTACGAAGGCTTTATCCTACAGTTGGCATAAGATATATTCCTTATTTAATATATAAAAAACCTATTATAAATTATGTAAACTCTATCATAGGTCTCATATACCATACTAGTCCCCAAAACTATTTCCTCACCATCCTCTTTCTAACAAAGTGATGAATGGCATATCCTATCATAAAGAACCTCATGGGGTGTCATTTTAATTGAATAATATAACTTTTGTTGTATATAAACTCAACCAAGTATTGGTGATCATTCTAATATCTACTAAAATCTAGAATGTCTTTTTAGAGTATATCCCCCAATATATTAATCATCCACTCTGACTTTCCATCTTTATGAGGATGGTATGTTGTACTCAATATCAGTTAAGCCTCTAAGGGCTTCTCCAAGCCCTTCCAAAACCACAATGTAAAATGTGAATCTCTACCAAATAAAATTCTCAAGGTAACTCCTTTAATGGATACTATCTCATGGATATATAGGTTTCCTAGATCATCAACTAAGTGAGTATCATAAATAAATAATAAATGAGTGACTTTTTTTAACTAATCGACAGTCACCCAGATAGATTCATGGATCCTTAGGGTTCTAGGTAAGTCCATAATAAATTACATCATGATGTCCTCGCACTTTCATGTGGGTATAGGAATTAGCTGGAGAAAACCACTAATATGGTCATGCTTGGCCTTTATCCTTTGTATGGTAAGTCATTAAGAAATGAAACTAGTAATGTCCCTCTTCACCCCTGTCCACCAAAACTACCACCTAAATTCATGGTGCATCTTTTTCACTCTAGGATACACCACCCACTTGGAGGTATGAAAGTCTATCATCAAATCATCCCTAGTAGAATCAGGTACTATAAATCCATCATTTTTAAGGATCACATTGTTTCCATCCAAAAAATACCTGAATATTGGGTCCCCACAAGCTAGTTGTTCTCACATCACAGTACACTCAATATCATCCTATTATTCATCCCTTAGCAGGTCTACTAAATAATATGTGACCACTAATTGAGAACATTTCATCGATACCAAGTCCTTATAAGTATCCACCATCTAGTTAGCCATCATTATCATCAGGTTTCACTATTTCTCTAAAGGTCATTCACCAATATCTTGAGCTACTTGCATATTATAGTTAAGTGAATCTACAATGATGTTACCTTTACCTAGTGTATATGTCATCTCAAATTTGAACAACAGAATATACTATTCCCAATGGCTCTACCTTAAATTTAGGTCTCAATGTGTGAAGATATAGTGAAGACTCATACAGTCTATGTAAATAAATAACCACTCACTAAAGAGATAGTATTTACAACACTTCAGAGTGAGGACCAAGGATGTTATCTCTAAGTCATGGGTGGGATAGTTACACTCATGGGGTCATAGCTAACATGACCCATAAGCCACTACCCAATCACTATGAATTGATTTTACCCCCAAACCAATGCATGATGAATCACAATATATAGAATAATTAATCCCTAAATCAGAAATTGTAAATACTATAGTATTATTTAACCTTATCTATAGATAAATAAATTCCTCTTCACACTTTTCCCACCATTGGAACTTGACTCCCTTCTTCTTCAGTGCAGTAATGGGTGCTGATAAATGTAATATTTACTAGATAAAATGATAATAGTATACCACTAAACCCAAAAACCTCTTGATCTTGAACACATTTTGAGGATGTGACTAGGAAATCATTTCCTCAACTTTATCTAGGTCCATGGTTATACCTATCTCAAAAATGACATTACCGAATAATTTTACCACTTAAATCCAAATAACACGCTTTTATAACTTGGCATAAAACCAATGTGCTCGAAGTGTAATCAATACTATCTTGATATGTCTGGAATACTTATCTATAGTAGGTGAGTATATGAGGATATATTTAATGAAAAACATGAATAACATGTCAATATATGGGGTAAATATGAGAGGACCAGTTTGAGATATGCCTAACACTGAGAGGGGGGTGAATTAGTGTTGGTACTTTTTAAACCAATTAAAACTTTTTATCCCTGTACCTCTTGACCTGTTAGGATCTTGAGTCTATTGTTATCTTTTACCAATCTCATGAAATAATATAAAAGCAGTAAAAATAGCACACGGTATTTTTACAAGGTTCACCACTAAATAAGAGCATCTACATCCCTGATGTGTATGGTAATGACCAGTGCACAGATTATCCACTATAATGTAGTAACTGTTACAGTGGGTTGGATAAGAAAACAATCTGTTAGCCAGTGTGAGTCCCTACACTTTAGAGGGGGAAGGTAAACAATCATCTTCCTGAACTGGTGATGACCTAGTTCAACTTTTATCTCCTCACTGGTTCTTTATACTACCTCTGAAACAATTATTCTTCCTATTGATAAGGGTTTACAACACCAATAGAGTATTACACCTCTTGAGACCTATTGGATTTCACACTACTGCTTGATCTTCCAATTTTCACTTGTTACTTTCTTAGCATCATTCAAGTAACCCTCTTCTTCTTCCCAGCAGCAAACCTAAAAGTTGCACAATATTCTTCTCCTTCTTCTTCAGTGTAAAAACAGCTACACTGAAAACTCTAATTCTACTTGATAGAATCACAAAATCCCTTTATGATTATTAGAACAATGAATAATATCTCATCATAACATCATTACTATTGATATGTCCTAAATAACTAAATATAGATTGGCCACTCCCTGTTTATTCTTTGATGTGCAATAATGTGGAATAGTGAAGTAGTGCCTTGATCTCCTTTTATTCTTCACTTTTCTACCCAAATGTTGGTAATAACTTCTATCACAACTCACAAATTATGCGCCACTCCTTCCTTTAACACTACTAAGTACTTGTGAACCACATATGTCTTGCTCAAAACTCAATGCTTACAACTCTCTACTTGAGTGTAAATATCTACTTACGTGCCACTTCCAGCTTACATGGAACTCACTTCTTGTGCATTTCCCTACTTTCATGCCTCCCTACTTGCGTTCCACTCTTCTTTTGTGTCTCAATGCCTGTGCGTCTCTTTACTTGCATGGATCCCTTCTTGCACGCCTCCCTACTTGCATGCCTCCATGCTTGTGCACCACAAACTACTTGTATGCCACTATTGTGAACAACTCACAATTTTTTCACAACTTCTGGATTATACACAACACACTTCTTGTACACAACTCACTTATTGCACGCAACTTACAACTTTCACACCACTTATGCTTGTTCACCACTCTTATTCATAACACACAAATTGTTCAACCCTTCAGCTTTCAGGCTACTCCTGTGCATAACACACAACTTGTGTGACACTTCATCTTGTGTACCAATTTGTACTACTTGTGTGAGTAGAGCACAAATTTTCTCTTAAGTGTTGATCATTTCTAAAATGAGGAGGGTATCCATCTATTTATAGGCATTTTTGTGACCCAGCGTGTGAGGCATGAAACTCATCTTGTGAGCTACTCTATGACTTGTGCACCACTATATGACTTTCACGCAGCATACATTGGCGTGCCATTCCTACTTGTATGCCACTTCCTAATTGTGCGCGACTCTTTAACTTTAATTCCACTTTCTTTCCTTCTTCATATTTTGATGTGATTTTTTTGAAATATTACTTACACGCAACATACACTTTCACACCACTTATACTTGTGCACCACTTCCTACTTGCGCACTACTCTTTAACTTGCGCACCACTTTCATTCCTTTTTCAAAAAACACTTCTTTACTCCCCCTATCCTTCATAAGGTTTGAATCACGAGTTCTCCAAACATAGTATATTTGTGAAATAGAAATTAGAAATTCATCGTCATACTTTGGCCATTCTCATGGTGCCAAGCCCGCGCACTACTTCCCATCTTCTCTTCATCTTCAACAATAATCCTTCTTTCTTCTTAAACTCTTTTGAATATTTAATTACAAAGTACTTATTTATCCTCACTTAAAATACTCAATTCCTTTTGGAGTGTTAATTATGAATAACTCCAATCATCTCTCTCCATCCAAAAATGGAGGCTTCCTAGAATCCCCCCAGGGCGTCATTAGTTCCCTACGGTGCTATGAAAAAACAAAATTTATAAAACTTAGATAATCCTAACTCAAAGTGTAGTATCCAGTAAGTCTAAGTGTCAAATCCATAGAGAAGATCTGTATGTTATAAATTAATTAGAGAAACTAAAATTTCAATTGTTTAATTCATTTGGAAAGAAAGAGAAATAACAGCAGGATTGATTGGGTTGTGAAATAAAGAGAGAGGCATGCAGGGATCAGTTACTTTTAGTTTAGTGTGATGGGGATTTCATTTATTATAGGTTTATTCATATTTGGTGTTGGAATTTGATCGGTAGGGGTCCTTGGTCTTGGTATCCTATCCTAGCCCTATGATCGCACTTTAGGAATGGTCATCTACTTAGCACAATCACAGAAATAGGTGACCCAGAAATCTATTTGAACATAACTAACATATATTTCATAATGGTCATACGAAAACTAATCTAATTAATTGATTCAATAAAAATATAACTTTCAGAACATAGCAATGGTCATGCAATACAAGAAGAAATATATTTGGAATTGAATAAAAATCTTGCAGCAATCCAAAACATGAATAGAAAGTTGAAAAATAATATATAGGCACACATTCCCCTAAACATCACATCCCCCAGCACTAGAAAGACTACTCACCCATGATGGTACTGAGTGTCATGGGTACCCGAAGAAGAATGGTGGTGTCATCAGACCTTGGATCATAACTCTATCATAGGGAGGCCTTCCCTTGGTGCTTCTTGATGTCCTCTACCTGTGAGTGAGTTGGATGGGTGGATAGAAGCCCCTTTTTATTGGAAAACTCATAAAAACCAGCAGCCTGCATCACCTATTTTTTCTTTGCACATCAATGCCTACATGACGTGTGCTTGTGGTACACGACATGTTCTTGAGATCCGGTTTTTCCTCCGCCGCATTTATTCTGTGTATGATGGTTTGACTGTTTGACTTAGGTCATGTCATGTATTCTCAGTTCATATTGTTTACATGAATTTCACAGTGTGTATTCTCATCACGACTTGTCTAGAATAGATCTGTTTCTCTTGAAATGGTCATGAAGTATACTTGTGGTACACGAAGTATAGTCAATTTTTCTTCAGTTTTCCAGCTCCTCTTCATCTCCAAAATCCGATGTCACACCGCTTCTCTTTTCTCATGGTGAAAAGGTTCATTCAGCTCATTTTTCATCCACTTTTCTTTTCTTTTTTCAAATAGTATTCATTTCCTACCATAAAAAAACAAGTAAATTAGTCCCAAACATGACAAGATTATTCATTTAAATAAAAAATTCAATATATTAAAACACTAAAAAATATATGCATGAAATGCATGTATCACTTCTTCAAAACCCTTCAATGTTGTAGACAATGTATCACCATTGATACATGTATTTTTAACTTTAAGAACAATGCAATAATCATCTGATTTAACAACACGAAGAATTTCTCAAGCGTGTCATTCACTACTATGATTCCATAATAATTCTCGAGGCACCATCACTTAAACCAATCTCCATTAACTTTGGAGGTCTCCTTCTTCATCTTGATTATAATTAACAACCTCATTAACATCTATTGACAACAAATACAATATATACACAAAATTGGTCTCAATATAATATATTTTTATGTGATTCATAAACATTATAGGCACATTCATTAGTCCAAATGGTATTACCAAGTAATCGTACAGACCATACCTTCTCTAAAACATCATCATCTAGATGTTCTCCTATCTAACCCACAACTGGCGATAACCCAGCCAAAGATCAATCATGGAGAATTTACTAGCCTTGTAACTAATCAAAGAGATCATCTATTTAGAGAAAGGGATATATATTTTTCAACTTCACCTAATTTAGATTCTATTCATCTATACAGTGTCAAAGACTACGGTCCTCCTTCTTGGTGAACAAAATAAGGACACCCACAATGAATTATTAATCCTTATACAGCCTTTCTTCTCTAAGTCCTCAAGTTGTACCTTGAGATCCTACAACATTATCAGTTCCATGTGATGATGGGGTATTGAGATGGGATGTTTACCTAGATTTATTTCTATCTTAAAATCAACTCCTCTTTTAGGGGGGAAGACCTATGAATTCATCTGGAAGGATATTTGAATAGGGATCCCCAACAAATAAAAGATGAGTGGGTTTCCACTTATTTGGATGAAATATCCAGGTATGCAATCCATTCCATGGTCATTATAAGATAACTAAATTTGGGACCAACTCTAACTATTCTTATTTCCCATTCTTAGGCCATAATGTACTTCTCTCTTTTGGGGAATTTAAATGATACCCATCTCTGATAGCAATCAATCTAGTCTTGAAAATTGGTTATCTATCCCATGCTAAGAATTACATCCAAGATTATCATATCTAGAATAATAAAGTCCCATAGATTTTCGTAACATGAAATAAATATAGGAAACTATGGGAATCACTAAAGATGTTCCACTTTTGTTCCCAATGTTATATCAAGGAAAAGTAACTTAGAAGACAAATTTATTGATAATTAAAGTCCGAAAAAAACTTGTGGATATATAAAGTAATGGAAAGAAATTGTATTAATAAAAGTAATAGACAACATGGAAGTAATAAAGACCATACCTAAAATAGTAGATAGTCCATCACTACCATATTATAGAGTTTTTTCCACTTTATAAACACAGTCTACCTTAGCTCTGTTACCTTGTTCATGAGGTACATGACTCACTGAAGTCATCATTGTTTGAGCCTACTACTAGGTACCTTGGCCAAATCCCTGGTTCTCTGACCATTTCTACCACTATCCATTATGGAAACCTGACCTCATAGCTCTATAAAAACACTACTAGAGTTACCTTTCCTTGTTACATTGTTGACACTGGCTCTAAGGTGTTTTGTAAACCCCCACAGTAATGATCAACCTTCCTACAATTGAAGCATTATGGTGCCCCTCTTGAGGGGATTGAAGAACTTGAACTCTACTTAATCGGTATAACACTACCCTATTGCACATCCCTAGTATTCCTATTCCAAATACTATAAAAGGAACTCATCACAGTAGTAAGAGGTCCCCTTGTCTAATCATTGAAGGGTGGAAGAAGACCAAATGATCGATCCTCCTCCAGCCCCTTCACGATTACCAAGGGCTTGCATAGAACTTTTGGGTATGTCACTGGGTCAATGGCCTAGACCTTCCACCTGATATCAGGATGAATATCAATCTCAAACTTCCTATCCTTTTGTGAATCATTTCCATACAAGATTGGAGAAAAGTGAGGTGGCTATGTGAAATGAGTAGAGTATATGGATATCATCATAGACCCTTGTTGTAGCTCCATGAACTCTTGTAATCAGTACAGATTTAGCATATTGGGAATGAATTCCATAAAGAATGGGTCCTTAAAGACCTCCTAGGTGATAAATTCATGTCTTCTCACCTATCCTCGGGTATCTAAACATGGTCAAAGACACCCTAAATGATTTCTATCTATTCCTAAACATTATAAGTTCCCCCATTTCCATGAAAATATAGCATATATTGGAGCTATAAATCTCTAGAGTAGTTAACCATAGACCACGGTACCCCTCCACCCTTGAAAAGAACAAGTTGAAGGAATCTCGACTGAGGTGGGACAACTACCTGCACCACTGGAGTGGGTTAAATAGCATGCTTTGGTGCACCCTCTTATATAGCAGGTAGTGGAACAGAAAAATCTTCCATAGCGGGAGCATCTCATCCCACACTACATGTTCATCCCATAAATCTCCTTTAGTGTGGAATATTCTGAAACAAAAATGAAACTTTGAGAAAAAATGAAGTCATTAGTATAAATCCTAATCATTCTAAAGGATCACATGAGGTTCTCCTAGGAGTAAACACAAAACCAAAGGTATATCCATCCTGGTAATAACCAAGGTCTCTATATATACACATTATTTGTTGTTAGGACCAATAGGGGCCTATATACCCTGAGAGGGGGGGTGAATCAGGGTATGAATATTCTTTTTCAAAGTTCTTCCTGCCCCGCTGGATCTTGACCTCTTTGTTACAAGGGTAACTTTGTTTGCACTTGTGTGTATGTTATGATCACTTATTTTCTCCTTTATCTGATAATGATGCTTTAAATGCAATTCAGGCAAATTAGCAGGCAGACGCAGAGATTTTTACTTGGTTTACCCTCACTGGGCTAATTCTAAGAAGCATACGCCGATAGGTTGCCAGTCGTACCAAATTCCACTAATCTTCACTAGATGTGGATACAAAGTTTAGACTAGATCACTTCTATGCCCAGGCTCACTGCCTTTACAAAGTTTAGGGTCAGCTCACTGCTTTCCCAAGGGTCACTCCCTATTTCTCTCTCTTTGGCTCACTGCCGGTGGAGAGGATCACCTTTTTCCTCTTCCTAAACTCACTGCTCTTGGAAGGGAATCCAACTCACAGTTTATAGACCTGTAGGTCTCTTCATTTCCATTAAGGAATGCATCTTTCTCTGTATGTAGATGCTCTGTTGAAGTTCAACTTTCATCCACTGATGAATACCCCTTTTCCACTATCCACTAGGCAAACTACCTTTAGAAAGACCTTTGCGAAGCACCCTACTTCGCTAGGCTCCCAATTTCGCGAAGCTCAAACAAGCCTTCGCGAAGCTCCTGACTTTTCGTGAAGCTCTCTCGCGAAGCTCTCTCACAAAGCTCAACTCATTACAAAGCAACTTATCTCACGAATCTCACTGAGCCAGTGCGGAGCACACAACTTTCGCGGAGCTACAATAGCCGCCGCGAAGCTCCCCTTTCGCGAAGCACACTGCCTTCGCGAACCACCTCTGCAAACCGAGAGCAATGGATTTTCTCTGAAAATTCTCTCTACTTCACTCGAAGGGGTCGGCCTCTATTTATTGGCGATTCCACTGACCCTCGTCCCTTCCATGCGAAGTCAACGCCACGTCATCTCAAATCGCGAAGCTCCAAAGTTTCTGCCGGAATTCTGTCCAAATCGCGAAGCTCCATGGCAATCTTCCGTTTGCGGAGCTTGACGTAGTCGCAAAGAATCACCATCAACATACCTTCGCGACTTCGCCGCGAAGCTCCCCCGCGATACCCAACATTCCTTCGCGCCTTCGCCGCGAAGCTCCCTCGCAAATCCCTTCACCGCCGCGATGCGCTTCAGCCTCTGCCATTCGCGAAGCTTGACGTAATCGCGAAGCATCACCGCCTCCATTCTTCTGGTCTTCACGATTTCCAAACCAAGCATCCTATCTTCGCGAAATTCATGCCTTTTCCATATGAAATTATTCTCTTCATGGAAATCAACTTTTCGCGATGCTCACCAAACTCCAAATTTTGGACCCCAAAAATTTGGCAAACACTGGGAAATGGCGCCACCTTGTACTGCTCTTTTGTACCGCCTCCAGATCGTCCTTTCCTTTGCCATCATTCTTTGTCAACATGGAATGTCAACAACTTCTCGAGAACTCGACAATTATCCATGGAAACCTGCTTTGTCAACAAACACAATCAACCCAAAAATACTGCAATGTTACCTTGAGGGATTTTTGCCCAACATTTGTAGTCATATATATATATATATATATATATATATATATATATATATATAACATAATATAATTCATGGGTTCAACTAATTAGGGAAAATATATATATCAAAAAAATTTAAAACAGATATATTACACAATCAATAATACAACTCTATCCTAAACAAATAGTACACATCAAGGCATTAAATTTAATAACTATTATACATCACACAGTAGGTGTATATATATATATGGTATGTGATCCTATTTTCATAATTATGAAGAATGAACGCACCTAAAATCCCATAAAAGAGTAACTGAAATCCATTCAATGGTAAATCGAAGGTCCGTTACACATGAGATGGCCAAGCACATGGAAACTCCCCTACCCAAGTCACGCACAGCCTATATCCTTTCTACCATCTCCTAGGTTGTTTAAAAGAATAAATAAAACTATGATCTGATACCATTTTTTAATTCCCCAACCCGAACCACTAGGTCCAATATGAATAGTCAAAAGACCTAATGCATGCCTCACCATATGTAAGAGGTTACTGACTAGCAATGAGGTTCTGAATGTCATTATTAAGGATAATGTACCCTCAGTATCCTATCATTTCACTAATAATAATAATAAATATATATATATAAATCATATTAAATGAGAAGAAAGGACATATTGTTAGATGGCACACATATAATATAATAAAATGTATGTTCTCCCAATCTGGCAAGACAATCCATAGTAATAAGTGTAGACTAATATGTAAATAAAGTAACACAGTGTAAATCCTAAGGATTTTGTCCTAGTTATACCACCAACTCCATACTCCATGGCTCATCCATCTACCAAAGCCCATTTCACTTGCCTGGATCTCTATACATGAAGTCTTAATACACATTGAGATACTTGTTCAAGGTGTGAGTAATAAAACCCATTAGGCGACCACCATTACATCCCTGAAAAATGTTCACATATGTAATAGGATTATTCCTTGATAATAATAAATGTTCAAGAAATCATAAAAAATCACATACCAAGAACTCAGGTTCTAACCAAGACACCATGATACCTATACATACCTATTTTGGATCCATGTCAGAAGGAACATCAAGATATCATAAGTTTTCAGGAACTTTCCACAAGGCCAGTAAACATACATCTTGAAATCATGTGAACAAGCTACTCAGAAATCAATCTCCATTAAATGAGTCATGTTATTTAGCATATACTAGGCATCGAGTAATCATGCTACTCAGTATTCACTAGTTCTTGAGTAAACATGCTACTTTGTATCCACAAGGAATTGAGTGAATCAAAAAACATCCATGAGGTATCATTGTATCTATAACTTGTTCTCAAGTCTTTTATCACAAGTCGTGCAAAATCCCCCTCTAAAGGATACCATTTCATGACGGTCCACCTATTCTGAGAACCCTAAATAATACCTCCAAAGGTAAGGTAACATACATAATAGGGTAGATCATAAAATAAAATCATAACATATCATCATGATAAAATAGTAGCAACATAAAATACATGTGATTGACATCAAACTTGATTAAAAAATCTATAACCATTCTCATGGAAACATGTATCATAAATGGTCTCATGGGTTAAACACACACCCACATGTGATCATAATAAATCATGGTCATCAAATTATGCCAACATAAGAATCATACTAAGAAAACATTGTCATACAAGATCCCAAAATGGTAAGAAACTTCCTACCTCAAGGTTGTTGACATCAACTCCAAGGTTCTTCAAGAGTTTCATCACCCAAACCACATTCTCACACCAACTAGAACAAGTACACATTCCAAGATATTCTTATATTTGATCCCAATTCATAAAAAAATATTCTAGATCAAGATACCATAAGTAGATAGTGGCATTGATTTTACATGTATTACATACCAAGAGAAAGGAGTAAAACCAAGGAGAATGGGAATAACTCACCTAGAATCATCAAGAATCAATCCACCATAATCAAGGATGATGCCAAGATCTTCGAGACTAGAAGATCTCCTGAAGAATACTTAGAGTCTCCCAAGGTCTGAGAGGAAAGGATGAGAGAAGGTTGTGTTCAAGGGGCCTCATTAATTTATATACTTTATGTAAAAACATGTATTATGGAACATCTCATAGTTCTACATTACAATGTGTCCCTAAAAGGCTAGGAAAATGGTGCAATAGAGTTAGTCATGTAATAGTTTTCCCTAGTAAATAGTGTGTCTAGAATCTATACTATGGTCAATGATGAGATCCGATAAACTTGGGAAAGGACCACGACTCAATGGTTATTACTACACTGTATCCCTCAAGCCCTCATATGTACATCATCTCATAGCCTTTATTCCATGTCATAGTGACCATAAATTTGATAGAACTATCAGATTTCCAACATCCTGCCTACATGCCACAGTTATACCCACCACAACACAAAACATACTCCACATCATAGAAACCAAGGGTGTTATAATTCTGATCAAATTAATAATCTAATAAACATATGTATAATCATTTAAATATTTATTTATTAACTTATTTAATAAATTATATTAAAATAATTATTGTAATTTGAAATAAATATAGTTTTATTACTATTTTAAGTGATGATGCATGAGGTTTTTATTAGATGAAAATTATAATAATGGGCTTAAATGTATTTCATTTAAATTTTATGTAAGTATAAAAATAAAAATATAACATTTTTTTGACATGTGAATATTATTTTGTCTAATTATCCTCTCATAACCCAGAGAGAGAATTAGAGAGAATATATCTTCTTTTATCAAGTTCCTTTATAGTTAAAGTAAGATATTTCTACATGTGTTCAATAAATAATGATGTGAATCACTTGATTCCATCATTTTGGTTCCCAATATATCAATAATGGTGTCTAAAGTTTCATATAAATTTTGTGGATATCACAAGATGAATTCTCATTAGTATTCTTGAAGATACAACAATATGAACATGATCAATGAATTTTTTAGAGATTAAAACAATGAGAATAAATAAAATCAATAATAAAACAATTTAGGAATTTATTTTATTTAATAATTAATTATAAATTTCATTTGATTTTGATATTAAATGATTCAAGTAAATTTAATCAAGTTTAGGTGGAAAATATTTTAAATAGGCATCACATCTAACCACTTCCACTAATTTTGGATCCTTCATGTGGTATTGAAGTGGTTACATTAATTTTTAATTATTATTTCAATTATATTTAGTAAAATTTATCTCAATATTCTTATTCTTATTTCAATAGATGACATTGTGTGTAAATCAAAGTTCATATGGTCATAAATAGTCCAATAAGGATGAGATTTATTTTCTAGGAATGTTTTTATTTTATTTACTTTTATTTTTTTAATTATGTTTAAATAAAATAAATAAAATAAAAGGAATGGGATACTTGGATGGGCCTTCATAACGTTAAGTTTTTTATATTTGTTATATGTGTTTTTATATATAAATATATACATATATTTTATATTACTATAAACATATTTTATACATGTGATCTCACACGCACCCATTTATAAAGTAAATATAAAACAATTGCCTCATTTTTTGTGGTAGGTACACCCTAATTATGGGTATAATCCTACCCCCCCCCCCCCCATTAATGGGGGTTTATCTTTTTGAAAAAATAAAAAAAAGGTTTGAGGGAGCGGCTGGGAAGCCCCCCCCCCCCATAAAGATTCCATTTTAATTTTACATATGTGTGTGTGCGTAACTAATATTTATTTTGTGATATTTTATACATATATATACTAAAATTATAAAGATCCAAAAATTATGAAATAATTTTTTGTAGTTTTTTTAGAGGACTCAAATATCATAAGTGGAATCAAAGAAAAAATTAATAAATTAATTATCAATTAGATTTGGAACCATAGAACAAACTAATTTGTTCATTAGATTACATATAAAATATTCAAAGACCTAAATATTAATTTGATAATTTACTTTGTGTATTTTTTGCATCAAAAGGACATAGTAGTTACTCTTTATGATGATATCCTTGAAATACTATGAAATTATATCTAAATATCAGTTATATAGTCAAGATAAAATTTAATGATGGGACACATTGTATTTTTATTATTATGTGTGAGTAATCATAAGAATATTAGACTTTATCTCTTGAAGTTATCACTTGGTAATCTCCATGAAAGCATATTATAAGAACGGACCCATCTATTTGAATTACATGTGTTTTTTTTTCATTGGATATTCTAGTATAAAAATTTGTGTAATGATCCTTACACTTTAAAATTATCATTTATTCATGTCATGAGTCAAACACTTAAATATATTTATGAAATACATGATGGTATATACATGTGATGAGGTAGGATATGTTGGGTGCATCAAAAATTATATTCATTGATGAATAAATTAATAAAGGATTTTTACCTTCCATCTTTATGTAAGTTGATATCTCAATCCCTTTGATTAGGATATAACTTTTGGATAAATTTCATGGCCATATTATATGTCATGTTCATTCTATATAGTCATAGAAAGAGAAATCAAGCACATAGTTTGATGACATGAAGTATAAAATCTTCTTGATTGTATATATCAATACAAAGGGGTTATATTATACAATGAGTGTATGTGTGTGGTTTTATTTAATTGTTGAATAACTTCTTTATCTATGGGTTATTTGAACCATTTCTAGATAGTAATCTTGTACATTAGTTATACTCACCTTATGCCACTGAGAAAGAGGCCTAAAGGGGCACACATGATGTGTATTCATGATGTTGGAAATTTTATTTAAATTAAAAAATTATAATAAATAATATTCTCAATGCTGAGAAGTATTATTTATTAAAAATTCATTGATCGTAAATATTTAATCATTATGTTTTAATTGAATATTGAATAAATATTTCTTCACAAGACATTGAATATAATAATTATTTATTGAATGAAATAATAATATTTATTTAAATATTTATTAAGGGTTTAATAAATGTGGAAGTGGGTGGACTAATTATTAGGTTTGGTGATATATATTTATTCGCAAGACCATGAATATTTATAATATTTATCTATAGTGCATATGGGAACATGACCTAAGAAATAAAAATAATGATAATGTTATTATTATGTGGAATGGGGTTCATTATGAAATAAAATTATTATTTAGGGTATTTGTTTAATTAATTAATATTAAACCTTATCCTTATGCTTATATATACCTTGTTATGTCATTTAGAGAGACATGCAAATGATAGAAGTTTCATTCCTCCCCCTCCCTCTTAATTAGAAGATACTAAGAGATGATCCTTCCAAATTAAAGGGATCATGGTAGAACTCAACAAAAAACAACATAAAATGATCAGTATATCTAAGATAGCACTCAGAGACCTGATGATGTCATTCTAAGATCAAAGAACACATGTGGGTCACCACCATAGTGTCTCTATTTTTCATCCTCATCACATAATAATGAATAAAATCAAATAAGATTCTGGATATCAATATATTTTTCAAAGAAATACTTCAACATTAAGGTATTTTATTATTATTTAAATTAGTTACAAATTTAATGTGAATGGTCATATCTCTTTGTTCCAAGATTATTGTTATGATTCATTAGGTATGTTTGTTACGCATGACTATTTTTTCATGTTTAGAGGATTATTAAATGGATTCAAGAAAAGATCATTTCGAAAGGACCCAATCAGAGAATCCTCTATACTAAGAACCATTAAATGGTATTAGAATGGTAATGTTCAAATTTATAATAATTTAATTTTTTGATCATTTATCAAAATTATTTTGTTAGTTTCTCATTTGATTATAATTCTCAATCCATTAATTGGGTATAATATATTCATTCATTATTATATAACCAAGAATAGACTAAGAACAGGTGAAAAACATATAAAGATTCCATCCAAGGATACCATATATCCTGGATGCATGACTATATTACATGGGAGGTTCCATAATTACACAATATGTGGTCTTGGTCAACTGAATGGGTATGCAATTGTGTCAATCGTAGATACTTATCTGTGTTTTCATTATAGGGTTTCATTAAGACGTCATGTGTTTACTTCCACAATGGTATACGAATATATGGGATACAGAGCATGAAATAGATGTATGTGTTTGTTTCGTTGGGTTCTACGATGTTGGTGGTAGGGTCCCAATCATCACATTACTATTATCATTTTTACCTGAAACTCCCAACAGTTTCTCCATTCGTAGCTTGGTACGGACTTGCTTTCCAAAGGCCAATGGTCATATGGGTTTTCAAGCCCAGTGACTCTTAGGGACTCACAATGGTTGATAGGATGGGATTTCGAGCTCATCGCACCCTTTTGGGGGAAATTGTTACCTACTCCAGGACTCTCTTATGGATTTAAGATATGCTCGTGAATCTCTTCTTAATCCTGATACAGGACTGGCTACCCAAAAAACGATTTTAGATTAATTGTCTTTTATATGAAAAAGACTGGTATTTCTTAGGTTAGTCCATCTATATGTATCTAAGGTTATTCATAATACTTTGGTGATGGGTGAAGACTTATATACTGAAGCCATATGACCAAGTTTTTTGGAATGTACTCCCATGTATGGAGGTGATTAACATTCGGAATATGGGATTGATCCATTATAAGGAGACCTACGTATCCAGGTTATTGCAAGAATCAAAACCCACATATTTTGTTTTCATCATTAGGACTAACCTACCCTCATATGTAAAGGATTTTCATACTATTCCACCCACCGGGGTTTACATATGGGATTTCCTCAGTTGATGGATATTCATAATGTCTGATGAGGTGTTCCTTTCATCCCCCTAAGCCCACATGAGCTATGCTCGGTGTGAGAAAGAAGGGATAATAGATGAACAACATTATGGCATATGGATATGGGTATTGGGTATTAGAATAGTCCTTTGGGTCCTCGGTATAGAGCTCGGGCCTTAATAATTCATCCTATGTATCTTGGATATATTAGGAATCAAATTCATCATAGTTCAGTTTACATTAGGGCTTACAAACTTAGGCATCCCTGTAATATTATAGAAGTTTATAGCATAGATGATATGATCATTACTTCTCCCTAATCTCACATGATCCATGCTCATTGTGAGAAACTAGGGATAATAAATAATCAATATCATTTCCTTGAATAAGGTATTTGGATGTTGGGATTTTTTTGGATGATTGATATGAGACTTAGACCTTGAGGAGAGGTGGCCTACATATCTTGGATATGGCAGGAATCGGATTTTTCGGTGTTCCCTTTATGTTGAGGCTTACCCATTGAGGCTTCCCTTGTACCATTTTGGAGGTTTATAATTAATATGTCATGTTCATTGTGATTCCCTAATCCCATGTGATCTATTCTCATTGTGATAAACAAGGGATAATAATAAATTGATTTCATTGCTTTGAATAAGGGCATTGGATGTTGGGATTTCCCTAGATGATTAATTTAGGACTCGAACCTCGAGGAGAGATGGCCTACATACCCTGAGTATGGTAAGAATCAAATTCTTCATAGTTCCCTTTATGCTGGGGCTTACAAACTTAAGTTTCCCTTATATTTAGGGCTTACACGTCAAGTATAGGAAATATCATCAAGTCCCAGGATGTCCTTTCGGTATCGTCTTCTTGTGGAGAGGGCACCACGTGACCCAGCGGGCACGTCCTGGGAGGCATCCCATGACCTAACTTGACACATATGGTTTTTGTCACAAGATCCAAAGTGTCATGGTATGAGGGGTGTCGTATGTCTTGGATGACACTCCTAGGAGACATCGCAAATCTTAGCTGACATATTTGGAGGGCATCACGGGTCTCGGTTGGATTACCTAGGAGGTGTCGCGAGAGTTCAGTCATTATGGCTACATGCCTATGCGAGACTTGGCTGACATGAACATGTGTCATTATATGAGTCATGCGATATAACCACAGATCATTAAATGTCCTATATGATATACTTAAGGTTCACGGGATCAAAGTGATGTATGTGGGGAACCGTGCAGCTTTCTTTTGGCATGTCTAGAGCACTTTGTGTGTCCCAGATGTTTCATCGAAGGAGTGTCGTGGGATTTGGGTGGCATGTCCCGATGCTATCGCCTATCCTTGGGTGACACACACAAAGAGAATTTGGGTAGCGAGCATGTCTTTTGATTAATCCTTCTACCTTTTATTTTGGTTTTTACCCTTGCATCATGAATTCCTTGGTCTTACTTGATGTTAGTTTGTCTCAGGTCTACAAGATATGGTGGGTTCGAAGGATTCCCTTTGCATACCCCACTAGAAGTCCTTAGCATGATCTATTGGTGATCACTTGAAGTAATTTATTTCTAGTATATTACTACTTCAGTTGTCCTATGGTATATTACCTAATAGAAAGCTGGCCAGTCATGTGATTGGTCATTAAAAGAAGTCCATAGAAGAGTCTAAGAATCTGACATGCGTAGTAATGGTCAGCATCCAACCCTTTCTTTGTGTTGGAGTGGGGAATTTATAGGTGTCTCCATCCTGAATTCTAGCATGTTTGTGCGGCGTATCTGGAGCGAGTCTAGGCTGGAGTCGTTGAAAGAGTCTTATGCCACGCAGTTTAGCAAGACTCTATCACGGACCACATCAAGGTCATCACCTAATTTTCAGTAGCCACAAGTCTCTTCCTTTATTAGATTGTTGTTGATTATTGAAGAATTGTTTGATCATGTGATCTTGTTGAGATAATTCCATGTCGTCACGTTGACATGTCTAAGGGCCTTCGCAAGACTCAAGTGCCTGTTGGAAGAAAGTCGTGAGACCTTGGGTGACTTGTATGGAGGTCTCACGGGACACAGATGGTTTGTCTAGGGGTCTCACAGGGTCCTATTGTGGATGATATGGGAGTGTCTCATGTCTTTCAGTGACTTTGAACACCTCTCTCTTCCTCCCTTTTAGTCCTCTTTATTCGATATAACAAAGCTTGAGATTCATGCGAGATTGCATGTGTGCTGTTGAGGGTATTTATTCTATTTTTTTATGATGCACCACGTGACCAATATGGGTCATATGGGGGGTGCGCGAGCATTTCCGTGTGAGATCTATTCATTATCCCTTGGAATGCCGAAGATTTTTCTGGACATACTTGGGAAATTCCATGCGGTGAGGCTAAAAAGACGAAGGACGAAGTGGACTAGTCACTGAGGACTCGCGAAATCTTGTAGGTCGGAAAGGGTGTTTCATATGCCTTTCAGTGAGCATGAACCCCTCTCACCTCCCCCATTTTGATCTCCTTTGTTTTATGTGACAAATTTTAGGGATTATGCGAGTTTGTATGAGTGATGTCTAGGATTTTTGCTTGATTTTTGGATGATTCCCCTCATGACCAATATGAGTCGCATGAGAGTGTACATGAACATTGTGGACATGTATATCCATCTATCCTTGAAGCACCAATGGGGTTGTCTAGACACTCCTAAGGAATTCTGTATGGAACAACTGACAAGAAAGAGGGATTTCACGCGATAGGGAAGACATGTCTCTGAAGTCTCGTGGTGATTTTCGGATCACTAGGGGCACGTGTCACATGTCCTTCAGCAACCACAAACACCTATCACATCCTCCCTTTTACCTATTTAATTTTATGTGATGAATTATTGGAGGTATTGAGAGTTTCCCTAAATATTATCTAGGGATTTTATTCTTTACAATGATGATTTGGTGCATGAGTTGTTTGACTACCTGGGTTTCTTGCCTTTTAATATCATCCCTTCTTATTTTTTATGGATTTTTTGTGATTTTTTAGGATATCCCCCCGCATGTGCATCAGGTCTCTTTGAGGGGGACATTGTCAGTCCTGTTGTGGGTTATGCGCAATGCGAGCATATTTCATGTGACCTTGAAGTGGTCATGCGATCATGAGTCCTTTAGGGGATGTATGAGTCTTTGATCATCCACTTATTCTTTTCTTTCATGAGGAAGAATAATACTCATATTTAGGTATTTATTCCTTTGGGATTTTTCTAATGCTTATTTTTCAGGCATCAAAAAATTTCCCCCCTCAGGAGTGACATTTGATGGGACAAGGAATCAGTTATGAGGAAACTAAATTCCCACCAAAGACCTTGGTGGTGTTCTGAACCGGTGTTTTCAGGTGAAATTTGGTCTATCAGGCGACTTTTGGTATTCTACAAACTACCTATATATAGGGGGTGAAGTACATTTCATTAGACCGACTGCCTTCTCTTCCATAGATCTCCCACTATTTCATCCATCGCAAGACCCCTATATGAACCCTGATTAAAAACCTGAGTCACAATATTTCACCACGAGTCCATCATGTTTGAGCTCTTATGCATGACTGATTCCTATTCGGACACTTTTCTGTCTTGACCATAAACTAGGCTCAGTAAACCTTAAGACTTAGACAGTTTTCATGAGGATTTCATGTGTTCCACCAACTTTACCCTTTTATTTCTTGTGTTTTGTGTGACCATGTTCAGGTCATGCAATCGCAAGTCTCCAAGGGGCTCATGCGATGTATGTGATACCTTACAGGGGTTACATACCCTGTGAGTCTTCTGAAGATCAGGTGATTTTTGAACCCATTGATGCAGTTCGCGAACCCTTGGTTGAGTCACACGATGCGCATGACGCCACTGGCCCAAGTATCATGCCTTTATTTTTTCCAAGACTCGGTATCTTTGTTTGGATTGTGCCACTCACTTATTTTCAAATAGCTTCTGGTTCTCACCAAAATTATGCAGCTACGAATAACCAGAGGTCCATGATTTCTGGGAATCACAATGTGGATCCCCTCTATTGTGTGTGCACTGATATAGAGGTCTTATAGGGGTTCCTTTCACCCAGTATTCAGAATGATCCCTTACAAATCACCTCCCACGGTACGGTTTTGGTTTTCTAGATGAAATTTTTATACCTTCCTTTGATTTAAACTTCCATTTCAATGGATATCTAGCTCCCCTGACTGCGTTCGAGCAACAATTACTGAATATGGTCTGTTGGCTACAGCCCAATCTCAAGGTTTATCTTAATTTCTAGATAATTATTCCTTAAGTCTAGACGGTCACAACTTTGTTCAAAAACCCATCACCCAGAATTATTTAAGCATATTTTCTTATTCTTTAGGAGCCTCTGATGGCAGACGGTATTCAAAGTGGGATCTTCACCCTAGTGGAAATTTCTCTAAAGAATGGGATGGCCATTCTAGGTGAGGCAAATTTGTTTGGAGTTTATTGATGATTTATACAAGGTTTATCTCCATGAGTTCATATGGATATCCCAATTCATCATATACCACCAACATGTCCTCCTCCGGTAAAGGACTAGATATTGGTGTCCTATGACCAACATATTCCACCTTCCTCATGGTAAGGTGGGCATCATATTATGGGACACCCATCAATTGGGAGGTACTCCACCCCATGGGGAGATGTATGGATGATTTCTATCGGTTACAGATTCTTGGTATGATCCTATACATACTAAAATTATATCAAAGGAGATGATTTTCATTGAGAGAAAGAAATTGGGGAGAGAGCTGACAGTATGTTCACTTCTCTCCTTCATCAACTGGATCAATATTTTTCTGTATGGAAGCGAGGTTAAGCCAAACATTATTTGTCCCCACTGGTTCCCTTACCAGCAAGCTTGTTAAAGCACTAGGTCATATTAGACCATTTTGGAGGATGGGGATTACACTTCAGGGGGTTATCAGGTGAACCCGAAGGTTTCATCAGATCTTAGGTTGACCAGTCTCCTTTCCATGTACATAAATGGGTGTATTTTCCCTACTGGGGATACAAGCTTAGGAATTCATGTCAGTACTTTGGTAATGGTGTTGTGTCTTGTATAGGGGCGGCACCTTAACTTTTTGGTACCAGTTCTTGCATGCCTTTACCAGATGTTGGGTCATATCCAACAAGGAAACACTCCCTACAGAATCAATGGTCATATTCAGTTCCTGTTTGGATAGATAAGGGAGTACTTCCATTGTTATAACTACTATAATAACTCTAGGATCCTAGAACCTTTATGTATTCTCAGATTGTTGAACATTTATGGGGTTGGACA
Organism: Viscum album; assembly: GCA_963277665.1. Lineage (NCBI taxonomy): Eukaryota > Viridiplantae > Streptophyta > Magnoliopsida > Santalales > Viscaceae > Viscum > Viscum album. The sequence continues at coordinate 177,364 of CAUJRU010000565.1, forward strand.
TATGTATATAACCTATTCAAAGGTAAAAAGTGTGTTATATCATCTTGATAGTTTCAACTTTTATAGCTTCCGTGTTCTATATGGTCTGATTATTTATGACGACAATGGCTCTCTTAATGAAAGATCTTACATGGTCTCTCTTCAGGATGGGTCCTTGAAACTTAGGTGAAGAAGTTAATTATTTGTGAGTCGTGCAGGCCCCATCGATTTTCTCAATAATTTGGATATGTTAAAATAGGTTCCTCTATTCCATTGGCCAATGTTCGAAGGGAGTGACACCCTGACGTCATCCGTTAATTTTAGAAGATATTATCTTGTGAGGATACCAGAGTTGTGATCATATTTCGGCCAAATGAGGCTTCTGCTTTCCTCATCTGAGATTATGCCTAGGCTTGGGTGACGGATTATCCTAATGGAGTACTAGGATAACTTGTAACACCCCATGGTTTTCTAAAAAAAAATTGAAATGCATGAATTTTTTTTTTAAGTAGATATATAGAACTGGCCTTTTAACATAATTTTTCTGCTTCTATGTTTTAAATTTCAAAAAATGGTTATCTACAATTGTGTTCAGTAATTTAATTGGAGTCTGACAGAACCAACTTTTTTTGTGAATAGTAACATACCCATATGAATAGTAATATGACCCTAATGAATACGGAATTTTATTATTATTTTATTTTATTAAGGCTTTAAGATAATGGCATCTTGGTTAAATTTTCAATGTGATATAAAAGCAGTTATAGAATTAGAATTGTTTATTTTTGAATTAAGTATGCTTATAATTAAAAATTAAAATAATAATATTTAGAAAATTATTTTCAGAAAATGGAGTTAATTTTTGAATTCTATACATCGAAAAATAGTTAGGGTGAATTTTTGGGATTTTTCTGAAATTCTTGAATTTTCAATGAATAGTGAAATACGGTAAAATACTGTATATTCAAATTATCAGTTAAATATACTATTTATGACATAATAAGTGATTTAAGGACACTTGGTTCGAACTCCCATCTCATTATTACTATTTTGGGTCACATGAATTATGATTATTCATATTCTTGGGCAAAAATATTATAATAATGATTAAAATAATGAAACTTACCTCCTCTCCTCTACTATAAATACCACCCTCACTCCCCTCTTCCTCCCACACCTCTCAAGCCTTGATCTATACCTAATTTCTCCCCAAACCTCTTCCCAAAGATTTTCCCCACGTTCTAGAGCTGATGGTCTCACCAAAAGGCCAAAACCCAAGGCCTTAAGAAGGATCTCAAGGAGAAGAGAAAAAGAGGTAAACATCCTCTTTTGTTTTCTTTATTTTATTTCATTTTATGATATTCCTTTTAATTTCCTTTGGCTTATGTTGGGATATGTTATTCCATATCCCCATTATTTCCCATATTATGTAAGTATGATGAGATACCCCTTTCCACTCATCAAAATATTTTATGAAATTTTAAGTGACGTTGTTAGGCTGTCGAAATTTCATAAGGGATTTCTCAACTCTTCTTTTATTTTTGGTTACTTTATTTTCTTATTCTTTCCTCACCTCCCCTTATCAAAGAGGGGTAAAATCTCAAAAATCTTGTATATTATAGATGTTCTCATCTTCATGAAAAATTCCTCATCAATCTTCTTCTCTTCTCCCGCTTATTTAATGAATAAAAACATTGTTTGTAATGTGTCGAATTACCGACATTGTGGACGATGTGATTTAAATTTTATTTAATTAATTCAAGGATAGTCATGAAACCATTTTTATGTTTGATCCAGAATATAATTTATGTATTATAACTTATATAAGGTTCTAGAATCATTCTTCACACATGTTATTAATTTATGAAACAAATTGAGGTCTTTACAATCGAAGAATCGCCAAAATAACCTAAACAAATATAAATAATATTTTAACTCATGAATCATCCTCATGTAAGAATTAAAAAAGATAATTAGTATAATTTATGGTACTAGAAATATTTAACTACCATTCCAATGGAAATCACGTAAGAACGCTCCCAAAACAATGCATGAACAAAACACTAACAATTGAAGGGTGAAATGATGTAATGAAATGATCGTATAAGGTATTATAAACATCAATATGTTTATTTAAGATATTAATAACACTCTTTTAACCATTATACAGGGGGTTCAAATGATCTTAAGTAAGAAAAACCTGAGGTAATTTATTTCTTAACCCTATTTCCATTCTTTGGGTTAACATTCTACTTCATTATTTATGTTGTATTAAAACTGTTTGTGTGATTGATTATGTTTATATTATGTTTGATTATATGTATTTATAGTTTATATACATATTCCATCCAATCATTTTATTCTCACTTATATGATATTTGTAGGGGGGTTTTCTTTTAAAAATCCTCTTTCTAAAATTCTGTTTTACGAAATTCCAAAGAAATATTTTTATGGAATTAATAATGTTGTATGAGTATGTTATGGTTCTTAGTCATTATTTATGATGAAGGGTGGAACCTATATTTCCCTCCAATGCATTAGTTATGTATAAGTTGGAGGTCAGACATATGGTTACTCCATGTGTAACTCTGATGGTTACACAAATTTTAAGGTAGTCATGAGGGTTACAAATTATAAGGTAGCTGTGAGGGTTACAATATTTTGTAAGTAATACCACAATATACCTTTATGGTTATATTTATGTTCTTATTTTTTGTGATGATCTTTTGGAAATATCATGTTTCACAAAATAAGTATATATATGCATGACAATTATGTCTTTTGAAAATGATTTCATATGTTATAAGTATTTGTGGACTAATATGTTCTTCCCTTCTTTTCATATCCCTTACTAAGATTTTTGTGCTCATCCCAAGATTTTAAATTATTTTCACAGGTTATTAAGATGTGTAATTCAAATAAGGAATCCAAGTTAAATTTTTGAAGAATTTTCAAAGAAATTATGCTTTATTTTAAAAGTTTTATATTTTGTAATAAATGAATATTGTTTTTATGGTATCCACTCTGTAATAATGTGTAATGATATGAAATTATTATGTCCCAATTCTCTAAATATCTAAACCTAAAAATATCCTCAATATGAAAGGAAGTGATTTCTTGACTAAATTCAAGATTATGTAGTGTAATAAGGTTGGGTTCTTATAGTTGGTATCATAGGATGGTTTAGATAAATTTAGGGGTTAGGATGATGTTAATATATTACCAAAAAAAAATTTACTCTATGATAAATTTGAAATGATATCGCATTTAAAGATTACCATGTTTCTTCAACTAAGATTTGTTTGTTCAGAATGTTTTTTCGTAGAAGAAATAGGGAATCTGAAGAGGAGAGGCCCCGACGGAATGACATCCTCCCAAATATGCAGCCTAGAATGGTAGGGATTGGAACCAAGAATTTTGTGACAGTAATGGCTCAGATAACGTAGGAAATAAATGGTGGTGGCATCCATGCAAGAGAATTACCAGAGGTACCACAACGGAACATGAAAACAGTGGAACATTTTGTAAGACAACACCCTCCTTCCTTCAATGGATCTTCTGACCTAGTAGCGGCTGAAGGATGGATTAAAGCCCTTGAAAAGATATTTGACGTTATGGGATGTTCAGATAATCAAAACTTAAGTCTAGAAATTTGTCTTTTTGAAGGTTAAGCTGATCAATGGTGGTCAATGGAAAGAAATATCAGGGATATATAGGATATCAATGCCTTATAATGTGATGAATTTAAAAGTATTTTCCTTGAAAAATATATTCTTAAGGTGGAGATACTTAGTATGGAGAATAAATTCCTTGAATTATAGAAAAAGGAGGAAGATTCAGTGGATGTGTATGAAGAGAACTTCACCCGACTGGTGAGGTATGATCCAAGTCATATTCTTGATCTTGATAGCAGAATCAACCATTTTACTTAGGACTAAATCCAAGGTATCAAAGGGTGTTGGCCTCCTGTGAATTTAAAAGTTATGAAAAACATGTCTGATGTGCTGAAAGGGTAGAGATGGAGTTTACTAATGATCATGTGCATTTTAAAAATAAGGAGAAGAAGAGGCCCTGATGGAAAGCGATGTGTAATAATCAACCAAAGAAATCTAATAGTAAGAAAATCTAGATTATAGTTTGTGAAAAGTGTGGCAAGAAGCACCCTAGGGAATTTCACTCTAAAACTGTGAAGTGTTTTCGATGTGGTAAGTTTGAACATATGGCCCGAGATTATAATGAAAATGATCCTAAGACTAATCTTGATAAGAAAACTATTAAGTGTTTTAAATGTGGTGAGATAGGTCATTATGAAAATGCATGTATGAAGAGAGATATGAATGTTGAAAAGAAGCCAAACTATAAGCAGAAAGGTGTAGTGAGATCCTTTGCAACTAAATCAGCAGATTTCGGTCCATCCAAAGAAGTGGTATCAGGTACTTTATTCATTTACTCACATTTTTCTGAAGTTTTTTTCGATACGGGGTCTACACATTCCTTCATTTATGAGAAATGTTCAGGTAAATTGGAAATATCACCTCAACAAATGAGACTGGAACTTTTTGTTAAAACACCAGGAGGAAATATTATAGCGAATAGGAATTATAATAATCTTTCTATTGTGGTCTGTGGAAAGACTTTACCTAAAAACCTTGTTCTTTTACCCCTAGTCGAGTTTGATGTTATTTTGAGAATGGATTGGCTTTATTTTTATCATGCTAAGATAGACTATAGAGCTAAAAAAGTTATTTTTCAGAAAGAGTTTCAGCTTGTATACAAGAACGAACCCATACAATTGATAAAATATCAGGAAGATAAGAAACTTTTGAATGATGGAAATGAAAGTTATCTTGCTTATATTGTTGAAAACAAGGGAAAAGTTCATATTAATGATGTTCTAGTGGTAAATGAATACCTTCATGTTTTTCGTAATTAGTTACCTGGTGTCATACTTGATCGAGAAGTTGAATTCACAATTGACTTAGTTCCTGATGCTAAACCAATTTCAAAACCCCTATATCGTATGGCTCAAATAGAACTTCTTTAATTGAAAAATCAGTTGTAGTATTTTCTTGATAAAGGATTCATTCATCCTAGCACTTCACCATATAGAGATCATATTTTGTTCGTTAAAAATAAATATGGTTCCATGAGACTTTGAGTTGATTATAGATCTTTGAATAACATCACTATTAAAAAAAATTATCCTTTTCCTCATATCTATGACTTGTTTGATCAGATCCAGGGAGCTCGTTACATTTCTAAGATTGACTTGAGATCTGGATACCATCAGCTGAAGGTGAAAGAGGATGACATCCTAAAAATAGCCTTTCATAATAGATATGGGAATTATGAATTTGTTTTTATGCCATTTGGGTTAACTAATTAACCTGCTATATTCATGGATCTTATGAATAGAATATTTCATGAGTTCTTGGATAAATTTTTGGTTCTGTTAATTGATGACATTCTGGTATTTTCTAGGAGTAAATAAGTGCATGAAAAACATCTAAGTATTGTTTTAAAAACCTTAAAAGAAAAGAAACTATATGGAAAATTCAGTAAGAGTGATTTCCGGTTACAAAATATTTCTTTTCTTGGTCACATTGTAAATAAGTATGGAATAATAGTTGATCCTTCCAAAACAAGAGTGGTTGATGAATGGAAAAGACCCACAAATGTTACAAAGATTAGTAGTTTTCTTGGATTAGCATGTTACTACTGACAGTTTGTTAAGAACTTTTCATGGTTATCTAGCCCAATAACTAAGTTAAAACAAAAGGAGGTTAAATTTATTTAGACAGAAGAATGTGATCTCAGTTTTTAGGAATTAAAGAAGAGATTGTTGAATGTGCTAGTTTTGGCCTTGCCTTCCCGAAATGGTGAGCTTTTCATCTATGGTGATGCTTATTTGAAGGGACTTGGTTGTGTTTAGATGCAGAATGATCAGGTAATTTCTTATGCTTTAAGACAACTTAAAACTCATGAGTTAAATTATCCTACACATGATTTGGAATTGGAAGCTGTGGTTTTTTATTTGAAAATTTAGAGGCATCATTTATACGAATCCAAATGTAAAATATATAATGACCACAAAAGTCTAAAGTGTATATTCACTCATAAGGAATTAAACATGAGGTAGATAAGATGGCTTGAACTGATAAAGGATTATGATTTCATGATAAATTTCCATCTAGGAAAAGCAAACAAAGTGGTGGATTCCTTGATTCAAAAACATCATGCATCGTTAACCATGTTACGTTTGGAACATGATCCCTTGATTAATGATTTGATGAATTTTGGATTAGAAGTTGTTAGTGTAGGGAAAACATCTATTTTGTTTTAGGTTTCAGTATAGTCATTGTTGTCATACAAAATTAATAAAGTTCATATGGAATACCATGAACTACAAAAAAGGTATAATTGGTTAAAATGGGTAAGTTTCTAGAATTTAACCTTGATAAGGATTGTGTGTTAATATTTGGAAAAAGGTTGTGTGTGCCTTGTGATCCCCAGTTGAATAAATATTTGTTGTGTGAAGCTCATAGTTCTCTATTTTCAGTTCATCTTGGTAGTACTAAGATGTACAGAGACCCTCGGAAGTATTATTGGTGGGATCGAATGAAAAGAGATATTACAAAATTTACTATGAAATGTGTGACTTGTCGACAGGTTAAAGCAGAGAAGTAGTTACCGAAGGGGATGCTTCAGCCTTTTCCAGTACCAAAGTGGAAATGGGAAAATATATTCATGGACTTTGTGGTGGGACTACCTAATACATCTCAATGTAACAATGTGATTTAGGTTATTGTTGATTGACTGAAAAAATATGCACATTTTCTTTCTATTCGGGATATAATGACTTTGGATCAGATTTCTCGACTGTGCCTCAATGATATTTTCATGTTACCTAGAGTTCTTATTTCCATTATATCTGACCAGGATCCTAGGTTCACTTATAACTTTTGGAAGGGCCTTCAGAAGTTATTGGGAATAGAATTAAATTTTAGTACAGCTTTTCATCCTCAATCATATGGGCATTCAGAATGAACGATTCAGAATTTGGAGGATATGATTTGAGCTTGTTCAGTGGACTACTAGAGAAGTTGGGATCAATATCTCTCTTTATTTGAGTTTTCTTATAATAACTTTTTTCATTTCGGTATACAGATGACACCTTTTGAGGCATTATATGGGAATCAGTGTCAAACTCCCGCGTTTTGGGATGAAGTCGGTGAAAGAAAGTTGATGGGACTGGAATTAGTAGATGAAGTGGCTGAGAAAGTGATGATGATTCAGTAGCACATGAGGACATCTCAGAGCAGGTAGAAAATTTATGCAGATAACATAAGGAAATAATTCTATCTTGAGGTAGGTGACTATGTTTTCTTTAAAATATCTCCTTGGAAAAGTGTGATGTGTTTTGGTAAGAAATGGAAGCTAAGCCCGCGGTTCATCTATCCTTTTGAAATCCTGGAGAAAGTTGGACCAGTTGCATACTGAGTAGCTTTTCCTCTGATTTTTTCTCAGGTACACAAAGTTTTTCATGTTTCGATGTTGAGAAAGTATGTACTAGATTCTACTCATATTTTGAGCCTAGAAGCATTTCAAATGGAAGAGAACCTTTCTTATGAAGAGAAACCATTTCAGATTCTTGATCGAAGGGAACATGTATTTGGGAATAAGGTAATCCACTAGGTAAAGGTTTTTTGGAGAAACCACATGGTTGAAGAAGCAACATGAGAGTCTAAAAATACTATGGGGGAAAGGTACCCTCATTTGTTTAATATGTAAATAATATTTCAAGGACGCAATATCCAGAAGGTGGAGATAATGTAACAACCCAAGGTTTTCTAAAAATAAATAGAAATGAATGAAAGTTTTTTTTAAGTTGATATTTTTTTACTAGCCTTTAAACATAATTTTGATAATTTTATGTTTTGAATTTTGAAAAATGGTCATCTATAATTGTGTTTAGTAAGTTATTTGGAGTCTGATGGAGCCAAAAATTTTTTGGTGAATAGTAACATACCATTATGAATAGTAATAGGAATAATAATATGACCCTCATGAATAGTAAATTTTATTTTTATTTTATTTTATTAAGGCTTTAATATAATGAATTCTTAGTTAAATTTTCAATGTGATATAAAAGTAATTATAGAATTAGAATTGTTTGTTTTTGAATTAAGTATGCTTTTATTTTAAAATTAAATAAATAATATTTAGAAAATTATTTTCAAAAAATGGAGTTCATTTTTGAATTCTACACATTGAAAAATGGTTAGGGTGAATTTTTGGTATTTTTCTGAAATTCTTGAATTTTCAATGAATAGTGAAATATGGTAAAATACCATATATTCAAATTATCAGTTAAATAAACTTTTTATGATATCGTAAGTGATTTAAGGCCACTTGGTTCGAACTCATATGTCATTATTACTATTTTGGGTCACATGAATTGTGATTATTCATAGTCTTGAGCAAAAATATTATAATAATGAAAAATACCTCCTCTCCTCCAGTATAAATACCTCCCTCACTCCCCTCTTCCTCTCACACCTCTAAAGCCTTTATCCATACCTAAGTTATACCCAATACTCTTCCCAAGTCTCTTCCCCAAGTCCTAGAGTTTCTGGTCTCACCAAGAGGCTAAAATCCAAGGCCTTAAGAAGGATATCAAGGAGAAGAGAATAAGAGGTAAACATCCTATTTTGTTTTCTTTTTTTTCTTTCATTTTATGTTATTGTTTTTAATTTCCTTTGGCTTATGTTTGGATATGTCATTCCATATCCCCCTTATTTCCCATATTATTTAAGTATTATTAGAAACCCCTTTACACTCATAAAAATATTTTATGAAATTTTAAGCGACGTCGTAAGGCTGCAGAAATTTCATAAGGGATTTCTCAACTCTTCTTTTATTTTGGGTTCCTTTCTTTTCTTCTTATTTCCTCACCTCCCCTTATCCAAAAGGGGTGAAAGCTCAAAAATATTGTATATTCTATATGTTATCATGTTCATGGAAAATTCCTCAACAATCTTCTTCTCTTCTCCAACTTATTTAAGGAATAAAAACATTGTCTTTGATGTGTCGTATTACCGACATCGTGGACGATGTGATTTCAATTTTCTTTAATTCCTTCAAGATGGTCATGAAACTATTTTTATTGTTTAACCAGATTATAATTTATTTATTATAACTTATATAAGGTACTGAAATAATTATTCACAAATGTTATTAATTTATGAAACAAAATTAGTATCTTTACGATCGACGAATCACCAAAATAACCTAAACAAATATAAATAATGTTTTAACTCATGAATCATCCTCATGTAAGAATTAAAAATAATAAATGGTATAATTTATTGTAATGGTAATATGTAAATACCATTCCATTCCAATTCTAGAGTTTCACTTCCAATTGACAAGAACAACCATCATGAACCAATCATGGAAATCATGTAAGAACGCTCCCAAAACAATGCAAGGAACAAAACACTAACAATTAAAGGTTGAAATGATGTAATGAAATGATCATATAAGGTATTATAAACATAAATATTTTTCTTTAAGATATTAATAACACTATTTTAACCATTATATAGGAAGTTTAAACTAGGTTAAGTAAGACAAACTCGAGGTAAGGGATTTCTCACCCCAATTTCCATTCTTTGGGTTAACATTCTACTTCATTATTTATGTTGTATTAAAAATGTTTGTGTGATAAATTATGTTTATATTATTTTTAATTATATGTATCTATAGTGTATATAAATATTCCATCCACTCACTTGATTCTCACTTATATGATATTTGTAAGGGGTTTTTCTTTTAAAAATCCTCTTTCTAAAATTTTGTTTTACGAAATTACAAAGAAATGTTTTTATGGAATTACTCATATTGTATGATTATGTTATGGTTCTTTGGAATTGTTTATGATTAATTTTGGAACCAATATTTCCCTCCAATTCATTGGTTATATGTATGTTGGAGGTCGATTGTATGGTTAATCCATGTGTAACTGTGATGGTTACACAAATTGTAAGGTAGTCGTGAGGGTTAAAATTATAAGGTAGCTGTGAGGGTTACTATATTATTTAAGTAATTACTCAATATAACTTTATGGTTATATTTATTTTCTTATGTTTTGTGATGATCTTGTGGAAATATCATGTTTCACAAAATAAATATATATATGGGTGACAATTATGTCTTTTGAAAATGATTTCATATGTTATAAGTATTCATGGACTAATATGTTCTTCCCTTATTTTCATATCCCTTACTGAGATTTTTTTGCTCATACCAATATTTTAAATGATTTTCACATGTTATAAAGATGTGTAAGACAAATAAGAAATCCAAGTTAAATGTTTTAAGAATTGTCAAAGAAATTATTCTTTATTTGAAAATTTTTATATTTTGGAGTAAATGAATGTTGTTTTTATGGTATCCACTCTGAAGTATTATGTACCAATTCTCAAAATCTCTAAACCTCAAAATATTATCAATGTGAAAGGAAGTGATTTCTTGACTAAATTCAAGATTATGTAATTTAATAAGTTCGGGTTCTTATAGTTGGTATCAGAGGATGGTTTAGATAGCTTTAGGGGCTAGGCTGATATTAATATATTACCATAAATGTTTTTTTACTATATGGTCAATTTGAAATGATATTGCATTTAAGGATTACCATGTTTGTTCAACTAAGATATGTTTGTTCAGAATGGTTTTCTGTAGAAGAAATAGTAAAGCCGGAGATGAGAGGCACTGACAGAACGACATCATCCAGAATCTACAGCCTGTAATGGTAGGGATTGGAACCAAGCAGTGTGTGATAGTAATGGATCAACTAACATAGGAAATAAATTGTGGTGGAAACCATGAAAGAGAACTACCAGAGTTACCAAAATAGAACATGAAAACAATGGAACATTTTATGAGACAACACCCTCCTGCCTTCAATGGATATTCTGACCTAGTAGTGGCTGAATGATGGATTAAAGCCCTTGAAAATATATTTGAAATTATGGGATATTCTTATAATCAAAAGGTAAGTCTAGACATTTGTCTTTTTGAAGGTGAATTTGATCAGTGGTGGTAAATGGTAAGGAATATAAGGGATATAGAAGATATTGATGCCTTAGAGTGGGATGAATTTAAAATTATTTTCCTTGAAAAATATTTTCCTAAGGTGGTGTGGCTTAGGATGGAGAATAAATTCCTTGAATTAAAGAAAAAGGAGGAATATTCAGTGGATGTTTATAAAGTGAACTTCACCCCACTGGCGAGGTATACTCCAAATATTATTCTGGATCTTGATAGAAAAATCAACCACTTTTACTCAGGCCTAAAGCCAAGGTATCAAAGGGTGTTGGCCGCCTGTGAATTCAAAATTTATGAGAAACTTGTCTGATGTGATGAAAGGGTGGAGATGGAGTTTGCTAATGATCATGTGCATTTGGGAAACATGGAGAATAAGAGGTACCAATGGAAATTTATGGGTAAGCATCAACCAAATAAATATAATGGTAAGAAAATCCAATTTCTAGTTTGTGAAATGTATGGAAAGAAGCATCCTGGGGAATGTCTCTCCAAAACTGGGAATTGTTTTTGATGTGGAAATTTTGGACATATAGCCAAAGATCATAATGAAAATGATCCTAAGACTAATCCTGATAAGAAAACTATTAAGTGTTTTAAATGTGGGGAGATGAGTCATTATGAAAATACCTGCCCGAGGAGAGATCTGGATGATGCAAAGAATCCATAATATAAGTAGAAAGGTGTATTAAGATCCTTTGCAACTACATCAATAGATTTCGGTCCATCCAAAGAGTTGGTACCAGGTACTCTATTCGTTTAATCGGATTTTTCTATAAAAAATTTCAATATGGGGTCTACACATTCCTTCAATTCTAAGAAATTCTCAGGTAAATTGGAAATATCACCTCAAAAAATGAGATTGGAACTTTTTGTTAAAACATCAAGGGAAAATATTATAGAAAATAGGAATTATAATAATCTTTCTATTGTGGTCTGTGGAAATACATTACCTGAAAACCTTGTTGTTTTACCCCTAGTTGAGTATGATGTTATTCTAGGAATAGATTGGCTTTCTGTTTATCATGCTAATATTGACTGTAGAGATAAAGAAGTTGTTTTTCAGAAATATTTTCAGTTTTTATACAAGAACAAACCCATACAATTCATAAAATATTAGGAATATGAGAAACTTTTGAAAGATGGAAATTAAAGTTATATTGCTCATATTGTTGAAAACAAGGGAACTGTTCAGATTAATGATGTTCCGGTGGTAAATGAATACCTTAATTTTTTTTCTGATGAGTTACCTAGTGTCATACCTGATTGGGAAGTTGAATTCACAATTGACTTAGTTCCTAATGCTAATCCAGTTTTAAAACTCTCATATCGTATGGCTCAAATAGAAATTCTTGAATTAAAAAATCAGTTGCAGTATTTTCTTGATAAAGGATTCATTCATCCTTGCACTTCACCATTGGGAGCTCCTATTTTGTTCAATAAAAAGAAATATGGTTCCATGAGACTTTCCATTGATTATAGAGCTTTTAATAACATCACTGTTAAAAACAAGTATCTTTTTCCTCATATCAATGAATTGTTTGATCAACTCCAGGGAGCTCATTACTTTTCCAAGATTGACTTAGATCCAGATACCATCAACTGAAGGTGAAGGAGGATGACATCCCGAAAATAGCCTTTCGTACTAGATATGGGCATTATGAATTTGTTGTTATGCTGTTTGGGTTAACTAATTAACCTACTATATTCATGGATCTTATGAATATAATATTTCATGACTTCTTGGATAAATTTTTGGTTGTGTTTATTGATGAAATTATGGTATTTTCTAATAGTAAAGAAGAGCATGAAAAACATCTAAGGGTTGTTTTGTAAACCATAAAAGAAAAGAAATTGTATGGAAAATTCAGAAAGTATTATTTTTGGTTACAACAGATTTCGTTTCTTGGGAACATTGTAAATATGGATAGAATAATAGTAGATCCTACCAAAACAAGAGTGGTTGATGAATGGACAAGACCCACAAATGTTACAGAGATTCATAGTTTTATTCGATTATCAGGTTATTACCGACGGTTTGTTAAGAACTTTTCATGGTTATCTAGCCCAATAACTAAGTTAAAACAAAAGGGGTTAAATTTATTTGGACAGAAGAATGTGATTCTTGTTTTTAGAAGCTGAAGAAGATATTGGTGAATGCTCTAGTTTTGTCCTTTCCTTCCCTAAATGGTGAGTTTTTCATCTACAGTGATGCTTCTTTGAAGGGACTTGGTTGTGTTTTGATGCATAATGATCAGGTAATTGCTTATTCTTTAAGACAACTTAAACCTCATGAGTTAAATTATCCTACACATTATTTTTAATTGGAAGATGTTGTTTTTTCTTTGAAAATTTGGAGGCATCATTTATACAAAGACAAATGTAAAATATTTACTGACCATAAAAGTCTAAAGTGTATATTCACTCAGAAGGAATTAAACATGAGGTAGAGAAGATGGATTAAACTGATAAAGTATTATGATTGCGTAATCAAATACCATATAGGAAAAGAAAACAAATTGGTGGATTCCTTTAGTCAAAAACATCATGCATCATTAACCATGTTACGTTTGGAACATGATCCCTTGATTAATGATTTGATGAATTTTGGATTTGAAGTTATTGGTACAAGGAATACATCTGTTTTGTTTTAGGTTTCAGTACAGTCATCGTTGTCATACAGAATTAAGCAAGCGCAGATGGAAGAACATGAGCTACAAAAAAAGGTATAGTTGGTTAAAATGGGTAAGTTTCTAGAATTTAACCTTGATAAGTATTGTGTGTTATGATTTCGAAAAAGGTTGTGTGTGCCTTGTGATTCCTAGTTGAAGAAATATTTGTTGTATGAAACTCATAGTTCTCTATTTTCAGTTCATTCTGACAGTATTAAGATGTAAAGAGACCTTCTTGAGTATTATTGGTGGGATGGAATTAAAAGAGATATTGCAGAATTTACTATCAAATGTTTGAATTGTCAACAGGTTAAAGCAGAGTAGCAGTTACCGAAGGGGATGCTTCAACCTTTTCCAGTACCAGAGTGGAAATGGGAGAATATATCCATGTACTTTGTAGTGGGACTACCTAAGACATCTTGAAGTAACAATTTTATTTGGGTTATTTTTTATCGGATAACAAAATCTACACATTTTCTTTCTATTCAAGATACAATGAATTTGGATCATCTTTCTCAAATTTACCTCAAAGAGACTGTCAGGTTACATGGAGTTATTCTTTCCATTGTATCTAACTGGGATCCCAAGTTCACTTCTAACTTTTGGAAGGGCCTTCAGAAGTCTTTGGGCATAGAATTAAATTTTAGTAGATCTTTTCATCCTCAATCAGATGGGCAGTCAGCATGAAAGAATAAAACTTTGGAGGATATTCTTCGAGATTATTCAATGGACTACCAGGGAGGTTAGGATCAACATATTTATTTAGTTTAGTTTTCTTATAATAACATTTTTCACTCCAGTATACAGATGGAACCTTTTGAGGCATTGCATGGGAAGTGGTGTCAGACTCCAGTGTTTTGGGATGTAGTCAGTGAAAGAAAGATGATGGGGCTGGAATTAGTAGATGAAGTGGTTGAGAAAGTGAAGATGATCCAGTAGCACATGAGGATAGCTTAGAGCAGGCAGAAAAGTTATGCAGATAACAGAAGGAAAGACTTCTCTCTTGAGGTAGGTGAACATGTTTTCCTTAAAATATATCTGTGGAAAAGTGTGATACGTTTTGGTAAGAAATGGAAGCTAAGATTATAGTTCATCAGTCCTTTTAAAATCCTGGAGAATTTTTGACTATTTGCATACTAAATAGCTTTGCCTCTGAGTTTGTCTCAGGTACACAATGATTTTCATGTTTTGATGTTGAGAAATTATGTGCTATATTCAACTCATGTTTTGAGCCCAGAAGCAGTTCAGCTAGAAGAGAACCTTTCTTATGAAGAGAAACCAGTTCATATTCTCGATCGAATGGAACATGTATTGCAGAATAAGGTAATCCACCAGGTAAAGGTTTTTTGGAGAAACCACATGATTGAAGAAGCAACATGGGAGTATGAAAATACTATGAGGGAAAGGTACTCTCATTTGTTTAATAAGTAAATAAAATTTCAAGGATGCAATTTCCAGAAGGTGTGGATAATGTAACACCCCAAGGTTTTCTAAAAATAAATTTAAATGCATGAAAGTTTTTTTTAAGTAGATATTTAGAACTCACCTTTAAACATAATTTTCGTGCTTCTATGTTTTGAATTTCAAAAAATGATCATTTATAATTGTGTTCAGTAAGTTATTTGGAGTCTGATAGAACCAACTTGTTTTTCTGGTGAATAGTAACACACCCTTATGAATAGTAATAGGAATAGTAATATGACCCTAATGAATATTAAATTTTATTTTTATTTTATTTTATTAAGGCTTTAATATAATGACATCTTGGTTAAATTTTCAATGAGATATAAAAGCAGTTATAGAATTAGAATTGTTTATTTTTGAATTGAGTGTGATTTTATTTAAAATTTTAATTAATAATATTTAGAAAATTATTTTCAAAAAATTGAGGTCATTTTTGAATTCTACACATCGAAAACTTTTTAGGGTGAATTTTTGGGATCTTTCTTAAATTCTCGAATTTTCAATGAATAGTGAAATATGGTAAAATACCATATATTCAAATTATTAGTTAAATACAGTATTTATGACACCATAAGTGATTTAAGGCCACTTGGTTTGAACTCACATGCCATTATTACTATTTTGGGTCACATGAATTATGATTATTCATAGTATTGAGCCAAAATATTATAATAATGATTAAAATAATGAAAAATACCTCCTCTCCTCCACTATAAATGCCAACCTCACTCCCCTCTTCCTCCCACACCTCTCAAGACTTGATCCATACCTAAGTTCTTCCCAATACTATTTACAAGGATCTTCCCCACGTCCCAGTGCTGCTGGTCTCACCAAAATTCCAAAACCCAAGGCCTTAAGAAGGATCTCAAGGAGAAGAGAATAAGAGGTAAACCTCTGCTTTTGTTTTCTTTCTTTTCCTTCATTTTATGTTATTCTTTTTAATTTCCTTTGGATTATGTTAGGTTATGTCATTCCATATCCCCCTTACTTCCCATATTATTTAAGGATGTTGAGATTCCCCTTTCAAATCATCAAAATATTTTATGAAATTTTAAGCGATGTCGTTAGGCTGCCAAAATTTCATAAGGGATTTCTCAACTCTTCTTTTATTTTGGGTTCATTTATTTTCTTATTATTTCCTCACCTCCTCTTATCCAAGAGTCCTAAAAGCTCCAGAATCATGTATATTCTAGATGTTCTCATGTTCATGGAAAATTCCTCATCAATATTATTCTCTTCTCCTACTTATTCAAGGAATAAAAACATTATATGTGACATGTCGAATTACCAACATTGTGGATGATGTGATTTCAATTTTCTTTAATTCCTCAAAGTCTGGTCATGAAAAAAAATTTATGGTTGAACTAGATTATTATTTATGTATTATAACTTATATAAGGTTATGTAATCATTCTTCACACATGTTATTAATTTATGAAACAAAATGAGATCTTTACGATCGAAGAATCGCCAAAATAACCTAAACAAATATCAATAATGTTTTAACTAATGAATCATCCTCATATAAGAATTAAAAATGTTAAATGGTATAATTTATGGTACATTAAATATTTAAATAGCATTCTATTCCAATTTTGGATTATCACTTCAAATTGACAAAAACAACCATCATGAACCAATCATGGTAATCATGTAAGAACGCTCCCAAAACAATGCAAGGAACAAAACACTAACAATTAAAGGGTGAAATGGTGTAATAAAATGATAATATAAGGTATTACAAACATCATTGTGTTTCTTTAAAATATTAATAACACTCTTTTAACCATTATACAGAAGTTTTAAATGATTATAAGTAAGACAAACCCAAGGTAAGGTATTTCTTAACTCGATTTCCATTCTTTGGGATAACATTCTACTTCATTATTTATGTTGTATTAAAAATGTTTGTGTGATGAATTCTATTTATATTATGTTTAATTATATGTATTTAAATTTTATATACATAATCCATCCACTCATTTGATTCTCACTTATATGATATTTGTAAGGGGATTTTCTTTTAAAAATCCTCTTTCTAAAATTCTGTTTTACGAAATTCCAAAGAAATGTATTTATGAAATTACTAATGTTTTATGATTATGTTTTGGTTCTTGGGAATTATTTATGATGAAGTTAGGGACCTATATTTCCCTCCAATTCATTGGGTATTTGTAATTTGGAGTTCGGTCGTATGGTTACTCCATGTGTAACTGTGATAGTTACACAAATTGTTAGGTAGTTGTGAGGGTTACAAATTATAAGGTAGTTGTGAGGGTTACAATATTATGTAAGTAATTCCCAAAGATACCTTTATGGTAATATTTTTGTTCTTATGTTTTGTGATGATCATGTGGAAATATCATATTTCACAAAATAAGTATATATATGGGTGACAAGTATGTTTTTTGAAAATGATTTCATATGTTATAAGTATTCATGGACTAATACATTCTTCCCTTCTTTTCATATCCCTTACTGGGATTTTTGTGCTCATCCCAAGATTTTAAATGATTTTCATAGTTTATAATGATTTTTATGACAAATAATGAACCGAAGTTAAATGTTTGAATAATTTTCAAATAAATGATTCTTTATTTGAAAAGTTTTATATTTTAGAAGAAATGAATATTGTTTTTATGGTATCCACTTTGTAATAATGTGTACTGATATGAAAGTATTATGTCCCAATTCTTTAAATATCTAAACCTAAAAAGATACTTAATATTAAATTAAGTTATTTCTTAAATAAATTCAAGATTATGTAATGTAATAAGGCCGGGTTCTTATATAAATAGTCTTCCATGTGGATAGGCCCCATGCATTACCAGCTCCTCTATTCATGGAATCAATGGAATTGATTGAGGAATCAGGCAAGGAAACTATAAAGAGACCCCACGCTACTGATGGTTATTTGTATGATATGTCAGATTCTATTGAGGAGATCAGTCCTCTCACGTAGGCTACAGATGACTCAAATGCTAAGAGAGTGGTGTATAGGGATTCTTCTCCTATTTAAACATTGATATGACTAGTCAGTAATCCTTCTACTATGCCTACTTCATTGGATGTTAAGGTTTAGTTGCGTCATAAGATGATCTAGGGTTCTATCCATGCCTTGATTACTAACACCCATCTGGATACTTTTTTTCATCAAGTGGAACAGATTTTCTAGTTGTTTCATGAGCTAGGGGTGGATGGATTCAATCAGTAGACCCTATATGAGATTATACAACAAACCATCCTGACCTGAAGGGACCTGGATATGTAGGAAAATGTCCTACTCAATTTTATAGAGGAGGATTTCCTTTAAAAATATGTGATGGGGATGGTGGAGGCGCTTGAGAAAGGTAGTCAACTATTGTTTGAACTGCAAGCCCAGATGGATGCTTGGACGACATAAATATAGAGGTATGAAGAGATGATTTCTCATCTGGAGTCCATAATTTTGACATCATTAGCCACTTCTTATAATAGGGTTGAATATTTGACTAATCTAGTTGAAGTTATTCATCCTAATGTAGAGGAAGAATAAGTGGAGAAGCTGGCACTCCCACACTCAATTGACGTCTCCCACCAGAATCTCACTGACCTTTCTAGTTTTTCTAGTCATCTTTTTTTTATTCCCTTTTTCATACTATATATGATACTTTTTCACTACACTCCATTTTTTTAGTTGAGGTTTTAAATAGACTCCAATATTTGGATATTTCTCCCTCTTTTTCATATTATAAATGAATTATTTTTCCAAGATTATCATCCAATTTTCTTCTTGTATGAAATCTTACTACTCCTATCATATTAGAGATTGTTGTTGATACCAACCCGCTACTTTATCTTGAATGCAGAGGGATCATCTGGGGAGGATATATGTCCTAAATAATGGGTAATTTTCATATCTTTAGGTGGAATCTTGAGTTTGATAAGCCCTTTTATTGGTCCTCATGATTATTTCTATGTGCTTTTCATTTGGGGTATTTTATCTCAAACCTTTACTGTACTGTATTTTAAAGTCTTCTAGATCGGAACTTATGTATGCCATGTAGTTTAAATTATTACCACTAGTATTTTTATGGAATATAAGTTTGGCAGTCCAGGGATGACTCAAAACACTTATGGGGTGTTGAGTCCCTCCATGGTGTTGCTGGGGCTCTTGAGGATTGGAGTTCCTTTCATGCAAGGAGAAAATGTCTTTAGTTTGCGGGTTAAATCTCTTTTGTATTGATATTATAAACAAATAAAGATAATATCCTATCTTTTATAAGGTATAAGGTAGTCTTATGGGGTGAATATGGTTGAGGATGAAATTCTAGGGAAGCTATGGCCACCTAGATAGTTGGAGTGTGGGTGATGTAAATCAAAACCTGTGAGTTTGAGTTCATGAATATGGGATGGTACAGATATGTCAGGTATGTCCCTTGACATTCTAAAATAATGGGTTCTGTTGTGGTTTTTCAAAGGCTCACAAGGATCAAAGATCATTTCTGGATAGAATAATATTCATTTAGTTGGTGGGTCAAGGCCCTTATGCGTTGGTATCATTTCAAGCGAAAGAATATCCCCACTTCATTCCAAGGTCTATGGAAGATTTTCAAAGACACAAATGTCTAGATGATGAATTTGGATATGGTAAGAAAGCTATCCAAGAATGGTTATAGAATACTATGGTTGCTAACTCTTAGAATAAATCTTGATATCTACTCTATGTGGTTTTGAATCATGAGACGTGGGCCATAAAAAGCTAGGGAATGAAGTTTCATGGTCTGACTTTGAGAAAGGGTATGACACACAGTGACGTAATGTCAAGGATATTGAATCTTCTTGGATAGTTTGGTACGGGGATTATAAATCATGATATGGAGCACTCTAATCCAGATAATGGTATGGAATAGTCATACAGGGCATAGTTCAAACACATTGTGGTGTTGAGTGGTTTCGTGATGATGTTAGGTCTCACAAGAATTGGAATATCCTTTTTTAGAGTGATGCATTTGGTTAACATCCATAGGCGCATATGTAGGATCCATGGGAATGAATTCATAGTCAAGAAAAGGTTCTTTGAAGCCATATATCCTTTCCAAGGTCTATAGAAGGTCATGGTTATTTAAAACACCCCAACTCATGAAGTGTGGTTCATGAAAGATGTAAAATACAAGGGGGTTTGAATTACCTAAAGGTTTTGTCACCTCCAAGTGAACATATTCTCATGGTGAATATATGTGAAAAATATTTCCCTAAATTTTTCCTAGACCAATAGGTCCTATAATAATAGATTTTATTTTACTAGGGATGCAGAGTAGACCCTATGAGCATTATGCCTTATTTATTTATGCCCTAATTGTTTCCTAATCTCTAAAGATGAAGAGTTTAGTGGGTGGAGACTCAAATTTTTCTGAGGCCTCCCTTTTCAGGTTTTCGATCTGACAAGTTTTGTGTCTCTTTCATTGGTATTTTAAGGTCTTTCAATTTGAACCATTATTTTCTAGAGTTTAAGGTCATATAGCTTTGACCAAGGTGTGAGAAATTTAAGGACATTCCACTTATGGACCTAACATGGGAGATGTTACACAAGATACTAATTAAGATGACCATGGTCAAAAGTACTCTAAGATCCTCATGAGTGTGAGGTGAGAGTGCTATAAATCATTGATCAAGGTTCTCAGGTCATGATTAATGATATGGTACAATCATTCTATGGATAACCTATAACACAATGGGGTGTTGGGTTCCACCTTGGTGATTTTAGGCTCTCAAGAATCAGAAATCCTTTTATACTGGTACAAGATGTCTCTGGTTGGTTGGTCTAAGCCCTCACATCAATAGCATGGCCAAACAGAGAGACCTATTTTCTTATTCAAGGGCAGTGAAAGGTTTTTGATGAACCAAGATTCTTGAGACATGAAGTTTGGATCACAGATTAAGGTACTTAAAAAAGATTATAGAACCACTCTATTCTCTGGTTGGCCTGGGTAAGTCTCTTAAATCCCTTTGATAAGGAGGGGTGATGGATGATGACCTTCACAGTTTATTGTCATTTAGTGGGGACGTATTTCCATGAAGTTTAATGTCATGCGGTAAGGACGTACTTCCATGTAGTTTATCATCATGTGGTAAGGACGTACTTCTATTCATTTTAGTGTCATGCAGTAAAGACATACTTCCATATAGTTTAGCATCATGCTGTAAGGAACTGAGAACCAATGTGAAAGGTTGTGATATTGCAATTGGGCCCAAGGATGAGGACTTTGGCATCACTACATATCCCATAGGGATGATAATCAATCCATGTTTAGTTCTAGAAGGCCATTAAGTTTAACGTCTTGGGGTGATGATGAACTTCATACAGTTCAATGTCATATAATGAGGACAATGTGGCACAGTTTAATGTCATGTTTCATGGATATATTCTAATAGTTTAGGGTCATTTGATTCGGACCTTAAGGTGAATATCCTATCATGGAGATGCATAATTTAGTTCCATGAAGTGACTCAACATGAATAAAGACTGAAGAGGTCTCAGCCACACCATGCATCTTTCTAATAGAACTCAAGCCAATGGGGCCAAAGGAGGTTATACCTATGGTTGGGCCCAAGGATTAAATTCTCAGGAGTCACTATGTATCTCATAAGTATGAGAATCAAGCCACATGTAGTTCTGAGAGTTCCATACAGTTGAACTTCATGTTGTAAGGATGAAGGTGGACCAACATGAATTAATGGGGATGTTGCGGTTGGGACCAATAGTGAAGGTTTGGGTGTCACTGCATATCTCATGAGGATGAGAATCAAACCACACATAGTTATTGGGGAATCATGCATGGGCTTCCTTATAGTGTAGAGACAGAAGGGGGTATGACAAGGGAATTGTGTAACATGTAGTGGTTGGACCAAGATATAGATCAAGGAGTCCCTATGTATCTCATTGTAAATGATAATCAATCCATATGTAGTTCTAGAAAGACCGTTTAGTTTAATGTCATGCGTAAAGGATGATGGATTACCCGATGTGAATAGGAAAGGAGTTGTGGAACCATGCGGTTTTATGTCATGCGGTAAGGACATATTTCCATGTATTTTAACATCATGCGGTAAGGATATTGGTGAATTTATGCGAATGGAGGTGGATATCATAGATCTGTGCAATTTTATGTCATGCAGTGAGGACATCAACCATGCAGTTTAATGTCTTTTTATAGGTACAAACTCCGCACAGTTTAAAGTTATGTGGTCAGGACAAATGATGGGGATTATTTTGATGTAGATTCATGGTTTCCAATATCTATGTGAAGTATTTATTGAGAAATATTTCATTGGTGGGGGGTGTGATGCGCTCCCCATCCATGGTGGTCAGTGAATAGGCTCCATTATGATACACCTTGTGTATGATGTAAGGTCCTTACCACATGGGTTCCAAATTTTGGGTCTTCTTTCCCAGTATCATTAGGGTTCTAAGGAACAAAAAAAGTTCTCTCTAATGGAATTAATGAAGGTGAACCTTTTTATTGAAGGCTCATGCTATCTAGTTCTGACGGACCTCATGGTTGTGCATCATGCACAACCTCTTCTTGTCCAGTCATTCCAACCCATCCAACCATTTTTTAATTGTTCATCATTCGAGAGCTTCCCACAAATATATATTTAGAGTGAGGGTAGCTGGACTTCTATGGGTAATAATTCTTCGGTCCCATACACCAGTGATTATGGAATTGCTTATGTAGCAATACGTGTGGTGGTACGATTGGCCCACAAATCATGGAGAAGTTTTTCTAGCCAAAACTTCTTGTCTTTGTTCACTATTTTATAGAGTATATTTTATAGAGTATTATTTAAGGCCTCTATATTTCCATTTTATACCACATGATAGTGAGATGAGTGATTGGACTCAATGTTGTACTCCTGGTACATCTTCTTCAACATTGTGGAACAGAAGTTGGTGCTATTTTCCATCAATATTGTGCGAGGGACCTGAACCTGATAATGATATGGGACTT
Organism: Viscum album; assembly: GCA_963277665.1. NCBI lineage: Eukaryota > Viridiplantae > Streptophyta > Magnoliopsida > Santalales > Viscaceae > Viscum > Viscum album. The sequence continues at coordinate 200,576 of CAUJRU010000565.1, forward strand.
CATGAAGTTGATGATGCTCATTATCCCAACTTCCTTGAGGGGTACCTACTAATCCCATTTGTAAAATAAGTCAGTATCAGTAAGTATTTACTTGAACTTCTTGGTTGTGTTCGGGGTATATGGCCCCCAAACATCCATCCCCCAAATAGAAAATGGATAAGAATATCTCATTGTATGCAGTAATTATGGGGGTTTATGGATGAATTTTTCATGAATTTGACACGCATGACATTTTTTGGTGAATTCCACACAGTCCTTTATCATGGTTTTCCAGTAATATCCCAACCTCCTGATTTGGTGAGAGATCCTAGTCCCAGATTGATGTTCATTTCACGATCCTGCGTGGAATTCATCCATGATGGTGAGAAATTCTCCTTATTCTATGAATCTAAGTAGAACTTTGTCAAATCCACTCTTATAGAGGATTTTCTGGTCACTTGGGCCATCTTGGATAATGAAGTTCACTGCTCAATGTTGGATATGTTCCCTTCTGACATGATCTATTGGAAGGGTATCGTCTTGAAAATAGCTGATTATAGGCTCCATCTATCCAGGGGTGGTTGTTGGTTCATCACGCTCTAGGGAGGTTTTGACTTGATTTATTTCTTCTATATCACATATTATGATTGATTACACCATTATTAGATGGGTGATATGGAAGGTGGCTTCCTCTTAATCAGGTTTGGCCAGGACAGAAACCACATTACCCAATGCATCGGCGCAAGCATTTTGTGACCGGGGGGCATAATGCAGTGTAGGATCAAAGGGTAATTCTGCCATTAGTCCCCTAACATAACCATTGAGGGGTAAATTTCTTCCTTATTAATGTAATATTCACCATCGATCTGTTTTATCACTAGTTACGAGTTCCCTTTGATGTTCAGGTAGGCGATTTTCAGTTGTAGGGAGAGTTCAAATCCATCTATGAGGGCTTGGTACTCTGCTCCATTATTTGTGTAGCCTTAAAATAGTGAGAAAGAGTAAGGTATAACTACTTTTTTTGTAGAGGCAAATATAATCCCCAAACCAACCTAATTGAGCTTTGGGTTCTCCATCCTTGTACTGACGGGACTCTGAAAGGTTCCATCAAAGTATATCTCCCATGTCTAGGGAGTGTCATGGATGTAGAAGATGTCTTCATCTGGGAGTTAAATGTCCTTTGGTGTATTTCCTGGAGTAGGGTGCACTGCCAAGAAGTTATCTAGGGATTTTATTTTCACCGACTTCTGGGATATGAACTGGATTTCATATTTCTATAGAATGACCACCCATCAATCCAAGTTCCCAGTGAACATAGGGCAGGCAAGAATATACTAGAGCAGATCAATATGAGAGACTGGATAGATTTTGTGGTGCTTCAAGTAATGCCTCAGCTTCTGCACTATGAAGATGAGTTCAAGGAAGTTATTTTCATTATCAGAATATCTAGCGACAGTACCTAGAATGGTTCAACTAAGGTAGTAGAGGCTATTCTCGTTTATGGCATCATTCATCTATATGAGGAGAGTGCTCAATGAACGATCCATGGAAGCCACATATAATATGAGTGTCCTCCCTTCCATTTGGAGCATCAGTACTGGTAGGTGTATAAAGTAATTCTTGATACTTTCAAAGGATTTCTAACACTCATCATACCATTGATATGCGACTCCCTTATTCATTAGCCTCATGAAGTAAAGATCTTTTCCATCTAGGTTGGCTATGAATCACTGAATTTAGGCAATGTTCCCTTGGATTCCCCTTAGTTCTTTCATATTTCAAGGGGGTGACATGCTAGGATAGCACTAGTCTTCTCTAGGTATACCTCAATGCCATGGTTTCATACCACAAAGTTGAGGAATTTTCTTGATGTTACCCCAAAAATTCACTTCAGTAGATTCATCTTCAAATAGTGATGCCACATATTTTCTAATATTCCTTGGAGGTCCGTAAAGTGATCACATCACTATCAGGATTTGATGACCAGGTCGTCGACATAACATCCAGTTATCCTTCCCAAAATGGCTTAAAGATGTGATGTATGGTTCATTGAAATGTGGAACTAGCATTCTTTAATCCAAAAGGCATGACTTGTTATCATAATATCCCTTGTGGTGATCTTAAGGTAGTGGATTCTTCATTATCAGGGGCTATTTTGATCTGATTGTACCCCAAGTACCCGTCCATGAAGGAAAGGTCTTGGAATCCCGCAGTTGCATCGATCAAGAGTTATGTGATCAGCAAGGAGAAATCATCCTTTGAGAAATGTTGATTAAGGTCTATGAAGTCAATACAAACCCTAATTTTCCTTCTCTTCTTCTTGAAGGGGATTATGTTGACAATATATCTCAGATATTGCACTTATTGGAAAAAGTTGTATTTGTTCAACTTGTTAACCTCTACCTCTACATTTGTAACATGAGAGGGTTGTATCCTCTTGGATGCCTGCTTGAAAAATTGGTGCTCATCAGATAGCTCGAGATGGTGTGTAGTCACATCTGGATTGAATTCGTGCATTTCTATATAATTTTAGGAGAACACATTCCAGTGTTGTTTTAGAAATGAAATGTACATCTCTTTCTCTTCATGGGGCATGGAAGTACTAATCAGAGTAGGTTGTGGATCTTCTTTTGTCCCCAGGTTTATCTGCCTGAGCTCATCTATGGGGGTGGAAACACCTTCCTCTAATACTAGAGGGGAGTTCCTAAGATGTTCCTCATACGTTTCCATTTCAGAGTCTTTGGATACAACATTAGGTGAGTATGGAAATATAGGAGCCTCTCCATCACTATCAAGGTGAGGTATTTCATGAGAAGATACATCATAATCCCTTGAAATCCAATTTGTTGTGCTAAGATACCAGATTTGATTTTCACTGAGGATAGGAGAGGCTTATACCTCTAGAATCAAGTATTATATTTTAACCATATTTATAGGGAGAACATAATCATCATCAGGCATGCTCCAAGGATTCATAGGGGCGGTCCCTAATCCATTGGGAACTGCAATATTTACATCATCGTATTCCATTGGCTATCCACATCCATTCTTGTATAAGTATGCTTCAATATATGTGGACCCACAAGTCTCAAAGGGGGCATTGTTTCCATGTAGCTTGTCGGCCTTCCCATTGATAGGGTACTCCAAACATTGATGAAATGTTTATGGTACCACTGAGTGGCTATGAATACAAGGCCTCTCGAGTAGGACATTATATGCGGTGTCTTGCTGGATAACCATGAACTCAATGTTAGATGTGTACTATTCAAATTGGGTCTCAAGATTTTTCTTACCAAGGGTAATTTTCTCATTCTTATCATACCCCTAGATGTTCAACTTAATAGGGGATAAGTCTCCTTTACCTTACCCCAAACATCAGAGGGTTTGAACTGGGATGAGATTGATCCCATATCCATTGTCAACTAGTACCTTTTGGATATTGAAATTATTGAGTCTTATCAAGATGTACAAGGGTCTGATGTGCCCTTGGACAGCCTCTTACTGGTCTTGATCAGGGAATGATATAGTGACATGGCATCCTATTGACATATTATCCACTTAATAAACCATAGCTTCAATGAATTTTGTCTCAAATTCTTGTGGGATTTGGAGGGATTCAACAAGTTCCTCCTTGAGTTATTTTAAAAGATGAAGCACATCAAGTATTAAGATATTGGATGGGACCACTTCTAGATATTTTAGAATATCATACTTTTGTGCCAAAGGTTATCATTTCCCAATATAGGGATGCTACTGGGCATGAAGATCAGGGGCTGGAGCATGTGGCTATGGAGCTGAAGTAGTTGAGGTAAATAGACCTAGGGATTTTTCTGAGGTTGAGGGAGTATTTTCTAATAGTGGTGTAGGTTGCATTGGTCTTCCCCATTTTTTGGGTTGATCATATTGAACCCCTTCTAAACATTCATGCAAGAAAATCAGTTGCAGGTGACTATTGGTGGGCTCTGAGGCACCTTCTTATCTCTTTTGGGATTTCTGGAGTTCTTGCACATGATTCTCGGTTGCATAAATGTACTCTATGAGGACGTGGATAAAATATTGAGCTTGACCACATTCACATTTTCCCATGTATCCTCAACTCTGGCACATATGACCCCCCATTCCTCTATTATATGAAGGAAAACCATATTCAGGGGTATACTCATCATCAGAAAAAGGGTTTGTCAAGTGTATTGTGTTGACAGAACCAAATATGAGCTCTTCATCTAATGAGGATTCCATTTGGTGGGGTGGTTCATGTGTGGTAGATGTTGTAGGGAAGAAGTATTCAAGGTTTAGCGCATGCTTCGGATTAGAATATGATTCTTTATCCTCTATTTCTTTCTGCTATTGGTGGTCATTCCCACCCTTGGGAGGCACCTCAAATGTCTCCCTTTTGGGTGGTGGAGCCATTGTGAGCTTATGAAACTGTTATTTCAAGGCATCATGAGCTCAATTAACTATTTTATGAGTCATCCAGTTGTTAAACATTCATGCTCTCCTAGCCAAGAATTTCATCCAACCTTTCTCTTCTTCTGATCGGATGACAGTTGTACAAGACTCGTGTTCTAGAGAATTGTCTAACATCACTTGTCTAGAGTTGTCCATGCCTTGAAGGAAATCTTTAAAAATGAAATAGTTCTAGATATTATGACCCATCCTTCTATGGAAAGGGAAATAATCGGGATGGTCAGTGAGGTTGACTTCCTCATGCTTCCTAGGTTATGGGATCGTGAGTGGTTATTATCCATGGATGCCAGGAAATATCCCGAGACTTGCTCATTTCAAAAGGATTATACTTTTTTCATCCATTCCACAAATCCCGAGTGACCCTGATTTCTCTATGATTCTAGCCGGAGGCTATTCTAGAGTTGGCACCACTCGGCAGGCGATGCTGGGTGATTCAGACCTTGCCTAGTTTCTTGGATGGGAATTTTTGTGGGCTTGAGAGTGATAGTTTTTGTTTTTTCTTTTCTTGGTCTCTTCCCCTAGGTTGCGAGAATGATTCAATACTTTGATCAGGTTCTTCGAATAGATTTTTCAAGTAATTATGCTATTTCAGGGAACTCTTGGAACCCACCTGTATATTTCATGAGGATTATGGGTTTCTACAATTCATCTCGAATATTCTCAGCATAGAGTTTCAGTAGTTGTTCCTTTATACTGAGCGAGTAGGTCAAACCCTTCTATACTACTATGAAGTCAGACACCCTCTCATTCTCACTCCACTTGTAGTTCGTCAGGTCGATGAACATGATCTTCCTCAATGTTGTACTAAACTGATAAAGGAACTGGTGAAAAAGGCCTTCCCATCTTGCAACTGATCCTACTGGCAGAATACTGTACCAAACAAAGTTCGACCCTATCAAAGTCTGTATGAAGAACCTTAGCTTTGTGGAATCCTACTGATCTTGGGGGCCCATCATCAGCCCACATCGGTAGTCGCAATGTCTGAGATGTTGTTCAGTGTTTCTTGTACCATCGAAGGTGGATAAGGCGGGATTTCTAAAGTTGGGTGGAGGTGGAGTATCATCTACTCATTTGGGATACGACTTATTCTTAGGTTACATGGGTGCATGTATCCCTTGCATGGCTTCCATTAAATTATCTAGGGATTATATGGTATTAAGTAGCTCTAGGGGTGCTACCACCCGAGCTGCCTCATGTTCATAGGGAGCGTGTGGGGACCAATGAAGTGGTTCTGCTTTCATTTCCTATTAATCCTTGATTTTTCCCATAACTAAAGGTTTACCTTTACAAAGGAGGGGTTTCCTCCTAAATAGAGGTAAGTCCCAGTCATTTTTGGCTTCCTCGTTTATTTAGATAAGCTATCTAGATCTGGAACCCATCTGATATTCAGATACTGATCTTGTTGGAAAATCAGTTATGGGGGGAAGAATATTCACCTTTGGATGGAGATGATACCCAGTGGGAATATTTCCCCTGAGTATCTCCTCATTAAGTTAAAGGATATTTTTCATCTCACTCTTATATTGTGACAATTTCTCTTATGTGTATGGCATCTGAGATTAAGTTTCATCTTTCCTTTTATCTTTTCCAATATTTGGCCTAAGAGGTGGAAACCCATTATTTGGAGGTGCCAAATTTGGAAGCCTTATTTGATTCTGAGTGCATGAAGCCTCATTTGGTGCATCCAAATCACCCTACTCCTAGGGTATGTCTTCCATGTCATGACCCTCTGTGATTTTTTTGTGATCATCATCTGCTATATTGATAGTAACGGCATTCATAGAGGCATATCAGGCAATGTTGGTTGTACCATTACTTTCCAGGAAATAGGATGATTCTGCATTTCTTCCATTATGGTCATTATTTGAACCCTTGGCCTTGTTGGTCCATTATTTCTTGTGTTCCCGATGGGGTTTGATTATCTTCCCTTTATGTTGCTCTCCTATTGGCCTAAAAACAGTGACCTTGAGGGAGTTTCTGATCGTGATCGTCAAGCGAGCCCCAACCAACAGAGATTTATCTTTTAGTGGGTGGAACTAGTGGGATGTCGATTGTTGATGTCTTCCTCCCATCCTAGAGAATAGGGATTCCCTCTATGGAGCTTATGATGATGACAATGCCTCCAGCCCTGTGGGGTGGAGGTCATTTGGGGCTTTCATTGGATGTGAAGATATAAATGCCCCCATCCCATTGGTATGGGGATAATATGGAATCACCACTGATGTATCTAGGGTCCTTTCAGGGGACGATGGATCTAGAGATGGTGGTTGAGATATAAATCCCCCCATCCTTGTGGGATGGGATTCACATGTAGCTATTGAAGGTATATCCTGGATTCTCTCGGGAACTGACAACGCGAGGGGTGGAGGTGGCGATAAATATTCTCCTGGACCAAGGGAGCCGAGTCCACTCCTAGATGGATACTATAGTGGATACCACTTCATTTTCTATAATTTGACATAGTTGTGATTTCATAGGATCTGGGTGCACAGATAGCCCATGATGAGGGTTGTTCCTTACGGAAAGTTTTCCAGGTGATCTCAACTTTGATAGTCATGTTTGGAACATCCTTCTATTTTCCTGGGGGTCCAGTATAAAGTTCTATTGGCTATCCTCCCTCCCTATATGTGGCTTCTAGGAACCATTGGAGTGGGGAAATTCAGCTATAGTGACCAACTAGCCCGAGTATTACTTAGCCCTCTAATCTTTCCAGAGGCTATAACATTGCAGGATGTTGTATCTTAAGGGCTTTTTTATTCTAGGGGATAGAAAAAATGTAATTCTCTATACTATCCCCATAATCAAATGTGGATGCTTGATGTGGATTTAGAGATTAGTTTCCTAAGTTTCTCAATGCAATTACAGAAAGTGTGTTGCAGATTTGCTCTGTGCTTTTCCAGTTTTGGAACTCGGGCCATGGAGATAGCAGCTAGGTCAAGCTGGAAACATAGTATCTTGATTGTCTGGAGGTGACACTTGTATCTTGGATAAGGGAGATATTGTTCCTTCAGTCACTGATGAGTATCCCACACATTATGGTGTAGATAAGAATGAGCTCCTTTTCTAGCTCGTCTGGGATCTCATTGTTAGAATTAGTGAGGGTCTAGAACATGATGGGGAGGTTGTTTCTGGCTAACTCTCTTCATATATCAATTTTGTCCTCTTCCTCGTCATACTTACATTCCTCCACCCAGTCAGACCATAGAATATGGATCTGATGGTTTCTTGCTGACGGGAATGTATTGTTGCTGGAATTTGATGGGAAACCATATACATATGAACCTGGTGTTTCGATCACCTCTCTATATGAAGGTGTTGAGGTTTGGTTCATCTTTCTATACGGAGGGGTCTAGATAAAGGGAGGATTGCCTTACCCATGGGAGATATCACCATGGGGAGGTTGACCAAGGTGGATGTCAGGAGTAGAGTTCCTGTGATCCATATCCACACTACCAAGAGAAGGACTATCGGGGTAATGAATGTCTCCTACTTCCAATTCAATAGAAGAGTCTACAGACCCTTGTGGTGTTGAGAGTGTGTCTCAAACAACCTCTAGGAAACTGGTATTGAGAAAAATAGAGATATGAGTCATGTTTTGCATCATAGTCAGAGTATTTCGACCTGACTTTTGTGATTGTGTTGGGATATGAGCCTACTATGTGACGGTTTCTAGAATCTATGCATAACTGTCAAGTGTTGTGGGAGTATAATCCCACTACTGAGGAGTTATTAGAATATGTTGATAAGCTATCTCATTATAGAAATGGATATGATCCTATCTTGAGGTATATTCCACTCTCACTTGGTGAGCCTCAGTTGGAATAGGAATGTGAACCTGGTCTGAATATGCATTCCCCAGAGGAATATTCTGATGGACCTCCAGAATGGGAGAAAGAATATGAGCCTTCCCGTATAATTCCTTGGAATGATGACAGCATAGTCATTCATTGGCAGAATAAGGGATCTGTTCCTTTCTTACATGACCTGCAATAGTATGTCATCCAGGTTCACTTATAGAAATATGTGCATGTCCTGAAGCATGTGTCACTCTCACTGGGTTAGCTTCGGCCCGAATGGGGATATATTCCCAATCTTGGGCCTTTGGTATATGCCTTCAGACTTTTTCGACAGGCATGTTCCCCTATCCCAAGGTGTGTGCCACTCTCACCTAGTGGGCCCCAATTATAATGGAAGTATAAGCCTAGTCTGATGCCTCACCCTTTATTTGAATATGTCAATAATATTCCTGTATGGGGGCAAGAATGTGCGCTTGATCCGGTACAACCACTTGATTGTGATCATCATAATTTTGAATTATCCTGGCTCTAGGGGTAGAAGTATGCACCTATCCATTCATCTAAAATAGTGACGGAATATACCAGTGTAGTTATTAATCTTTCGCAAAAATATATATTTCATTTTAGAAATGTGTGTGTGGGGTTATAAGCATGCAAATTTTTTGTCTCCATAATCTATTGATAGACATATTAGATTGAAGTGGGTATATGTTCCCACTTATTTTCTCCATGTTATATCGGGATATGTCGATCGGATTTGTGTACAGGGGTAGAAGTATGAGCGTCCCCCTCGCTTGCTATGGGAATATGCCCACAGACTTGTTCTGAGTGAGTAGGGATGTGATCCTGCTTGTTGGTCCCTTCCAGAATATGTTGGAAGGATCTTGGGTAGGAGCAGGGATATTATCCCTCTCTTATGTGGATGTGGGGAAATTCCCACAGAACTGTCTTGAGTTATCAGGGATATGGGCATACTTACTAGTTTCAACCAGAGTATGTCAGTGGGCCTCATCGATAGGATCAGGAAAATAAGCCCTCTTCTAAATGTTAAAAATCTTCCTCCTCTGATGAGTCTTCCTTATAGGCCATTCATGGGAATCCAAGGTAGTTGTGTGTCAGTTGGTACACTCGGTAAGCGACTAACGGGTATCAGTGGGATGATACTGGTGATAGCGGTTAGCAGGTGCCTTCCTTGGTGACACCTAAACCAGAAGGGAGCCAGATCTGGCTTCCTGATCCACCTTCATCGGGTATGGAAGGTGGAGGTTTTCGCACTCTGGGTATAAGCTCATGAATTGGTTAGTCGTAGTTATGGTGGATACTAGAATGGTAGTGGCCTTTGTCAAGCGATGTGGACTCTTTGATTTTCATGCCTAAAGAATCTCACAGGCAACTTCCATATTCATGATTGTACCATACCATTGGTACTCCTGGATCATTGTATTTTCTACCTGATTCTAGAGTCATCTGGAAGGAGAGATTATTTTACAACCCACAGGGGTCGTGGCGACAGCAGAGGTGCCAAAATTAGTGCTAGAAGTTGAAGACATTTTCTCAGGTCAGGAGGTTGTAATCACACAGACAACAAGGAACAAATCTACCGATTAGTGCTATATTGTAGGTATAAAAATTCTTAATCCGATATTATTGGTTAACACAATCGTATTGTATTCCCATTCCATCCATTATACTCATGTGGACTTGTCAGCATGAGGATTGACTTACCGGAACCCCAGTTTATGATAGTCTTACTGCTTTGTTTGTATATAAAATTTACAAAACAAAGTGTCCTGAGAGATCCACGTTGATCCTATAAGTGTTTTTTGCATATAAGGGGCAAGTAACATGGATTGATAGATTATAACCTAGTCATTCTTTATTAGATATATTCACATTACGTTCACCATTTTTGTTTTGTTGGGTTACAGGACGTCAATGGTGTGGGTCCCGCTCTTCGTGTTTCCATTATCATTTTTTCCTGAAACTCCCAATGGTTCCCCCATTGGTAGCTGGGTACGGACCTACTTTCCAAAGTTCGGTGGTTGTTTGGGTTTTCAGGCCCAACAACTCTTAGGTACTTTCATTATTCAAGAGGATGGTAGGTCGGGCTCATCGCACCCTTTTGAGGGTAATTGTTACAAACTCTGGGGTTCTCTTATAGATTTAAGATATGTTTGTGAATCTATTTCTGATCCCGATACAGGATCGGTTACCCTAACAAATGATTGTATATTAATTCTATTTTATATGAAAAAGACTAGGATTTCTTAGGTTAATCCATCTATATATATCCAAGGTTCTTCACCATCCTTTGGTGATGGATGACTTCTTATATGCTGGAGCCATATGACCAAGTTTTTTGGAATGTACTCCCATGTATGGAGGTGATTAACATTCTGAATATGGAATTGAGCCATTATGAGGCATACTACATATCCTAGTTATTACAGGAATCAAAAATCCATGTAGTTCATCCATGTCCTTCGGACTGACCCCAAGGTATATACCCCCATATGTAAAGGATTTTCATATTATTCCATCCATCGAGGCTTACATATGGTATTTCCCCGGTTTATGGATATTCACAATGTCCAATGAGGTGTTCCTTGCATCCCCCTAAGCCTACGTGAGCTATGATCAGTATGAGAAATAAGTGATAACAGACAAACAACCTTATAGACTATGGATATTGGTCTTGGGTATTAGAAAAGTCCTTAGGGTCCTTGATATAGAGCTTGGGCCTTGAGAAGGAATCCTATGTATCCTAGATATAGTGGGAATCAGAGTCGTCATAGTTTGGTTTACATTGGAGCTTACACACTGAGGTCACCATATATTATTGTAGAAGTTTATAGAGTAGATGACATGATCTTTACTTATTCCTAATCCCACATGACCCATGGTCATTTTGAGAAACAAGGGATGAAAAATAATAAATGTCATTGCCTTGAATAAGGGATTTGGATGTTGGGATTGTCCTGGATGATTGATATGGGACTCAGACATCGAGGAGAGGTGGCCTGCGTATCCTAGAAATAGTAGGAATTAGAGTCTTCATAGTTCCCTTTATATCGATGCTAACACACTGATGTTTCCCTTGTACTGTTGTGGAGGTTTATAATGTATATTTCACAATCATTGTGATTCCCTAATCCCACATGATCTATAATCATTGTGAGAAACAAGGGATAACAAGAAATTGATTCCATTACTTTGAATAAGGGAATTGGAGGTTGGGATTTCCCAGGATAATTAATGTGGGACTCAAGCCATGAGGAGAGATGGCCTACATGTCCTAAGGTTGGTAGGAATTAGAGTTTTCATATTTTTCTTTATGTCGGGGATTACACACTGAGGTTTCCCTTATATTCATATCTTACACCCTGAGGATGGGAAATATAATAAAGTCTCGGGATTCCCTTTTGATATGGCCTTCTTGTGGAGAGGCACTACATGACCCAGCTAGAATTTCTTGGGAGGCAGCACATGACCTAGCTTGACACATATAGGGGGTGTCGCAAGAGCCAAAGTGGCATGGTCCAAGGGGTGTCGCATATCTTGGATGACACTCTTGGGAGATGTTGTGAGTTGTGGAAAAAATATTTGGAGGGAGTCATGAGTCTCATTTGGATTGCCTAGGAGGTTCCACAAGAGTTCATTTATCATGGATACATGCCCGTGTGAGACTCGGTTGACATGAACAGGCACTGTTATATGAGTCAGGAAATATTTCTAAAGATCATCGAAAGTCCTGGATGACAGACTTAGAAGGTTCATAGGATCCAAGTGATGTCCTCGGGGTAACCATGAAACTTTCTTTTGACATGTCTAGAGCACTTCTCATGTCCTATATGCTTTATCAAATGAGTGTCATGGGATTTGGGTGGCATGTCCCGGTGTTGTCGCATGTCCTCAGATGACACACACGAAGCAAATTTGGGGCAGTGATCATGTCTTTTGCTTAATCCTTCCACCTTTTATTTTGGTTCTAGCCCTTACATCGTGAATGCCTTGGTCATACTCAATGTCTGTTTGTCTTGATTTCTACATGATATGGTGGGTACGAAGGATTCCCTTTTCATACCCCACCAGAAGTCATTCACGTGATCTTTAGGTGATTACGCAAATCACATTATGGATAGTGCATGACTACATTAGCTATCAGTCGGTATATTACCTGACATAAAGTTGGACGATCATGTGATCGGTTGTTTGTATAATTATGTAGAAGATTATAAGAATCTTACATGCATAGTAGCGGTCAATGTCCAACCCTTTCTTTGTGTTGGATCAGAGAATTTATAGGCAACTCCACCCTGCATTCTTGCCAGTTTGTACAGCGTATATGGTGTGAGTCTAGGTTTGATTTTTCAAATGAGATCGGTGCCACATTTTTTAGAAAATCTCTATCGTGGATCATGTCAAGTTCATCACCTGGTTTTGATCAGCCACAAGTCTCTTCCTTTATTGGATTGTTTCTAATTATTGAAGACTTGTTTAATCATACGATAGTATCGAGGGAATTCCATGTTGTCACGTTGAGATGTATAAGGGCCTACACAAGACTCAAGTGCTTGTTGGAAGACACTCATGAGACCTTGGGTGACTTGTATGGAGGTATTTTGGTACAAGTATGGTTTTTTCAGGGTTATCGAAGGGCTATGTTGTGGGTGTGATGGGCGCGTCTCATGTCTTTCAGTGACCGTGAACACCTCTCACCTCCCCCCTTTTAGTCCCCTTTATTTGATGTAATAAAGGTTGGGAGTCATGCGAGATTTCATGTGTGATACTAAAGGTTTTTATTATATTTTTTGGTGATATTTTTCATGACCAATATGGGTCATATGGGGGTGTGTGAAAATTTCCATGGGTGATCTGTTTGTTAGCCCTTGGAATGCCGAAGAGTTGTCCAGACACACTTGGGAGCTTCCATGTGGTGAGGCTAACAAGACAACAAACGAAGTAGACCTATTGTTGAGGACTCATGATATCTTGTGGGTCAGTGAGGGTCCATCACATGTATTTCAATGAGTGTGAACCACTCTTGGATCCTCCCTTTTGATCTCCTTTATTTTATGTGACAAATCTCAGGGATTATTCAAGTTATTACAATATATGTCTAAGATTTTTTCTTGATTTTTGGATGATGCCTCGCATGACCAATATGGGTCGCATGAGGGTGTACATGAACGTTATGGACAGATCTATCCATTTATCCTTGAAGTGACAAGGGGTATATCTAGACACACCAAAGGACTTCTTTGTAGCACGGATAACAATCTTGATGGATTTTGGGTGACGACTCAAACATATTTCTGAAGTCTCATAGTGCTTTTTGGATGGCCAAGGGTGTGTGTTGCATGTCCTTCAGTGACCGTGAACCCCTCTTTCCTCCTCCCTTTTATCTCCTTCATTTTATGTGACAAAGGATTGTAGGACTTTTGAGTTGTCCTGAATATTATCTAGGGATTTTATTCTTCCCAATGATGACTTAGCGCATGAGTTGTTCAACCACCAGGGGTCCTTGCCTTTGAATATCATCCCTTCTTGTTTTTGAGGGATTTTGAGTGATTTTTCTAGAGATCCCCCACATGTGCATCAGCGCTCTTTGAGGGGGACTCGGTGAGTCTTATCGTGGGATATCTTCCATGCAAGTAGATTTCATATGACCATGAATTGGTCATGTGATCGTGAGTCCTTTAGGGGATTCGTGAGTCTCCAATCATCCCCTTATTCTTTGCTTTCATCGGATAGAACAATACTCATATTCTTGTTTTTCTTCCTTTGGTATTTTTCAAATGCTTATTTGGAAGGCGTCAATAATGATGTGTAGCCTAACTCGAGAAAGTGGTCATGTAATTAAGGTATGTGTGAGAAATTTAATACACACCCCATAAAATTAATGATAATCGTGTAACACAAGGTCCAGTTTTAATTAAATGGACTATAATATATTATTATACAATTTTTAACACATTAAATTCATCATGTATTGAACACCTTCTCTTAAAGTGTGCAGTGTGGAATGGAAAGAATGTATTACACATCATGTAGTCAGTGTACAAGTCATGTAATCCATGTCATATTGCATGAGATATATGGGTTTACCATTTTAATGTAATTACACATGTAATTAATTTAATGATGTAATAAATTTTATCTAAAATTAAATTCATAGTGTGTAGATAGTTTACACATCAAGTGATGTGTTTTTTCTATGAATTGAGTAGTTTTTAGATACCTTTTTGGAATAAAGGTGTAAATTAATTAATTTCACTTTTTTTTTTGAAAATATAAATCATGTATGGTGGTAATACACATCATGTAATTTATAGTAACATGCATCATGTGAATTAATGGTGTTACATGTGGTAAAAATCTTCAATCAATTATATTACTTGACCTATGAAATTGCACACAATGTAATTATTTACACACTGTGTATTCTGACATGTCACGTAAGTACACTATAAAGAACTGAATCTATAGAAATTTTATTTTACACATCATCCAATGTCATATTACATATTATGTAAGTAAGTATAAAGGGAACAAGTTGTGTTTCCTTAAGTATAGTCAATGTAATAAATTCATGATTGGATTTAGACTGACTAAAAGTGTACATGTTTTGTCCCATGTTAGTACATACCATATAATTTAGTAATTTTAATAAAATTAATTTATTTAAAGTTATAGTGGGTGGGAATATTATACATCTTCAGAATGCTTGGGTTAAATTAAGATAAATAATTAATTAATTTATAAGTCCAGTAATTATTATTTCAAGATAACTTTAACTTAATTAACAAAGAAATTTGAAATTAAAGCATGTAAACTATGAATGTGTTTTTTTGTGCATATATGACCGATCATGAACTTAGATTGGCCAATGTATGTATTGGTTTCAGTTAATTTAATTATTATATAGGTTTGAAATAATTTATTATTAAATTAAATATTATGGTATGTGTTTCATCCCTCTCCCCATTAATGTTTAGGACTTATGTGTCCATGGTTTATATATGTAAAACCCCTTAACAAATCCATTAGATCCCATCACCTACATGTGAGTTAAAATAATATGTAAAGGAAGGCTCTTCTGGGTGTGTGAAGGTGGTTTAAGATGGAGCTGAGGAAAAACCAACCAATTATATGCATCATTGATATTCGGTTATTACAACTTGTTTTAAGAAGGATCATGAAGTTTTTTCCCCTATATACATAGATTAATTTATCATCTGATCGATAATTAAATCATTATAAAACTCATGATCAGGTATTATATTTTTCTTTGAATGTTTATTTATTATATTCTTTTATGTGATCACTTAAATAAATAACATAATAACATACAAGATAAAATAAGTAAATTGGACTATGTAAAAATATCTTATCAAGGAATAGTTAATTTATAATTTAAAATCCAATTTATATCAAAAAGCAATGCGATGGATAAAGTAAATGAGTTTTTACACATAAATAAACAAAAATACCTTAAATAGACTTTAAGGATGAAACCATGGATCTTAGTGTTGGTTGGGATTTCATCAAGATGGTTACTTTTATAAAGGTGTTATTATGAGAGTTTTGGGTAATATTGACCAATTTTACATCAAGATAAGTATCCATCACTAGACTTGGTGTATCTTATAGGCAAGAGTTGATGTGATCCAAGATAGGTTTTTAAGATCGGGGAGTCTTCTCAACTAATCTAGGAGCTGTGAGACAATAGTTAGCAATAACACCAACCTAAATACTTTCAAATAATTAACCACGCCCTCATTTGGGTTATGAGAAAAAAAATATAGATTCTTGATAATAGAATGTTCATGTGAAAATATGTTTTGATTCTAATAGTGAGGTTTTTGGTACTTGATAATATAGTGGGAAAATAATAAGATAATAAAATTATTTATGTCACACATAGTAATCATTATAAATAAGTAATAATATGATTAATTATTATAGAAAAATAGTAAGCGACACCATGATAATATTGTGATCATTCCATAACTCAAGTCATGTCCTCACATACATAAATTTCCTATAGTGATATAGATGTTTATACATTTCATTAATATAATAAAAATTATAGTAGGTGTTGGAATCCCTTATTTTGGATCAGCCACCCCATTGAGTAAGCAAAGGTGAAAAGTGATGGATTTGGTATTCTAGAATCAATTGATTTTGCTTTGATTACATGTATATTTGAACATTTCAATATTAATAAAACACATTTTTTCATATTTTTCATTATTCTTAATGACTTTAATGTAATAATTTTCTAGGTAATCTATTGCATTTACAAGGTCATAGAAGCACCCCGCTATGATGAGATCCTTAAAGTGCCATGATGATATTATTTAATATCATTCTACGATTGGATAACATACTCTGATAGAGGACATGATATGTATACTTTTATGTGTGAGTACTCATAAGAATATGATGCTTATTCTCATGAATTTTGCACTTGGTAATCTTTAATATGGAAGATTATGGGAACAAACGTTCCATTAGGATTTCCAGATGTTTTGGTGTCATCTAATATTCTTATCCTATAGTGTGTGTAGTGGTGCTTATACTTTAAGATTATCATTAATAGATTTCCTTAATCGTTCACTAATATTTACTAATAAAAACCAAGATTTCATATATTTGTGAGAAGTAGGGTATGTTGGGTGTGTCACGAATGACGTGTTATTAATCGATAAGTCAAGGAATTATTTTTTTTCCTTCCATATTTATGGAATTTGATATCCCATCCCTTTTATTATAATAATTCACTACTACAACCTGCGCCTTTATCAGCGCTAAAAACCATCATTAATAGCACTAGAAAAGCGCTGTTAATTCCGGCATAGATAAAGGGGGGGGTCCCCTTTATCAGCGCATGGTGGAGCACTGATAAAGGTCAACTATATCAGCGCTTCTTGGAGCGCTGATACAGGTTCCTTTATCAGTGCTCCTTTAGCGCTGTTAAAGGTTTCCTTTATCAGCGCTAAAAAAGCGCTGATAAAGGTCCCAGCGCCTGCACCTAAAAAACAGTACCTGCACACCTGCACACCAGAATACCTGCATAAAGTAGCACATGCACACCTTCACACTATAGCACCCACACCCAATATTTTGACTGACAACGGTATATACATTTACTTAACATCATGAATACAAAAAAAACGCATTGCTATATACATTTCAAAAATTGTTTTACATGGTTACATTTAAAATTATTCAACAACAGTTATAAACATTCATGTTTCATCCTTTGATATTTGTGATCCGCTCTCGATGGTATTTGTTGCCGAACAAAGCATCCGAACTCAAGGAAAAAAAATCACCTATATAAGAAAACAAATATTATGTTAGTAATGCAATAATGAAAGAAATTAAAACAGAATATGAAAGAATACATTAATATGGAAATGTGAAACTAAAATATTAAATTTTAAACTAAAAAAGTTTTCATTTTCATAACAATGAAAGGGGATAATGTAAAATCAATATGTTTTTGATTGATTTATCTCATTTAATAAATACTGATTCTTTATCTAATGAAAAGCTTTACCGGTCACACCGTGCATCGGATTGAAGTGAGGTCGATTCGTACGCGTCACAAATGACTCATGGATCCTTTTCCTAAAGTATCAAAACAATCCGAACACGTTTGCTCGGTTTGGCGTATGTCATTGGTGTTGTTTTCCAAAGTTCATGTCATTTTCAAACTGATATCAGACAATTTTAGCCATACCGGTCACACCGTGCGTCGGATTGAGGTGCGGTCGATTCGTACGCATCACAAATGACTTGTGGATCATTTTCCTAAAGTATCAAAACAATCCGAATGCGTTTTCTCGGTTTGGCGTATGTCATTGGTGTTGTTTTCCAAAGTTCATGTCATTTTCAAACTGATATCAGACAATTTTAGCCATACCGATCACACCGTGCGTCGGATTGAGGTGAAGTCGATTTGTACACATCACAAATGACTCATGGATCGTTTTCCTAAAGTATCAAAACAATCTGAAGGCGTTTGCTCAGTTTGGCGTATGTCATTGGTGTTGTTTTCCAAAGTTTCATGTCATTTTCAAACTGATATCAGACAATTTTAGCCATACCGGTCACACCGTGCATCAGATTGAGGTGCAGTCGATTTGTACGCGTCACAAATGACTCGTGGATAGTTTTCCTAAAGTATCAAAACAATCCGAACGTGTTTTCTCGGTTTGGCGTATGTCATTGGTGTTGTTTTCCAAAGTTCATCTCATTTTCAAACTGATATCAGACACTTTTAGCCATACTGGTCACATCGTACGTCGGATTGAGGTGAGTTCGATTCGTACGCGTCACAAATGACTAGTGGATCGTTGTCCTAAAGTATCAAAACAATCCGAATGCTTTTTCTCAGTTTGGCGTATGTCATTGGTGTTGTTTTCCAAAGTTCATGTCATTTTCAAACTGATATCAGAAAATTTTAGCCATACCGGTCACACCGTGCATCGGATTGAGGTGCGGTCGATTCGTACGTGTCAAAAATGACTGGTGGATCGTTGTCCTAAAGTATCAAAACAATCCGAACATGTTTGCTCGGTTTGGTGTATGTCATTGGTGTTGTTTTCCAAAGTTCATGTCATTTTCAAACTGATATCAAACAATTTTATCCATACCGGTCACACCGTGCATCGGATTGAGGTACAGTTAATTAGTACGCATCAAAAATGACTCGTGGATCGTTTTCCTAAAGTATCAAAACAATCCGAAGGCGTTTGCTCAGTTTGGCGTATGTCATTGGTGTTGTTTTCCAAAGTTCATCTTATTTTCAAACTGATATCAGACACTTTTAGCCATACCGGTCACACCGTGCGTCGGATTGAGGTGCGGTCAATTTGTACGCATCACAAATGACTCGTGGATCGTTTTCCTAAAGTATCAAAACAATCCGAACGCGTTTTCTCGGTTTGGCGTATGTCATTGGTGTTGTTTTCCAAAGTTCATCTCATTTTCAAACTGATATCAAACACTTTTAGCCATACCGGTCACACCGTGCGTCGGATTGAGGTGCGGTCGATTCGTACGCGTCACAAATGACTCGTGGATTTTTTTCCTAAAGTATCAAAACAATATGAACGCGTTTGCTCGGTTTGGAGTATGTCATTGGTGTTGTTTTCCAAAGTTCATGTCATTTTCAAACTGATATCAGACAATTTTAGCCATACCGGTCACACCGTGCATCGGATTGAGGTGCAGTCGATTCGTACGCATCACAAATGACTCGTGGATCGTTTTCCTAAAGTATCAAAATAATCCGAAGGCGTTTGCTTGGTTTGGAGTCTGTCATTGGTGTTGTTTTCCAAAGTTTCATGTCATTTTCAAACTGATATCAGACAATTTTAGCCATACCGGTCACACCGTGCGTTGGATTGAGGTGCGGTCGATTCGTACGCATCACAAATGACTCGTGGATAGTTGTCCTAAAGTATCAAAACAATCTGAATTCGTTTGATCGGTTTGGCGTATGTCATTGGTGTTGTTTTCCAAAGTTCATCTCATTTTCAAACTGATATCAGACACTTTTATCCATACCGGTCACACCATGCGTCGGATTGAGGTGCGGTCGATTCGTACGCGTCACAAATGACTCTTGTATCTTTTTCCTAAAGTATCAAAACAATCCGAACATGTTTGATCAGTTTGGCGTATGTCATTGGTGTTGTTTTCCAAAGTTCATGTCATTTTCAAACTGATATCAGACAATTTTAGCCATACCGGTCACACCGTGCGTCGGATTGAGGTTCGGTCGATTCGTACGCGTCGCAAATGACTCGTGGATCATTTTCCTAAAGTATCAAAACAATACGAAGGCGTCTACTCGGTTTGGCGTATGTCATTGGTGTAGTTTTCCAAAGTTCATGTCATTTTCAAACTGATATCAGACAATTTTAGCCATACCGGTCACACCGTGCGTCGGATTGAGGTGCAGTCGATTCATACACGTCACAAATGACTCATGGATCGTTGAACAAAAGTATCAAAACAATCCGAAGGCATTTTCTCGGTTTGGATTATGTCATTGGTGTTGTTTTCCAAAGTTCATCTCATTTTCAAACTGATATCAGACACTTTTAGCCATACCGGTCACACCGTATGTTGGATTGAGGTGCGGTTGATTCTTACACGTCAGAAATGACTCGTGGATCATTTTCCTAAAGTATCAAAACAATCCGAATGCGTTTGCTCGGTTTGGCGTATGTCATTGGTGTTGTTTTCCAAAGTTCATCTCATTTTCAAACTGATATCAGACACTTTTAGCTATACCGGTCACACCGTGCGTTGTATTGAGGTGCGGTCGATTCGTACGCGTCACAAATGACTCGTGGATCGTTTTCCTAAAGTATCAAAACAATCTGAACGCGTTTTCTCGGTTTGGCGTATGTCATTGGTGTTGTTTTCCAAAGTTCATGTCATTTTCAAACTGATATCAGACAATTTTATCCATACCGGTCACACCGTGCGTCGGATTGAGGTGCAGTCAATTCGTACGCATCAAAAATGACTCGTGGATAGTTTTCCTAAAGTATCAAAACAATCTGAAGGCATTTTCTCAGTTTAGCGTATGTCATTGGTGTTGTTTTCCAAAGTTGATCTCAATTTGAAACTGACATCAGACACTTTTAGCCATACCTGTCACACCGTGTGTCGGATTGAGGTGTGGTCGATTTGTACGAGTCACAAATGACTCTTGGATCGTTTTCCTAAAGTATCAAAACAATCCGAAGGCGTTTTCTCAGTTTGGCGTATGTCATTGGTGTTGTTTTCCAAAGTTCTTCTCATTTTCAAACTGATATCAGACAATTTTAGCCATACCGGTCACACCGTGCGTCGGATTGAGGTGCGGTCAATTCGTACGCATCACAAATGACTCATGGATAGTTTTCCTAAAGTATCAAAACAATCCGAACACGTTTTCTTGGTTTGGCTTATGTCATTGGTGTTGTTTTCCAAAGTTCATCTCATTTTCAAACTGATATCAGACAATTTTAGCCATACCGGTCACACCGTGAGTCGGATTGAGGTGCGGTCAATTCGTACGCGTCACAAATGACTCGTGGATCGTTGTCCTAAAGTATCAAAACAATCCAAAGGCGTTTGCTTGGTTTGGCGTATGTCATTGGTGTTGTTTTCCAAAGTTTTATGTCATTTTCAAACTGATATCAGACAATTTTTGCCATACCGGTCACATTGTGCGTCGTATTGAGGTGTGGTCGATTCTTACGTGTCACAAATGACTCGTGGATAGTTTTCCTAAAGTATCAAAACAATCCGAATGTGTTTGCTCGATTTGGCATATGTCATTGGTGTTGTTTTCCAAAGTTCATCTCATTTTCAAACTGATATCAGACACTTTTAGCCATACCGATCACACCGTGCGTCGGATTGAGGTGCGGTCGATTCGTACACGTCAAAAATGACTTTTGGATCATTTTCCTAAAGTATCAAAACAATCCGAACGCGTTTTCTCGGTTTGGCGTATGTCATTGGTGTTGTTTTCCAAAGTTCATGTCATTTTCAAACTGATATCAGACAATTTTAGCCATACCGGTCACACCGTGCGTCAGATTGAGGTTCGGTCGATTCGTACGCATCACAAATGACTCATGGATCGTTTTCCTAAAGTATCAAAACAATCCGAACGCGTTTGCTCAGTTTGGCGTATGTCATTAGTGTTGTTTTCCAAAGTTTATCTCATTTTCAAACTAAGTAGTAGGAATTCACTAATCTAAGGATATGAAACATAAGAAAGGGAGATCATAGATGCTCAATAAGTGTAAAGGGAGATATCAATGACCATATAAAGATAAAATAAGTATTAGTAATTCACCTTCATTGTCCTATTTGTTTACATTCTTCAATCAGGTACGCTGCCCATTCGTTTCTAAAGACATTTATATCATCTTCTGAATAGGAGTTTTTGAGACAGTCATAGTAGTACTGAAAAAATATAAATACACAAGGGATTAATAATTATTTTAAATAAAGTAGTAATTATTTTCAAAAATACCTCTTCAGGGATGCTAGTTTGTCCATGAAATACGATCTCTTTCATAAATTTACAAACATAATAACCGTAGTCCTTGTCATTTGTTTGTTTCAGACACTGCAGAAACATCGAGAAAAATAAGTAATTTGTTTTGATATGTATTTGGATAGTGAAATATAATTATATATACCCAGATACTTCTCCATTTGTAGATCTTGTGGGCATTATCGTCCTTATGCCCTGGATTCATTCCAGCCTTTAGACGATATTCATACACCGCCCTATCATAACAAAATCCTCATTAAAAGATAATATAAATTATATAACTAGATATTTAGTTCTAAAATGTTGGATCTAGTGTATTACAAATTGACAATCGCCATCATGTGTGGCCGGTTAGTTGGATATCCATGCAGTGAATCCAGAAAATAAATCTTCGGAGTATCCAAATTGACTGCAATGAGCATCCAATGTTCCCTAAAAACACAAAAAGAAATAAGTACTGATAGAAATGAAAATATAATTGATATGATTAAAATGTAGAGTTTTACCCTTGCATCGTTGGTATTAAAAAGAGCATGTCAGTCGTAATTCTTCATTGAAACGTTCTGAGCAGATTTGACATCAATTTAGCCTGAAAATTAGAATCTATTTCTGTTCGTTGTGTAGAAATGGTGTGAGGACTAACGAGTCCAAATTTGTATTCATGGGAAAATCCCTTCAACTGTTTTTCATATATACACCTGTGAAAAATATGAGATGTATTTATCCATAATTATCAAAGTATATCAGCTTCTGTAAAATCAAATCATGAAAACATACCTCATGTATACATTTATAACTGAGGCGCCTAGCCAGTCGTATGTGATGATCTCAGAAACAGCGTCTGCACTAACGAAATCCATTGTTTCCTCTCCGTACATATCTTTTTCACAAACAATTGTATGATTCTTTCTGTCTTTCATTTTCGTATCCACATGAGCTTGCAATGATATTAAATGTGGATATAGAATGGGCGGGGTGAACGTGCTCTCAGTAGATCGTTTTGATCAGTTGGTTGATCCAATATTGGAGCCGCTCTTTCGTTTTAGCTTCTCCATTTTATCCTTCTGTAATAACATTCATCGGTTCAGCCATTTTCTAATTTAATGTTAAAGGTTCTGCTTGAAAAATGAACTGGAAATGAATACCTCCTGCTTGACGTGTTTTTTTACAAGATTCGACGGCCATGCAACGAATGTTCCAATAGCTTTTTCCACCGTATGAATGTCGTCATCATCATTTGGCACGGGTAGCTTGTCGCTCGGCTCATTAGCTACGTTAATTGACACTTTGACATGACCGGTTGGAAGTGGTCTGGAGTGTAGCGTGTCATTCTGCATATTGAACACCGTATCCCTCGCTACAAGGCGATGGGTGGGAGTTGACAGATATAAATCACAGTCATTTTCACCCTGCAGAATATCATTAAATGAAAGGTATCAGTGTCTTTGTGATTCACATCTCACAAAAACGAATATTATAACATTGATTACTTCGGTTAAGTCAGGTCTTTGAGGGGAATGGCTCGCCTCAAAGCTGGTGAGGGGTGGATCTTCTTGCGGGGGTTGTTCTTGAGTTGTTTGTTCTCTTCGCCTCTCCTCCATCAAACTCTTTAGCATCTCTCCCTGAGTTTGGATTAGTTCTTCAAGGGTAGCTACTCTATCTCTCATTACATGCAATTCTTTAGTTTCTTCATCCTCTTGTTTCTTTTTCTTAAAATATGTCTTGGGTGACACCCCAAAACCCACACCTCTGACGCGGCCATACTGTTCTGGCTGTTTCAAGGCCGTTGAAAGTATGTCTGCATCCGGTGCGGGTGTTAATGTTTCCTGTGACTATGTCAAATAGAAAATATGAAAAAATAAGTAAGAATCGTTATGTAATAGTGATTTAAATCAAAACAAGTTTATATTATGTCATACTTACACATGTTTCCCACACTTTTTGTGTGTTTTCATCTATCAGTTTCCCCTCTTTATTAACACGAGCCTCCTTCCATAGCACCTGGCGTGGAATGGAAGTGACTTGAGATTTTGCTTCATCAATCTGCTTATAAACATAGAAACATGGTTACAGTGTTGTTTTATGTCACATAAAATTATTACAGTACTTTTAAAATACATACCAATTGTTTTTCAATTGAAGCATACCCCAACCTTGCTTTACGGTAGGGGTACGCTGGTTTTGCTGCCCGTTCTTTATTTCCAGCACTCAGTTGCTGTTTCATAAATAAAAACATATCAATCAATGTGATGAATACAAGCAACGTTACACAACGTGTAACCAAACACAATGTGCCTGAAATTTTTTTTCTGCATGACGGTTACAAAACGCATCCCACATTCCTTGGGATATCAAGTGTGTATAAAGAGGAGGCGGGTGCGGCTTGATTTTCCCTTCGGCATCTTTCAGATGATTTTTTGTTAAAATGGTGCGAAAGCCTCTATGAATCCTTCCTGCCAGTTTGAAAACATATTCTTTGTGTGAAACATCTACTATAAATGCACTCTGCAAGAGATGATGAAGGGTTAGTCAATATTTCAATATTTTATTTTATTTTAATAAATTAAATAGATGATATCATAATGTTACCGTAATCTCTTCCCACATTAATGTTTTCAACCCGCTGACAACATGGTTCCACGACTCTACATCAATCGGCACGCGTTGTTGAGTGACGATTCCAATGTATCTACTAAACATGGCTTTGTTGGGATTTACATGCTGGCCTAGCTTATTCCATCCCACCTCAAATTTGATGCCTTTTGCTTTTTCCTTAAGGATTTTTGCTAAAACTGTCAAACTGCAGCGCACCTGTTTTTTTTTGTGTCGCTGGGGTTTCATCGCCTACAATTTCCTCAGTTTCTGCATCATCATTATGTTTCTCCGAAACACTAGCTTCGGCACTGACACCAGCTGCAACAGGTTGAGAGACTTGTTGTACGTCAGCAGTGGGACCAGCTACAACAGGTTGAGAGACCTGTTGTCTCTCAGCAGTGGGACCAGCTGCAACAGGTTGAGAGACCTGTTGTACGTCAGCAGTGGGACCAGCTGCAACAGGTTGAGAGACCTGTTGTCTCTCAGCAATGGGACCAGCTGCAACAGGTTGAGAGACGTGTTGTGTCTCGGGATTGGGTGCATCAGTAGGTAAAGAAGTCATTATCTACAGAATTGGTTTAAAATTTAAGTTATATCACATAAAAGCAGCAGTGAACAGATAATAACATAATGTAACACAATCTATATTACAATAAAAATCAATAACCTGATTATTGAACTCCCTTTTTTTTAAAAGGCTGAAGGGATTTTACCCCTCTATCAACTATCCATATCCCTTCATTGTGGTCTCCTCTGACATACAAAACGTCATATACATTGAGACCCCTGCGAAATGATTGCGAAATCCCAATGAAAGGATCATCTTCCGTTGAATTTTCATCTGACCCTTCAGCTGTTTTGGTCGATAACAAAACAATTGACCAGTTTCAGTTTGCGGGATCGGGAACATAAAATACTTGCACTGCCTGTGATGCCATTATAAATGGTTCGTCTTTCTCCCCTTCCTTACAGAAATCAACTTTCACAAATCCCAAATCATCTATTTTAACAGCACTCCTGTTATCAACCCACTTGCATTGAAATATCGGAACTTGAAATTCCGTATAATCCAACTCCCATATTTGTTTGATGATGCCAAAGTATAACATATTCGTAGAAATTGGATTTCTATCCTTAGCACCGGAAACATGCATCGCTTCAGCCACAAGTGTAACCCCACTATTCTGCATGGTACTATCTTCATCATGTTCATTAGTATAAAATGTATAACCATTAACTACATAAGTATTGTATGATAATGCATACACACTTGGTCCTCCGGCTAGCCATCGAAGTCGTTCCGAAATAGAATTTGGATTTTCATCTGACTTCTTAAAAATATGATCTCGAAACCATCCTATAAATTGTCGATTATGTGTATTTGATATCCATTTTTCAGCCCTTGATTGATTCAATTGCCTAAGAATTTCTTTGTGGATTTCAACATATGGGTCAACGTCCAAACTATTATGCAAAACATAAAGGTGGGACTGCTCCCGATCTGTAATATTGATTGTGACAACCTTTCTTCCAGAAATTCCTTCACCCTCTAACCGCCCAGTGTGACGAGATTTCAGTAAGCCAATGCTCTCCACACCAGACAAGTATTCGGTATAGAATTCAACGGCTTCCTCAACAATATATCACTCTGCAATACAACCCTCTGGCTGACTTTGATTTTTGACATACCCTTTCAAAATCTTCATATACCGTTCAATGGGGTACATCCATCTGTAATGTACAGGACCACATAGTCGAATCTCTCTCACCAAGTGGACCATCAAATGAACCATCATATCAAAAAATGAATGTGGGAAGAACGTTTCTAATTCACATAATATGACAAAAATTTCTTTTTCCATAGATGGAAATTTCGCCGGGTCTATAACTTTGCTGCATATAGATTTGAAGAAGAAACACAGTTTCGTTAATGTATGGCGGACATTCTTGGGCAAAATGCAATGTAAAGCAATTGGAATGAGATTTTGCATCAAAACATGACAGTCATGTGATTTCAGACCTTTTAACTTCAAGTCGCTCATTGACACAAGGTTACTGATATTTGACGAATACCCCTCTGGAACATTTACGTCATTAAAGAAGTTGAAAAACTGATATCTCTCCTACCTGGAAAGAGTGTAAGCAGCAGGAGGAAGAAATGTTCATTTTTCACCCTTTACTGGTGCCAACTCTTCTCGTATTCCCATCTCAACCATGTCCAACCTAGCCTTAATTACATCTTTTGTTTTGCCAGATGTATTTAGTAACGTGCCGATAACACTGTCAAATACATTTTTTTCTACATGCATAACATCAATAAAATGTCTTACATACAGACAATTCCAGTATTGTAATTCAAAAAAAATTGATCTCTTTTTCCAACCGATTTTCGTAAGGTTTTTCGAAGCCGGTTTACCAAAAGTAGTCTCCAAATTTTTAACTTTCTCAAACAATTGATCGCCTGTTAGTGGAGACGGTGTTGTACGTTCTTCTGAACTTCCATCGAATGATGTCTTACAAGAACGGTACTTATGTCGTCGCGGTAGAAATCTGTGATGTCCTAGAAACACAGTTTTCAATGAATGTTTCAACCTAATTGATTGTGTACCTTCTTCGCAAACGGGACAGCCTTGAGTTCCTTTAATGCTATATCCTGAAAAATTTCCATACGCTGGGAAGTCATTTATCGTCCCATACAACATGACTCTCAAAGTGAAATCTTCCTTTCTGTAAGCATCATACAATGTAACACCTGAATCCCACAATAATTTCAAATCTTCGATCAATGTATCTAAATAAACATCAATATCATTACCCGGTTGTTTTGGTCCTAATATAAGCATAGATAACATGATGTATTTTCGTTTCATGCATAACCACGGTGGTAATTTATAATTTATCAACATAACCGTCCATGTACTGTGACTGCTGCTTTGAAAACCAAAAGGATTCACTCCATCTGTAGATAATGCAAGACGAAGGTTTCTCGACTCGTTTCCAAATTCCGGATACTCATGATCGATTCTCTTCCACTGAGGAGATTCTGTCGGGTGATGTAGTATCCCATCTTTAATTCTTGTATCTGCATGCCATGTTAATTGTTCTGCAGTCTCCTCACTTCCATATAGGCGTCTAAACCTTGGAATGATTGGAAAGTACCATACAACTTTAGTAGGACTGGATTCATCTTTCTTGTATCTAGAAGCACCACACTTTGGGCATTCTTTAAGTGATTTGTGGTCCTTGCGAAGTAGTATACAGTCATTCGGGCAGGCGTGTATTCTTTCAGAGATCATACCCATAGAGCGTAGTATTCGTTTGGTATCGTATGTTCGGCTCGGGAGCTCATTGTCTTCTGGGAGCATGTCATTCAAGAGGGCAAGTAGTTTCGTAAAACTATCGTCACTCCACCCGTTATCTGCTTTCAAATTATACAGCTTCAGTACGGCTAACAATGCTGTATATTTAGTGCAACCAGCATACAATGGCGTCTTTGTACAACTTTTTAACTTCTCAAACAATTTTGGGCAATCACTAAGTTCATATTCGAAGGTCCTTGTCATTTTCTCAATACGATCTTCATAATCATTCACATCTGTAATCACATCCTCCATACGGTCATCTTCATTGTTCATGTTTGTAATCATATCAAATGATCCATAAAACGCAGTGTCACCCCAGTCACTACCTACATTCGTTGTTTCCCCATGTTTATTCCAACATGTATAACTTTGATCTATTCCATGACAGATCAAGTGTTCTTCTAACTCATCTGGACTAATTTGTTTTGAATAACAACAGCGTAAACACGGACAAAGGATTTGAGAAGAGTCACATGCATGATCTATTGAAAACTTGATAAATTCTTTCACGCCTTCTTCATACTCTTTTGTCAACTGATTGGCATTCATCCATTCTTTATTTATATTCATCCTATTTAAAATCCATAGGATAAGTATATAGGTTAAAGGAGAAGAAATATGAGTATAATTTAGATAAAAAACAAGATACCTCAAGGAAATAAAGGAATAAATAAATACCAAAATAAAAAAAAAATATTGGGAACCACTACAATCCCCAAGCCTCACATCAATATGATACCACTGTGCGCCAGTGGAGGAGGAGGATGAGGCAGCGGACTAGGAGGAGGAGGAGGAAGCGCCGGTGGAGGAGGAGGAGGACGAGGCTGCGGTGGAGGAGAAGGAGGAGGAGGAGGAGGAGGAGGAGGAGGAGGAGGAGGAGAAGAGGAGGAGGAGGAGGCGGAGGCAGCGGAGGAGGAGGAGGATGAGGCCGGTGGAGGGGAGGAGGAGCAGGAGCAGAGGAGGAGGAGGCGGCCGCGGCGGAGGAGGAGGCAGCGGAGGCAGCGAAGGAGGAGGAGGAGGCCGCGGTGGAGGAGGAGGAGGCCGCGGTGGAGGAGGAGGCACCGGCGTGACCGCGACGTGACCGCGGCGTGACCGCGGCGTGACCGCGGCGTGACCACGGCGTGACCGCGGCGTGACCACGGCGTGACCGTGGCGCGCGGAGGAGGAGGAGACGTGGAGGCACTGGTGGCACCGGTGGAGGAGGAGGAGGCATCGGTGGAGGAGGAGGATGCCGCGGTGGAGGAGGAAGCACCGAAGGCACCGGCGGTAGCGCGGAGGCAGGGCGGAGGCAGGGTGGAGGCAGCGAAGGCAGCGGAGGAGGAGGAGTATGAGGCCGGTGGAGGGGAGGAGGATTAGGAGCATAGGAGGAGGCAGTGGCCGCAGAGGCACCGGCGTGACCGTGGCGTGACCGCGACGTGACCGCGGCGTGACCGCGGCGTGACCACATTGCGCGGAGGAGGAGGAGACGTGGAGGCACTGGTGGCACCGGCGGAGGAGGAGGAGGCATCAGTGGAGGAGGAGGAGGCCGTGGTGGAGGAGGAGGCACCAGAGGCACCGGCGGCAGCGCGGAGGCAGGGCGGAGGCAGGGCGGAGGCAGCGAAGGCAGCGAAGGAGGAGGAGGATGAGGCCGGTGGAGGGGAGGAGGAGCAGGAGCAGAGGAGGAGGAGGCAGCCGCGGCGGAGGAGGAGGAGGCAGCGGAGGCAGTGGAGGAGGAGGAGGAGGCCGCGGTGGAGGAGGAGGAGGCCGCGGTGGAGGAGGAGGCACCGGCGGCAACGCAGAGGCAGGGCGGAGGCAGGGCGGAGGCAGGGGAGGAAGCAGAGGCAGCGGAGGCAGTGGAGGCAGAGGAGGAGGAGGAGGATGAGGTCGGTGGAGGAGGAGGAGGAGGAGCAGGAGCAGAGGAGGAGGAGGAGGCCGCGGCGAAGGAGGAGGAGGCGGCGGCCGCGGAGGCACCGGCATGACCGCGGCGTGACCGCGGCGTGACCGCGGCGTGAACGCGGCGTGACCGCGGCGTGACCGCGGCGTGACCGCGGCGTGACCGCGGCGTGACCGCGGCGTGACTGCGGCGTGACCGTGGTTTGACCGCAACTTTACCGCGGCGTGACGAAGGAGGAGGAGGAGGTCGCGGAGGCACCGGTGGAGGAGGGGGAGGCCACTGAGGCACCGGCGGCACCGGTGGAGGAGGAGGAGGCATCGGTGGAGGCAGCGGAGGAGGAGGAGGATGAGGCCGGTGGAGGAGGAGGAGGAGGAGCAGGAGCAGAGGAGGAGGCGGCGGAGTTTTACTACTCGCTTATTATATTTTTAAGAATGCATGCATAATGTGTTATTTTATAGGTAATGGTACTGGATATGATAGTGTTGGATGGGAAAAGAGAAAACGGGCGAATGCTATGTTTTATGGACAGTGAAATAAAATGGTATTGAAAAAGATCGCACCTTTTAGGATGAGGAAGATACGGTATTTGGAACCCCCATTATATGCCCCACCTACATGTTCACCCACTAAACATCTCCCCCACCTAAACACCCCCACTTAAACACCCCCCCACCCACTACACCCGCAGCACCTGCACCCCCCACTTCAAATAAAATTGATTCACACAAATCATGATAGTTGAAATATAGAACAAAAACAAAAAACAAAGCAAATTACAAGCATAGAATACCGCACAATGGAGGAGGAGGAGGACGCAGAGGAGGAGGAGGCCGCGGAGGCACCGGCGGAGGAGGAGGAGGAGGAGGAGGAGCAGAGGAGGAGGCGGCGGCCGCGGCGTAGGAGAAGGAGGCGGCGGCAGCGGCGGCAGCGGCGCAGACGAGGGCTTCCGTGAGAGCATCGACGACCACAATATCGCGAGGTTATCTCGAAAACACGCTGCAACAAACGTACGAAAACTGAAATTACACTAACAAAGCCTTAAAACAACCCAAACGAGCAACAACGTGAAAGAACCACCTCGATACATTTTCAAAACATCACTTGCGCCATCGAAATTATTTACAAAACCACTTTTAAGACTAAACACGCTTTTGACACTAACAAAAATTCAACTACACCACAACACTTTCAAAAACACAACTTCACAAACTATCAATGCTGATAAACAGCCCAAAGTGAGTTTTCAAAAAGAAAACGTACACTAACATCACCTAAACATAACACTAACAAATAAAACTCCCAAATAACCAAATCAAAACTAATTTCGCATCTTGAAAAACAATACACATTTGTTCCAAATTAATTTAATAAGAAAGATTGGCACATAAACAAGAATATTGGCGCAGATGCAAGAAGACGTAAACTAGGGACTCATAAACAGAATAAAATATTGACCTAAAATTATACAAACAAAAAAACAAGGCAAACCTCACCTCGACACAAAGGTATTCTCAACCAGCAGGGTCTGGGCAGGGTTCACCGGGGCTACGGGACTCGCAACGGGAGGCCAGGACAACGCCAGCAAGGCGTGGGCTGGCCGGAACGACGCTGGCAGGCCGCGCGCTGGCCAGAACGGTACCAACAGGGCGCACAAAAGCCGAAATGATGCCAACAGGGTGTGGAAAGTCTGGGATGATGCTCGAAAGGGCGGAGCGACACCGGAAGGGGCAGCGCCGACAAGGGTGGCGGTCGGGATATTTAGGGAGGAGGAGGAGGTGCGGCAGCTGGAATCCGGTGGGAGGGCAGCGACGGAGGCGGCGTCGCGTGATGGAGGGAACAAGCTGGGAGAGCGTCTGCTGGGCCGGGGAGCGACAGAGGGCACCGTAATCGCCGAGGGAGCCGCGCAGGGACTGACGGTGTGGTGAAGGGGATGCAGAAGCAGCGGGGTCCGGAGGAGGTCGCGCGAGGGAGCGGCGCCGCAGGGGGAGCGGCACCGGAGAGGGAGCGCGCCGGAGGGGCAGTGCACCGGAGGGGGAGCGCTTCGGCTGGGCTACTACGCAGAGGAGGGGGGCCGCAGGGAGAGAGAAGGAGAGAAGGGGGAGGGGTTTTGGCATCCACGGTGGAGGAGAAGGAGGCGGCGGCAGCGGCGGCAGTGGCGGCAGCAGTGGCAGCGGCGCAAACGAGGGCTTCCGCGAGAGCTTGATTGTGTGCGGGGAGGAGGAAGAGGACCCGCGGGTTTTTAATAAATCCGCAGGACCCTTTATCAGCGCTAGTAAAAAGCACTGATAAAGGGTGTATTTATTAGTGCTAAAATGAAAAGCACTGATAAATACAGCCTTTATCAGCGCTTTTCTAGCGCTGATACAGTGGAAGGCCTTTATCAGCGCTAAAAAGCGCTCATAAAGGTGACCTTTATCAGCGCTTTTCCGTTAGCGCTGATAAAGGCAGGCGCATGCCTTGCCCAGTTTTGTGGTAGTGATTGTCAACATAAATTCCATAGTCATTGTGTAATGAAGTGTGTATTTCATAGAGTCAAAGAAATATGTATTGAGCATATAGGTTGATGACACATTTCTGTAACTTTCTTGATGAGATATTTTGAAAAGGGGATTATATTACACAACGATCATTCATATTTAGTTATAAATATTTCAATATTAAATCCTATCTCTTTGGTGTCTTGACCCATTTCTAGAAAGTAAACTTGAACTTTAGGCAAGATCTCCTAATTCCAATGGGAAATAATACTAGAGGTTCTCACACTCAGTGTTTCCATTGATCTCTATTAAATTATATTTGAATTTAATATTTGGATTAAATATTATTCTCAAGACCAACAAATAATTTTAATCAAGTTTTATAGATCTCTAATATTCAGAAGGTGATAAATAATTATTTATTCATTAATAAATAATTTATTTGATTACTTGAATATTTAATAAATATTTATTCCCTAGATTGTGAATAAAATATTATTTTATTTATTGATGGATAATATATTTAATTAAACATTTATTTGGGATTTCAATAAATGTTGAGGAGTTATAGTAGACCAAGATCACATCTGATGATGAATATTTATTTGAAAGCTGGTAAATAATATTTATTGTTGCAAAAGTTATCTGACGCCATAAAATATTATTATTATTATTATTATTATTATTATATGGAATGGGGTTTGATAATGGTTATTACATTATTTAAAGGTTAGTATGAAAATAAATAATTTTTTAGATAAAACCAAGCTCTATAAATATATGGTTATGTATATTGTGTAGGGTTAACCAAGATTTGGGAATTATTGCGCACAACGGAATTATCTCTCCATTTATACTCCTCTATTCCTCTCAAGAATGAGAAGTGCTGGAGAGATTCCTTTAAGCTCAAAGGAACTAGAACATATCAACATGATCTATGAAAGATAATTCATTCATTGTACTATCACCCTGAAATCAATTGTAATTTCTCAAAGATCAAAGGAGCGTGTGTGGATCACTACTAGAGGGATTCTACCCTTGGATATTCTCTAATGAAATGAAGGTATTACAATAAGGGTTTATATATGATCAAAATCATCATTGGAGAAAGGTTATTGACAAGGTATCCCTTTTATCAAATATTAAATAAATTAACTATAAATTTAACTTGCAAAGTTCAACTTTGGGTTCCAGGTTTTCCTCTATGTCATTATTTGGTGGAGGAATTTCATTGGTCAGGGAGTTCATGTCATGTAAAATATTGTGAATGATCTATTGGATTGACAAAACATTCATGGTTTATCACCCACCACGGTGCTTCCATTGTGCTCAAAAACTATAAGTGGTATCAGAGTGGTCGTGTTTTAAGTTTATAATTATTTATTTGATTATTGATCTATATGTGAAATAGTGTTTAGATTTTCATTTCAAGAATTATTTTTTCTTTAATACAATTTTAATTAACATGTATTTGAAATATTAATAATCATCATTAAATATTTCATTTTCTTAAAGGAATAAGAATGGATGAAGAATGGCCAGATATTTCATCTAAAAGTTCTAAGGATTATAGTTGTATAGAATGGGACTACATAATGTGTGGCCATAGTACACACCATGTACCCAAGTGACGGGATACACAACCCACCAACCAGTAACTATACATAGTGATTTTATTACACACCACGTGATGAGAGGGAAAATTTGAAACATGGTATGTTGGATTACACGGTGTATAGCTGGAATACACATTGTGTAGTCTACATGGTTTAGTGGTGAAATTCATGCAAGATTTCTAGTCATATACATGATCAAAGATGCATGAGACTGACAGCCTGGAGCATTAATGAAATACATGAGGTGTAAACATTATACATAGTGAGTAGTTCATTAATTCCTATGTATAAACTACATTTTTATCTATTCGGTGAGATAATAAGACACGTGACATATGGTATACTTGGTGTGTAGATGTATTGTACACATCGTGTAGTCTCACATCTGATAAAAATTCTAAGTGATTCAGTGGGTTGTATGGAAACATGGCATTTGGACCATATGGCATGTAACTTGTAAGTATGCATCGTGTAATCCACTAAGATACACATTGAAGACCCAGGCATGTATCCTAAGCACACAGTAGGTGTAACACATGTCAAATAGATATTTAGTACATGTTGTGTAGTCTAGTCGAGGTACATGTTGAAGCCCCAAGTGTATAACCTGGGTATGTGACAATCAAGGTACATGATGTGTAGCTCATAAGTACACATTTTGTAGTCTCCCAATAAAGGAAATATTTAAATTACATTAAACTTATAATTTTAGTATTAAAACCTTATTATATTGATTTTCTCCTATTGTGTTTGACAATTTAATAATAGTTTTAAATAATTATTAAATTCTTGATTAATTTATTATAATTATCTGTAATTTTGTTTCTGCCATTAATTTTCTATGAATGCATTTATGATGGGTATCTATAAGAGAATTTGGATGTTCATTAAGACAAAAGGGGATTAATTAATTAATTAATTAATTAATTAAAGCAATTTTATGTTAATAATAAATAATGAGTGGAAATGAATGTTAACTAGTTTTAATTTTGCGCATTCTTTGCATGTGAATAACTATTCATGAGCTTGACCAAGACATGTGTATTAATGGGTTTAATTTAATTTAATTTATTTCATGGGTTTACAATTATTAATTTTTAAATTAAATATGATGTCCTACGAGTCATCCCTCCATCCATTATTATGTAGGACTTGTGTGTCTAGTGTTATTTGTGTAATCCCCCTTAACTAATCATTTTGTTCCCCTCACATTAATTTGAGTTTTAAATACTTGTAATAAATGGAGAGTCCCAAGGTTTTTTAGAGTCAGTTTAAGATGGAACCAAGATGATTCCAACCCAGGTGATACATAGGTGGATGGCTAGAATATTGTAACTCATGCCAAGACCGGCACAAGGATTTTTTTCGTTGTTTATAGGTTGGTTTATTGTTTACTTAATAAATCAACTATTAGATAATCTCGTGATTGGTTCATTTCTTTGTCTATTTATTTTTATCTTATGTATTATTTATTTTATAGATTCATGACTGAGATCACATAAATAAAAAAATTAATGTAAAAAAATAAAATATAAATAAATGGATTATGTGTAAATGTTTTATCAAAACATGGTTAATCACTTAATTAAAATACACTTAATATTAATAAGAAATGTAAAAGATAAAACATGATAATTTTACGCAAAATAAACAAAATCCCTCAAATAAATATTAATTCAGACTTGGCCTTCCATTACTTGATTGGGGATGAAAGCCTTAGAACAAAGTGTTTGAACAACCCTCATTGGGACACTTACTTTTAACATGAATTTTGTAACGACCCAATGTTTTACCAATGGAAAATCCCTTCTTATAATTATGTCATATAATAACATGAAGTCGCAACACAATGAAGTACTAAGTACTATGTTACATTTAAACATAAGTTTGTCACTTGTGTGTTTTAAATTTTGAAAAAATGGTCATTTATATTTGTGATCAGTAAGTTATTTGGAGTCTAATAAGAAAAACATAATTTTTAATGAATAGTAACATATCCTTATGGATAGTAAAATACCTTTAGGAATATAAATGAATAGTGATTAATAGAAAATATTCCAAAAAAAAGAAACTTCACCCATGAATGTATAAATACAATTTAGACATCTTAAAAGTGAAAACACGGTCATAGTATAAGAATTGGTATTTTTGTATGTCAAAAATATTTTATTTAAAATTTTATGATTAATTTAATAATTTAAAATGGAAATTTATTTTGGTAAAATTTAATCATAAATTTTTACTTTATTTTCTTATGGTTATAAGATAATTTTATGGGACCTTGATTAATTTTTCAAGGTATTATAAAATGAGTTATAGTTTTAATATTGATTTTGTTGAATAAATAATGATTTTATTAAAAAATTAATTTAAAACTATTTAGAAAATTATTTTCAAAAAATGGAGTTCATTTTTGAATTTTACACATTTAAAAATGGTTTGGGTTAAATTTTTGGGATTTTTCTAAAATACTTGAATTTTTGTGAATAGTAAAAATACAATTTTGAGTTTTCGGTATATCTGATGACTTCATAATGATGTAATAATTAATAAACAATTATGGTATAATTTTGTATATTAAAATAATATATGAGGTGTACCAAGTGGATAATACCATGGGCAATCCCATGGTTTTACAAAAAACCACTAATGAGTTGTCTTTTTAAATTAATAAAAAATTCTCTCTCTTTTACTATAAATATCCACTCTTTCCTTCATTTTCTTTCATTAAAAATCCCCCATCCTATAATATCTAGTGTTTTTACCTAATTATGAGTCCTCTCAAGGTGTCCCCAATCCCCCAAGATCCCAACCATCTAGTTTTAGGAGTAACTCTACAAGGTAAGGGAACCTTTCAACCTCCTCTTTTCATCAACAGTTCTTTTATATTATCTCTTTTAATTTCTTTTTTTATATGTTGGGGTTAAATTTTATGTATCCCTATTACTATAATTTTTTTTCATATGATTATATACCATATTCTCTCTCATCAATTCATTTTATGAAATTCTAAGCGACGCTGTTAGGCTGCCGAATTTTCATAAGGGATCTCTCAACTTTTCTTTTATTTTCAAGATCATTTAATTTCTTCTTTTACTCTCCTCATTTCATTAAAATGTCAGGATTACTTTAATACCTTACATATACTATAATTTTTTCATGATAAAGTAATATTTCTTCATCATCTATCCTTTCCCTTTCTTTTATACTAAAAATGAAAACAGTATCTGAGATGTGCTAATTTACCACATTCAAGGATGATGGGTTTTCAATTTCAATTATCGTATTTAATTTGGGTCATAAAACTATTTTCATGGTTGAAACAGACCATAATATATGTATTATGTCTCATCTATGGTTCTGGAATCCTTTTGTACATAAGATTTTTATTTATAAAATAAAACATGTTCCTTGTGGTCAAAAAACCGCCAATTAACCCAAACGGTTATCATTAAATAATTTATATAATGATTCATCTTCTTGCCAAGTAACCAAATGGAATTTATAATAATTTAACCTACTGTATTTTAAATATTAACATATAACTCCAATTCTGGATAACCATCCCCATTTTACATGATTCTTTGAACATGAATATAAGTGAACCGATCATTAGAACCAAGGAAACAAACGGACCCGAAAAATGAAATTAAACCTCGTAACCAATCAAAAGGTTATGAATGAACTCAAAAAGGTTTTAATAAATTATTTTAATATATAAGAGTTTTTATAATTGTTAATTAATGAACCTAATTTTATTATTCGGGTCATTAATATCAAGTGGAGAATACCATCGGATTTAAGGTAAGGGATCCTCTCTATTTCACTTTTATTCAAGAAGGTAGTCTATATTATGCCCTTTTATGTATAATTACTAATTTTGGGGTATGATTTCACACATTACCAATAATTCCCTCATTATGTATAAAATGTTATAAATCCCTTTATTTCTCATTACGACCTCTTAAGTACACCTAATACCATGCCAATATTTCATAAGGAATTCTACCCGAA
This sequence comes from Viscum album, assembly GCA_963277665.1. NCBI lineage: Eukaryota > Viridiplantae > Streptophyta > Magnoliopsida > Santalales > Viscaceae > Viscum > Viscum album. Next base: position 238,839 of record CAUJRU010000565.1, read on the forward strand.
CTGCCTTTATTCCATTGGGTTGCTCTATCTTTCTTTTTACCCAAAAGAAGCTATATTTTATTTTTATGAAAAAATTATACATGCTGTTTATATGCTCCAAACTCATGTTTCAATATCCATCCCTCATTCTCTTTCAGGGATATACATGTTTTTAAGTGATTACCTCCTTAATTCTTCCCGATATGCAAACCTATTTTAAGGAACATCCCGAATTCTTACCCAATTCCAAGTTCACTCTATATTCGGTTTTTAATCCACCATTCTATTTATAAAATCAGTCCTTTTATTGTGAAAATTTTCCTGGTTCAATTCTGGTTTTGTATAAATGATTTTTCCCTTTTCTATTTTAAATTCTCTATAGTATTTTCCTTAAAACTGCTAAAAAATGTTTTAATGCTAAAGTTTCATAAATACATTTCATACGTGTTGTCATTTATACTTGACATCACTCACCATGATACATTCATATTTTACCTTATGAATTTCCATGTATATTTTAGTTCTTTTATTTCATGGAAACTTTATGATACGCCCATTTATTATGTTTTATGACATGATTGTGATACCCACTTCTTTCCATGGGTACCCTTATGTTTATGTATGGTTGATTATGTATGATTATTTTTTATGGAAATCATATTCATGAAAATTTTGAGATGGGTGCACCCAAATAGCTCTCTAATGCTTTGGGTAATGTTAAGTCTCATGAGATGATATGTGTGACGGTCTTGGCAGTTATACTTGGCTTGTGCTACAATGGGAAACGGGATTGGTAGTTAGCCTTGACCCATACTACTATGGGAAACAATAATGGTGGTTAGCCTCAACTCATACTAAAGACATGTTTTATGTTTATGCCACATTTATATTATTCCATGTTTAAAAGATCCCATGTTTATATGTTATGATTACATATGTTACATACCTTTTATTATGATCATGTCTTGCCTTCTATCCCTTGTGCTAATGATTTGTTTTTATGTTCATTACCTTACTGGGATTTTTAGATCATCCCTTTGTTCATGTGTTCCCCAGGGTATCCTATGAAGATGAATGAGCACAATGGAATATAGGATATCATTTTGGAGTTTAAAAAAATATTTTAATAATGTTTGATTATGTACCTAGTATTCCAAGACACAAGACTTCATGATCCTTAACTTGTACTCTGATGTATAATTATTCTTAAAATCATGTGATGTTATATGTAAAAGGCTAGGGTCACTATAGTTTTTATCATAGGATGGTATAATTATTTTTTTATATTAGTAATAGATAACATTAGTAAAAACCTTAATAATGAGATGAAGTATGAGAAAACATCCCTAAATTTTGGTAAGTATAGAGTAAGTGGTTTATCAATAAAATGCGTCCCTATCTAGATACAAATAGGTAGAGGTGGTCTGGAATAGATTTAACTAGGAGTGAAAACTCCGAAAATGAGTTTTGGGTTTGAACTAGGGTATCCTAGTAAATGACAACAGGTGTTGTTGCACTCTTGGTATTGACACTCCCGGGGGATATGCCTTGGTAATTCATGAGCTTGGTAAAAACTCTTTTTCAGGGAAATAAAAAAACCCATAATAATATAAGATAAGAAATAGATAAAGGATAACTTAGATTGAAATGTAGGGAATCACAATTTAGGATATACTTCTCCTTTAAAAATTTATCCCTTTATGTTCAAAGTTTCTTTTTTTATGCTCAATAGATAAGTATTAAATCCCTCTAATTGTACATTATTTTTCTTATCTAATGGAGGTAAATAGAAGAAAATGGTCCAATAATCAATGTGAAATGGAATGTGAAAAATTCCCAAATGATATGCTTGATATGATGGTAACGGGTGCTCAAAACTTCATGACAGTACTTGCTCAGCTGGCTCAAGTTATGAATAATAACTTGAATCATGTGGAATGCCCACCTCCTCCAAGGAAAGATAAAGTTATCGTAGAATCCTTCATGCAGCAAAGGCCTCCCATTTTTAGTAGATCTTATGATACCCTCCTCGTGGAATAGTGGATTAAATCCATTGAAAATATATTCTCTATCCTCCAGTTCTCGGAAGAATAGAAAGTTGTACTGGCGGTCTATCGTTTTGATGGGGAAGCAGATCAGTGGTGGACACTGATCACGAATAAAAAATCCCAAGAAGAAATTGATTCCATGGATTGGTAGGAATTCAAGAGGATTTTTTTTAATAAATATTCTCCTAGAAACATATATCTCAAGATGGAAAGAGAGTTCCTTGGACTCAAGCAGAAGGAATATGAGTCCATCAGGGCATATGAAGCAAACTTTACAAGGCTTTCAAGGTACACCTCTGGCTTTGTCATGAACACTGAAAGCAAGGTGGATCGCTTCTTTATTGGGATAAAGTCGAGTCTATAGAAGGTGTTGGAGATCCAAAACTTCAACAGTTATGAGTATATTTTCTATTGTTCCCTCAAGTTTGAAATGAGGTTTGGATACTCTCAGGGGTCTCATGGGCCTAGTGACAAGAAGCGAAAATGGAGAACAACATGGGCGGTTCAACAAGAAAATCCCATGATGGAAAGAATCCTAAATATCCCACTTGTAAAAGTTTTGGGAAGAAGAATCCTAGGAACTGTCTAAAAGGAACAAAGAATTGCTTCAAATGTGGAAAGTTTGGTTATCTGTCCAAGAACTGTCAAAGGGATATGAAAAATCCTACTAATGTGGAAGAAGAAAGGAAGGTTCAGATCAATGCTCAGGCAGTGGTGTAGTGTTACAACTTCAAGGAGCATGGGCATTATGAAAATAATTACCCTAAGCTAAGGGTTGTTGGAGGAAATAAACAATAGACTCCAAGTAAACAAGGAAGGGCTTATGTTTTCACTACTATTGAGGTCAATCCGGACAACAATGTGGTGGTAGGTATGCTAGTTATTCATTCAATAATAGTGAACGTACTACTTGATTTTGGTTCTACGAATTCTTTCATATCATGAAAGATTAGTAGAGTTATTCAAACACCACCTAAAAATTTGGAGGACAAGTTATCTGTGAGAACAGAGAATGGGGTAATTATTGTGTCAATGGTTTATAACTCCTCTCCAATTAATGTTTGTGGATGGAACCTACCATAAAATCTCTTCATACTTCCTTTATCAGAGTTCGACGCTATCTTGGTCATGTATTGGCTATCTTTATACAAAGCCAACATCAACTTTCAGGAAAGGGAGATCACTTTTCACATCCCAAAGTATCCTCTAATTCTTTATAAGTGTAAGGAGAAAGATGAATCTTCTTTAGAATCATCGTCCCAGGTGTGGATATTTCTTCCTTATGAGCAAGAATATCTAGACCAAATGATTGAGACAAAGGATACAATCATACTTGAATACATGCCCATCATGATGGATTACACTAATGTATTACCTAAATAGTTTCTTGGTCTTCCTCCTGATTTATAGGTTGATTTCTCAATTGACCTTATTCCTAGATCTCTTCCTATATCAAAGACACCATACATAATGGCCACTATTGAGCTAGAAGAGCTGAAGAAGCAGTTACAGGAGAATCTGGAGAGGGGTTTTATATGCCCGAGTGCTTCACCATGGGGTGTTCCAGTCCTCTTCATCAAGAAGAAGGATGGTTCAATGCGCCTCTACATTGACTATCGCGAGATCAATAAAATCATAATAAATAAAAATTATCCCCTTCTATGAATAGATGAATTGTTCGATCAGCTTTTTGGGGCATGTTATTTCTCTAAGGTGTACCTTAGGTCGGTATATCAATAATTAAAGGTGAGGAAGTAAGATATTCCCAAGAATTCCTTTAGAACAAGGTATGGACACTACGAGTTCATAGTGATGCCCTTAAGACTCACTAATGCTCCAGAAATTTTCATGGATTTAATGAATAGAGTCTTTAGAGATTAACTTGACAAAATTTTGGTAGTCTTTATTAATGATATTCAGATATACTCCAAGAGCAAGGAGGAACATGAGGAGCATTTGAATACTGTGTTAAATACTTTATGAAGGGAGAAGTTGTATGAAAAGTATAGTAAATTTCAGTTATGGATGGAGGAAGTATCATTCTTGGGGCATGTTATCACCAACAAAGGGATGTTTGTTGACCCTTCCAAGACAAAGGCAATTGAAGAGTGTCCTAGGACAACATCTGTAATGCAGATCTGTAGCTTTATGGGTCTAGCTGAGTATTATCAAGGATTTGTAAAGAAATTTTCACAATTGTCAAACCCAATGACCAAGATTACATGAAAGGGAGTAAAGTTTTTCTAGACTTAGGACTGTGAAGATTGTTTTAAGGAGTTGAAAAAGAGGTTAATCATTGCGCCAGTACTCACACTCTCAACAAGTGGAGAACTCTTTGTGGTGTATAGTGATTCTTCAAAGAATGTTTTAGGTTGTGTGCTGATGCAAAATGATAAAGTGATAGCCTATGCCTCAGGGCAGCTGAAAATCTATGATCAAAACTATCCCAAGCATGATCTGGAGTTGGTGGTTCTGATCTTTGAATTGAAAATCTGGAGGAATTATCTTTTTGGGGAGAATTGTGAGATATATACTGATCACAAGAGTCTCAAATATATATTCACACAAAAAGAGATTAATATTCCCCAGTGAAGATGGATAAAGCTCATCAAGGATTATGAATGCTCAATCCACTGCCATCCTTGTAAGGAAAACAAGGTGACAGATACTCTAAGTAGAAAGGATCATGAAACTTTATCAATGATGAGATTTGAAAATGATCTGATCTTCTTAGATTTTCTGAGGATGGACATGGGAATCATTAAGAGAGGAACATCATAAATCTTTCCTCAATTGATTGCTCAACTGTCTCTCATTGAGAAAATAAAAGATTCTCAAGGAAAAGATGTGAAAATTCAGAAAAGGATGGAAGCTATCAGAAATGGGAAATCCCCTAATTTCAAAATTGATGAAGAAGGAGTTGTAATATTTGGGTCACAATTATGTGTACCATCTGATCCAGAGATAAATAAGGAGCTTCTAAATAACGCACATAGCTCAACCTTCTCTATCCACCTAGGGAGCACAAAGATGTATCAAGAACTCCAAGATAACTTTTGGTGGGACAATATGAAAAGGGATATTTCTTAATGTACTTCAAAGTGCATGGTATTTCAAAAAGTGAAGGATGAAAGACAGAAGTCTAGGGGGATGATTCAACCACTACCCATACCAACATGGAATTGGAAGAACATCGCCATGGACTTTGTTACTAGACTTCCAAGGAAATCCAGAGGAAAAAATTCTATATAGTTCATTGTGGACTGACTTAAAAAGATATCTCACTTTATCACAGTTCTAGAGGACTTATCATTAGATCAACTGGTATGGATTTACATCAAAGAAGTGGTAAGGCTGCATAGAGTACCACTATCTATTGTATCTGATCAATATCCTAGATTCACCTCGAAATTATAGAAAAGTCTCCAACATGCTCTAAGCACTAAATTGAACTTCAGTACATCCTATCATCCTCAAACTGATATCCAATCTAAGCGAACTATTCAGACACTTGAAGATATGTTGAGAGCATGTTCTTTGGACTTTAAAAGATGATGGGACCAACATTGTAACGACCCAAAGATTCATTAATGGAAATCTCTCTTGATCTAATTAAATGTCTCTTTATGTTTATATAAAATGTCACCTTCATTGGTTTTATGTTAAGAATTTTGACTGTTGCTAATATAGTCGTTGAACAGTGATCACATTATTAGTATAAATATAGGTCTTTAACACATCCAATTTTACTTAGACAAAAGAAGCGATGGCATCATCCAGTAGAATTGCCCCATAAGAAGCCCATTTGTTGGAGCTCGGAAAATAGGTGGCATCCTTGGGCTTCTCTCTTGACCAAGCCCAAGCTGAGCTTCACCATGTCAAGCTCGAACGGGACCGTTTACGTGAAAAGTGGAAGTTGATAGAGATTACCACTCGAGCGATGTTATCCGAGCCACCCCAAGAGTCTGTCACCATCGCACACCTTACCCTTAGGTCTTATGTGGCTGTTTTAAGGGGTTATGTAACAAATAAGTAGTACTATGTTCATGTCCATTATTTTTGTATATAATAATGAATATAATTTCTAGTCATTTTTGATGCATTGTAAATAGTTTTTAAAGTACAAATAGTGTTTTTAGTTATTATTTAACTAAGAATTATATTTTATTAAATTAATGGATTTTTGAATTAAATAATATTTTAATAAAATATTATTATTAATAAATTAATTTTTATTAAATATAAATTATCTTATAATTTTATAAATGCAATTATAATTTTATTAAGGTTTGAAAGCCATTTCTGTCCAAACCTGTGAATTTTCGATAAATGTCGGTTTTTATTTTAAAAGTGAAAATTAACATATTTAGAAAATTATTTAGATAAAATAAATGTAATTTCTGGAATCATGATGTCGAAATTATCCAATGGTGAATTTTTCATAATTTTCTGAGACAGTCAAATTTTTGGGTAAAAATTAAATACCGTTTAAATATATAATGTGTTTTATGACATCATAATGACCCAATGGTGATGTAATAAAATACTATAATCCTTATGTTCGGCCAATATATGTTTTACCATTAAAATAATGTGATTTTGGGTTTGTTTGACTTACTTTTCAAAGCATTAATGGACCCCTCAAGACATATTCAACACTTTGCCTTTTTAAATTAATTTCCATGAGAGTGTGACTCACCTCCACATAAGAAACCTTATTATTTTAAGAAGTTAGGACTTTGGCCTTATAAAATATTGTTTTACTCTTCACTTTTCCAAAAACCATGGAAAAAAACCATGGGATGGTTTGTGGTTTGGATTAATTTAATATAAGGGGTCCCAAACCTAAATAATAAAGAATTCTCTCACCTTTCCTATATAAACCCACCCAAGATCCCACTTCCTCCTCACTCAAATACCTTTAATTTCGTCCAGACTCTTCCCTAATCTCTCTAGAATCCTCCCAAGGTGCCCCAAGCTCTCAAGAAGCATCTCACAAGCCTCTCTCTAGCCTTTGGAAGCACACTTCCAAGTAAGGGTTTTTTCTTCCTTTCTCATTTTTGTCAATTTTCTTTAAGTTGTATTACCCTTTTAATTTCAATTATGAATGTTGGGGTATGGTTTCTCACCTCCCCCATACTTCCCTCTTATTGTTTAAATGATGGGAGACCCCTTTCTCTCTCATTAAATGCCTCCCATGTACACTCGTTACTATGCCGAAATTCCGAAAGGAACTTCTCTCTCTTCTTTTACATTCAAGCAATAATTTTGTATCATGAATCTAAATTCCATTACAATTATTGGGACATGTATCTATATGAACTTTTTACTGTCCATTACATTTAAATATGATTATTAACCCCTTCCTCTCTCATCAACCGTTTTTATGAATTCTTATGTCACGCCGTTACGCTGCCGAAATCGCACCGATTTTCTAAGCCAATGTCATTGTGTAATGAATACCATGCCCATTTCTCCATCAAGGGTATTCACCTTTATGCATATTTACTTATTGATTTTAAAGTTTCATGTATGAATTCCACATTCCTTTATCGTGGAATAAATTTTTATGTTTTATAAATCCATGTTTTATGATCCATGTGGCACACTTATGCATGAAATGAAATGTTTAAGAAGGGTGCGTCCTTATAGCGCTCCAATGCATTGGGAAAAGTATAGTATCATGATACGCCATGTGCAATGAGTCTTTACTCATGCTAATTTAAGTGAAATGAGGGTTTACTCGTGCTTTATGTGCAATGAGTATTTACTCATGCTCCATGTGCAATGAGCCTTGGCTCATGCTAATTCCATGTTAAGTGTTGTTGCCACATTTTCATGTTATGATTATCATGCTTTATCATGCCTTTACATTCATGTTTCTTATATTCCCTGTTGATATGCCTATTGTCTAACATGTATTGTACTCCTCATGTTATTCCATGTGTACTCCCTTACTGGGCTTTATAGCTCACCCTTTTCTTATGCATGTCCTCAGGTTATCCCATGCAATGCTAAGTACGAGGGAATGTAGTGGTCATGTAAAGGAAGATTTCAATAAAGATGTTGTATTTCATGTTCTAAGTTTTTATGTAATGTTCCTAATCCCCAAATACACTAAACCTCTCGATCTTATTTGTTGTATCAAGTGAAGTTTTATGTAATAAATCATGTTTAAGTTGTAATAAAAAGCAGGGTTGTCATAGTTGGTATCAGAGGATAGGTTTAGTTATTTTTGGGATTAGGAAACCCTAGTAAAGACCTAGAGACAAGACTAAGTATAATAAAAATATCCCTAAGTTTTGGTGAGTATTGAGTAAGTGGGTCATCAAGAAAATAAATCTCTGTCTGGATACGAGCAGGTAGAGGTGGCTCTGGAACAGATGTATCCTAGGGGTAAAACCCGAAAACACCGCTTTGAGCTAGACTCGAATGGGAACTGGTGCACGACAATGGGCCTTGTTGCACTCTTGGTTATGAAACTCCCGGGGGATATGTTTTGATAAATTCACAATCTTAGTATGAACCCTTATTAAGGGAAAAAAATTCCCCTAAGAATATATGTTAGAAAGTAGATCATGAAAAGCCTAAATTTAAGCCTATAGACACATGAGTAAAGGAAATGAAAGTTTATTTATATGTCATAAACTTTTTCCTTTGGATTACTCTTTATGTGTTACCCCTAACATTCCTTTTATTCCAGCCAATGGCCGGTAATAGGAGGACTCAGGCTAAAAATCGATGTGAAGATCAGTGTGATGACTGTACTAATGAGATGTCCAATCCAATGGGAGAGGGAATCGCAAACTTTGTCATGATTCTCTCTCAGCTAACTCAAGCATTGAATAGAAACATGGGTCAAGAGGAACGTTCAACCCCCCCCCCCTAAGAAAGAACAAGTCACTATCGAGAGCTTCATGAGACAAAGGCCTCCTACTTTTAGTGGATCATCTGATCCCACGATCGCTGAACAATGGATCAACTCCATTGAAAAGATCTTCTCCATCCTTAAATGTTCTGAACAAGAGAAGGTTCTCCTGGCTGCCTATCGTATAGAGGGTGAAGCTGATCAATGGTGGAAATTGATCAAAAATATGAAGCCTGAGGAGGAGATCGAGGCATTGGAATAGAAATATTTTTGGAAGATGTTTTTCGATAAATATTTTTCGCGCACCCTCCGGCTTAAGATGGAAAGGGACTTCCTTTCCCTCAAGCAAAAAGATGAAGAATCTGTTGGAGCGTATGAGGAAAACTTCACAAGGCTTGCACGATATGCTTTCGGCTTTGTCATTACCCCTGAATGCAAGGTTGACCGCTTCTTTGGTGGGATGAATCCTAGCTTTCGGAAAGCATTAGTGATCTGTGACTTCGACATCTATGAGGAAATTGTCCGATGTGCCCTCAAGGTCGAAATGGAGATCGGGGAATCACAGGGGTATCATGGGGACAAGAAGCGTAAGGTGGACTTCAATGCTGGTGGTCCGATGGATAAATCCAATGGTGCTAAGAAGATCCAGCACCCCACTTTCCAAAAGTGCAGAAAGAAGCACCCTGGAAATTGCCTTAAGGGGACGAGAAAATGCTTCAAGTGTGGAAGAGAAGGTCACCAAGCTGTTAACTATCAGTAAGAAGGACCCGCGGCTGCGAAAGAGGAAAGGAACGCTCCATTTGAACCTCAATGCATTGTTCAATGCTACAAATGCAAAGAACCGGGTCATTTTGCAAATCAATTCCCTAATCCAAGGGTTTTCGGAGGCGACCAACAACCTCCAAGGCAACAAGGAAGATCTTTTGCCATCACTTCTGCCGAAGTGAACCCCAACAATGAAGTGGTGACAGGTATGCTAGTTATTCATTCAAGAATAGTGAACGTACTTTTTGATTCAGGTTCTACGCATTCTTTTATATCTCGAAAGTTTAGTAGAATAATCCCAGCACCACCACAAATCATGGAAGTAAAGATGTCGGTGAGTACGGAAAATGGGGAAATCATTGCATCCCATGAATATAAGTCATCCCCTGTTATAATATGTGGATTGAATTCCCCATCAAACCTCGTCATACTCCCTATAGTGGAATTTGATGCAATTCTTGTCATGGATTGTCTTTCCTTATATAGATCCAATATAAATTTTCGGGAGAGGGAAATCACACTCCATATGGAGAATCGACCCCCAATTCTTTACAAGTGTCAAGAGGAAGATGAATCTCTTTTAGCTCCATCATCTCAAGCATGGATATTAATACCTTATGAGCATGCGTATCTGGATCAGATGATTGAGTCCAAGGAAGAAACCATCCTTGACGAAATGCCTATTGTGAGGGAATTCGCTGAAGTGTTTCCCGAGGAACTGTCTGGTCTTCCTCCTAGAAGAGATGTTGAGTTCTCAATTGAACTTATACCTGGGGTGCTACCAATATCCAAGACTCCATATAGAATGGTTGTTTTTGAGCTTGAAGAGATGAAGAAACAACTACAAGAGAATCTGGATAAAGGGTTTATATGCCTAAGTGCTTCACCATGGGGTGCACCAGTCCTCTTCGTCAAGAAGAAGTATGGGTCAATGCGGCTCTGCATCGATTATCGTGAACTTAAAAAAATCACGATAAAGAATAAGTATCCTCTCCCAAGAATCGATGACTTGTTTGATCAGTTTTGTGGAGCACAATACTTCTCCAAGGTGGACTTTCGTTCGGGATATTGTCAAGTAAGGGTGAAGAAGGAAGATGTCCCCAAGACTGCTTTTTGTACAAGATACGAGCACTATGAATTCATAGTAATGCCTTTCGGACTCACCAATTCTCCATAAATCTTCATGGACTTAATGAATAGAGTCTTTAGATATTTCCTAGACAAATTTGTGGTAGTCATTATAGATGATATTATAATATACTCCAAACCCAAGGAGGATCATGAGGAGCATTTAAGAACTGTACTGGAGACTTTGTGCAAGGAGAAGCTCTATGAAAAGTACAGCGAGTGTGATTTCTGGTTGAAGGAAGTCTCATTATTGGGCCATATCATCACAAGCAATGGGATATCTATGGATCCCTCCAAAATAGATGCAATTGAGGGATGGCCAAGGCCAACATCGGTAACGGATATCCGTAGCTTCTTGGGGTTAGCTGGATATTATCGACAATTTGTGAGAAATTTCTCACGATTGTCCAACCCTCTTACCAAGCTAACTAGGAAGGGAGTAAAGTTTGCTTGGAGTGATGAATGTGAAGAATTCTTCAAGGAATTGAAAAGGAGGCTTATCACTGTGCTCGTGCTCACTTTACCCACAAGTGGGGAACTTTTTATGGTATTCAGTGATGCTTCAAAGAAGGGCTTAGGTTGTGTGCTGATGCAGAATGATAAAGTGATATCCTATGACTCAAGAAAGTTGAAAATCCATGAGTGAAACTATCCAACACATGATCTGGAGTTGGCGGCTATGATCTTTGCCTTGAAAATCTGGCGGCATTATCTCTATGGAGAGAAATGTGAGATATATACTGACCACAAGAGTCTTAAATATATATTCACACAGAAAGAGATTAATATGCACCAGAGAAGATGGATAGAGCTCATCAAGGATTATGACTGTTCAATACATTACCACCCTAGGAAAGAGAACAAGGTGGAAGATGCCCTAACTAGAAAGGATCCAGCGATTCTATCAATGATGAGAATTGATAAGGATCCAATCTTCTTAGACTTGATGAAGATGGACATGGGAATCATAGAGAAGGGAACATCATCAATCCTTTCACAAATGATTTCTCAACCATCTCTTTTGGAAAGGTTAAAGGATGCTCAAAAGGATGATCTGGGAATTCAAGAAAAAGTGGAAGCTATCAAAAAGGGGAAATCCTCAGAGTTTAATGTTAATGAAGAAGGAATTGTGCGGTTTGGGAAAAGACTATGTGTTCCATCAAGTTCGGAGCTGAAGAAGGAACTTTTGGATGATGCACATAGTTCAAATTTCTCTATTCACCCAGGGAGCACAAAGATGTATCGAGATCTCCGAGAAAACTTTTGGTGGGATAATATGAAGAAGGAGATCGCTGAATATACATCAAAGTGCCTGGTGTGTCAGCAAGTAAAGTCATAGAGGCAGAAGTATAATGGGATGATGCAACCATTGCCCATACCAGAATGGAAGTGGGAGAACATCACCATGGACTTTGTTATAGGACTTCCAAGGACATCCAAAGGCAAAAATGCAATCTGGGTTGTTGTGGATCATCTTACAAAGACTGCACACTTCATTGCTATTCGGGGGGATTTATCATTGGATCAACTGGCATGGATATATATCAGGGAAGTGGTAAAGTTGAATGGAGTACCACTATCTATTGTGTCTGACCGAGATCCAAGATTCACCTCTAAGTTTTGGAAGATTCTTCAACATGCTCTGAATACTGAACTGAACTTCATTACGGCCTATCATCCTCAAACTGATGGCCAATCCGAGCAGACTATCCAAACACTTTAGGATATGTTGAGAGCCTGCTCAATGGACTTTAAAAGAGGATGGGATCAACATATTCCTCTTGTTGAGTTCTCTTATAATAACAGTTTCCACTCAAGAATCCAAATGGCACCATATGAAGCCCTGTATGGGAAAAGGTACAGAACACTGGCATGTTGGGATGAGGTCGGTGAACGTAAGCTGTTTGGACCAGAAATGGTCTAGGAAATGGTGGAGAAGGTAAAAAACCATTCAGCAGCATATCAAGGCAGCCCAGATTCAACAGAAGAGTTATGCAGATAATCATCGACGAGACCTTGAGTCTAAATTTGGATAGATGGTTTTTCTATGTATATCTCCATGGAATAAGTTCATGAGGTTTGGAAAGAAAGGGAAGTTAAGTCCAAGGTACATCGGCCACTTCGAGATTCTTGATCGTGTCGGGGTTGTGGCCTATCAACTAGCACTTCCACCTACTATGGCCAAAGTACATGATGTCTTTCATGTATCCCTCTTAAGGAAGTACATACCGGACCCTTCACATGTACTCTCTTCTGAGGTGGTACAATTGGAAGATGATCTTTCTTATGAGGAGAAACCAGTGAAGATCTTAGATCGTAGAGAAAAAGTTCTACGAAATAAGACAATGCCCCTCATCAAGGTGTTGTGGAGAAACCACAAGTTTGAAGAAGCGACTTGGGAATTGGAGGATATGATGAAGCTGAGTTACCCACATTTTTTTAGTGTGGTAAAAGGAAAATTTCGAGGGCGAAATTTCTTAAGGGGGGAATATTGTAACGACCCAAAGTTTCATTAATGGAAATCCCTCTTGATCTAATTAAATGTCTCTTTATGTTTATATAAAATGTCAACTTCATTGGTTTTATGTTAAGAATTTTGACCGTTTATAATATAGTCATTGAACAGTGATCACATGATTAGTATAAATATAGGGCTTTAACACATCCAATTTTACTTAGACAAAAGAAGCGATGGCCTCATCCAGTAGAATTGCCCCATACGAAGCCCATTTGTCAGAGCTCGAAAAAGAGGTGGAATCCTTGGGCTTCACTCTTGACCAAGCCCAAGCTGAGCTTCACCATTTCAAGCTCGAACGGGACCGTCTACGTGAAAAGTGGAAGTTGATAGAGATTACCACTCGAGCGATGTTATTCGAGCCACCCCAAGAGTCTGTCACCATCGCACACCTTACCCTTAGGTCTTATGCGGCTGTTTTAAGGGGTTATGTAACAAATAAGTAGTACTATGTTCATGTACATTATTTTTTTATATAATAATGAATATAATTTCTAGTCATTTTTGATACATTGTAAATATTTTTTAAAGTACAAATAGTGTTTTTAGTTATTATTTAACTAAGAATTATATTTTATTAAATTAATGGATTTTTGAATTAAATAATATTTTAATAAAATATTATTATTATTAAATTAATTTTTATTAAATATAAATTATCTTATAATTTTATGAATGCAATTATAATTTTTATTAAGGTTTGAAAGCCATTTCTGTCCAAACCTGTGAATTTTCGATAAATGTCGGTTTTTATTTTAAAAGTTAAAATTAACATATTTAGAAAATTATTTAGATAAAATAAATGTTATTTCTGTAATTAGGATGTCGAAATTATCCAATGGTGAATTTTTCATAATTTTCTGAGACAGTCAAATTTTTGGATAAAAATTAAATACTGTTTAAATATATAATGTGTTTTATGACATCATAATGACCCAATGGTGATGTAATAAAATACTAAAATCCTTATGTTCGGCCAATATATGTTTTACCATTAAAATAATGTGATTTTGGGTTTGTTTGACTTACTTTTCAAAGCATTAATGGACCCCTCAAGACATATTCAACACTTTGCCTTTTTAAATTAATTTCCATGGGAGTGTGACTCACCTCCACATAAGCAACCTTATTATTTTAAGAATTTCGGACTTTGGCCTTATAAAATATTTTTTTCCTCTTCCCTTTTCAAAAAACCATGGGCAAAAACCATGGGATGGTTTGTGGTTTGGATTAATTTAATATAAGGGGTCCCAAACCTAAATAATAAAGAATTCTCTCACCTTTCCTATATAAACTCACCCAAGATCCCACTTCCTCCTCACTCAAAGCCCTTGAAGTTCGTCCAGCCTCTGTCCTACTCTCTCTATAATCCTCCCAAGGTGCCCCAATCTCCCAATAAGCCTCTCACAAGTCTCTCTCTAGCCTTTGGAATCACACTTCCAAGTAAGGGTTTTTTCTTCCTTTCTCCTTTTTGTCAATTTTCTTTAAGTTGTATTACCCTTTTAATTTCAATTATGAATGTTGGGTTATGGTTTAACACCTCCCCCATACTGCCCTCTTATTTTTTGAATGATGGGATACCCCCTTTATCTCTCATTAAATGCCTCCCATGTACACCCGTTACTATGCCGAAATTCTTAAAGGAACTTCTCTCTCTTCTTTTACATTCAAGCAATAATTTTGTATCATGAATCTAAATTCAATTAAAATTATTGGTACATGTATCTATATGACCTCCTTACTGTCCATTACATGTAAATATGATGAGTAACCCCTTTCTCTCTCATCAACTGTTTTTATGAATTCTTATGTCACGCCGTTACGCTGCCGAAATCGCACCGATTTTCTAATCCAATGTCATTGTGTAGTGAATACCATGTCCATTTCTCCATCAAGGGTATTCACCTTTATGGACATTTACTTATTGATTGTAAAGTTTCATGTATGAATTCCACATTCCTTTATCGTGGAATAAATGTTTATGTTTTATGAATCCATGTTTTATGATCCATGTGGCACACTTATGCATGAAATGAAATGTTTAAGAAGGGTGCGCCCTTATAGCACTCCAATGCATTGGGTAAAGTATAGTATCATGATACATCATGTGCAATGAGTGTTGACTCATGATCATTAAAGTGCAATGAGGGTTTACTTGTGCTTTATTTGCAATGAGGATTTACTCATGCTCCATGTGCAATGAGCCTTGGCTCATACTAATTCCATGTTAAGTGTTGTTGCCACATTTCCATGTTATGATTATCATGCTTTATCATGCCTTTATGTTAATGTTTCTTATATTCCCTGTTGATATGCCTATTTTCTAACATGTATTGTACTCCTCATGTTATTCCATGTGTACTCCCTTACTGGGCTTTATATCTCACCCTTTTCTTATGCATGTCCTCAGGTTATCCCATGCAATGCTAAGTACGAGGGAATGTAGTGGTCATGTAAAGGAAGTTTTCAATAAAGATGTTGTATTTCATGTTCTAAGTATTTATGTAATGATTCTAAGCTCCAAATACACTAAACCTCTCTATCTTCTTTGTTGTATCAAGTGAAGTTTTATGTAATAAATCATGTTTAAGTTGTAATAAAAAGCAGGGTTGTCATAAACATCTTCCACTGCTTGAATTATCCTACAACAACAGTTTCCACTTGAGCATCCAAATGGAACCATATGAATCCCTTTATCAGAAAAGGTGCAGAACACCATTTTGTTGGGATGAATTTGGTGAGTGTAAGCTTCTAGGAACTAAAATGGTTGAAGAAATGGTGGATAAGGTGAAAATCATTTAGCAGCACATCAAGGCAGCCCAAAGTCGACAAAAGAGTTATGCATACAATCGTCGATGAGACCTTCAGTTCAAAGTTAGAGACATGTTATTTCTATGCATATCTCTATGGAATAAGGTCATGAGGTTTGGAAATAAAGGGAATATAAGTCCCAGGTACATCGGCCCCTTTGAGATCCTTGATCGAGTCGGAGCTATGGCCTATCAACTATAACTTCCACCAACCATGTCTAAATTACATGATGTCTTTCATGCATCCCTCTTAAGGAAGTACATATTGGACTCTTGACATGTACTCTCTTAAGAGGTGGTATATATGGAGGATGATCTTTCTTACGAGGAGCATCTGGTGAAGATATTGGATCGTAGAGATAAAGTTCTACGTAACAAGACTACTCACTTGGTTAAGGTACTATGGTGGAACCATAAGTACAGAGAGGTAACATGGACTAAAAATTAACTTTTTATTATTTCTGCACACTTTTAAGGAACAAAGTGAGAAACCATACAAACAGCCACAAAATTTTCATGTACCGAAAGAGATAGATGAACCATTAAAATCAAGCTTGAGCCTATTTGAAGCATTATCCCTAAATAATTTCCAATGAAGATCACTAACCTTTGTATTGGAGTCGTCCTTGAGAAAATCTTCGAACCAAAAGGCCAACTTGTCTCACATTTTCATGTACACCTCTGCATTTATCCTCCTCTCGCTGAATCCTCTAATAAGGATGACATCTTGTTTTTTGATCCAATTTCACTACTCTTTATTAGTTTCCACTTGAAGAAGTCTTTCATACATTCACTCAGAAACCTCAATAGGGTCCTTAATTTCGAAGGCCTCGTCAAGAATTTCTTCCCTAGAGTGATTGATAAGCTCCCACATTGTCTCCTTATACCCAAATTCCTTATCTGCCTCATGGATCTGATCGACCAACCCCGAATAGTTCCCATGATCTGCCACCACTGATTCATCCAACCTCTAATTAGAAACTCCCAACACACCACTTGTAAACTCTGGGTCCTTATAAGCTCTGCTGTCAAGTTCCTTATATTTTGAGGAGACACAATCCATCTCCTTTGACCTTGACTCCTTGGCAGATTTCATCTCCATAGGTTTGGGAAGATGAGAATAATCTTTATGCCCTTTCGATTTTTCCCCTTGACCAGAATGCAGCTCCCCAAGTCCCTATTTCCCTTCCCCCCTTCCTCCCCTAGGGATATGAAGCCTTCTTTCATGATATATTTTATCTTTGTCACCAGAAAATATATCATACACATCCTCATTGGATTCACCTTCAAGAAGAGCCTTCCCCTAATTGGAATTAACAGCCTGAACCAAATCACCTTGGTCCGGAATTAGCTCCTCTATACCTTTAAATTGATTGCTCGGATTTAAACTAGTCAAGTGACTTCCTTTAGTAAGTTCCTTCACCACTTGCCTTCCCTTAGTACCTTGAATAGAATTATCCTAGCCCTTGCAGATCATAAAATCTCCTTTGTTTGGTGATTTCACCACCACTGTCGGAGAGATCCTAGTTCTATCTTTCACAGCCTCTACATAAGAGATGGAATTCATAGCATAGGGGTTGGATTCCAAAACAGGTTCAATGCACACCTCCTTGGATGGAGGGGCTTGCACAACTATATTGAAGACACACAGGTCGACTCTCAAATGGTTGAAGATGTCTGCCACTTTCGAATCAGCCTGACTGGGTCTAGAGTCAGACTTGGAGATGTTGGTCGTAACAGAATCACGAATGTCCACCTTGTCCACAGCAGATTCAAAAACTTTCTCATTGTCCGGTAGTTACTGATAGGTCGAAGCAATATACCCAAGTCCCTCCTTACTACCTTGAAGGCAGGTCTGAGGGAGATGACCCATGCGTTGGCAGGAGATACATTAATCATCCCAACCTTCAAACACCACAGGCTACTTGCAATGAGATTCTTTCCCAACTTCTATCCAGATACACTCCACTGGCGTCTTGGAGACATCGACTTCAACACATATGTGAGGAGAAATCGGATGACAAAATGAGATGGTTCTTCTGTCTGAGAAGAGGAACCATCCAACTAGATTTCCAAGCATCTGAATGATAGCTGAGTTTTGGAAGGGAAGTAGAAGTTCAGGGAAACATACCCATAGAGTTGTAGTAGGAGCATCTCGATGCATATGGAATTCGTACGACCAAAGGAAAAGAAAGAAATGGCTACCATTGCTGGAGCATAGAGCACTAGACCAGGCATGAGCCAGATCCTCCTTAGAAGAAAATCGTATCATAAAATGCCACTTGTTGAGAAGACCCACAGTCGCAAGGCCCTGAAAACCCTAGGAATCGTGGACGAACTTGTCAAATGTCGCAATCGAAGGCCTATAAGACCTAAAACGGGCCACCAAAGTCATATTCAGGATACTCGAAGCCTCTAAGAACTCCATGGATGAAAGTGGAAGCATTGGAGAGCCATCAAAAAGTGCTGGAACCTTCGGTCATCGCCGAAGAGGTAACATGGGAACTGGAGGATGCAATGAAGGAAAAGTGTCGGCACCTTTTTTGGCCTAGAATGTAAACTGAAATTTCGAGGGAGAAATTTCTTAAGGGGGGAAGAATGTAACGACCCAATGTTTTACCAATGTAAAATTCCTTCTTATAATTATTGTCATATAATAACATGAAGTCCCAACACAATGAACTACTAAGTACTATATAAACTTTAAACATAAGTTTTTCACTTGCGTGTTTTGAATTTTGAAAAAATTGTCATCTACATTTGTGATTAGAAAGTTATTTGGAGTCTGATAAGACAAACATAAATTTTGATGAATAGTAACATACCCTTATGAATAGTAACATACCTTTATGAATAGTAATGAATAATAATGAATAGAAAATTGTCCAAAAAAAACTTCACCTATGAATGTATAAATACAATTTAGACATCTTAAAAGTGAAAAAACGATCAGAGGATAAGAATTGGTATTTTTGTATGTCAAAAATATTTTATTTACAATTTTATGATTAATTTAATAATTTAAAATGGAAATTTATTTTCATAAAATGTAATCATAAATTTTTACTTTATTGTCTTAGGACCTTGATTAATTTTTCAAGGTGTTATAAAATGATTTATAGTTTTAATGCCGATTTTGTTGACTAAATTATGATTTTATTTAAAAATTAAATTAAAAATATTTAAAAAATTGTTTTCAAAAAATGGAGTTCATTTTTGAATTTTATGCATTGAAAAATGTTTAGGGTGAATTTTTGGGATTTTTCTAAAATACTAGAATTTTTGGTGAATAGTAAAAATACAATTTTGAGTTTTCAGTATATTTGATGACATCATAATGATGTAATAATTAATAAAAAATTCAGGTCGGATTTTGTATAGTAACATATGATATGAGGTGTCCCAAGTGGCTAATACCATGGGCAAATACCATGATCAAGCCTATGGTTTTACAAAAAACCACTAATGAGGTGTCTTTTTAAATTAATAAAAAAATATCACTTTTACTATAAATACCCACTCTTACCTTAGTTTTATTTCTTTCCAAATACCTCATACATGAAGCTCTAGTTTTTTTACCTCCCTAGGAGTCCTCTCAAGGTGTCCTCAATCCCCCAAGATCCCAGCCTTCAAGTTTTAGGAGTAACTCCACAAGGTAAGAGAACCTTTCAACCTCCTCTTTTCGTCAACAGTTCTTTTATGTTATCTCTTTGAATTTGCATTTTCATATGATGGGGTTCAATTTTATGTATCCCTATTACTGTCCTTTTTTTCATATGATGAGATACCCTATTTTCTCTCATCAATTCATTTTATTAAATTTTAAGTTATGTCGTTAGGCTGTCGAATTTTCATAAGGGATCTCTCAACTTTTCTTTTATTTTCAAGATCAATTCATTTCTTCTTTTACTCACCTCCTTTCATTAAAATGTTTTAATGACTCTAGTAACTTATATATATTAGAATTTTTTCATGATAAAGTAATATTTATTCATCATCTATCCTTTTTCTTTCTTTTATACTAAAAATGAAAACAGCATCTGAGATGTGCTAATTTACCACATTCAAGGACGATGGGTTTTCAATTTCCATTATCGTCTTTAATTCGGGTCATGAAACCATTTTCATGGTCGAACCAGACCATAATATATGTATTATATCTCATATATGGTTCTATAATCCTTTTGTACACAAGGTTTTGATTTATAAAACAAAACATGTTCCTTGTGGTCAAAAAACCGCCAATTAGCCCAAACGGTTATCATTAAATAATTTATATAATGATTCATCTTCATGCAAAGTAACCAAATGGAATTTATAATCATTTAACCTCATGGATTCTCAATATTAAAATATAACTTCAATTTTGGACAACCATCCCCATTTTACATGATTCTTCAAACATGAATATAAGTGAACCGATCATTAGAACCAAGGAAACAAACGGACCCGAACAATGAAATTGAACCTCGTAACCAATCAAAAGGTTATGAATGAACTCAAAAAGTTTTTACTAAATCATTTTTATATATAATAGGTTCTTTAATTCTTAATTAATGAACCTAATTTGATTATTCAGGTCATTAATATTAAGTTGATAATACCATTGGATTTAAGTTAAGGGATCCTCTCTATTTCACTTTTATTCAAGAGTGTAGTCTATGTTATGCCATTTTATGTATAATTACTAATTTTTGGGTATGATTTATCACCTTACCCATAATTACCTAATGATTTATAAAATATGATAAATACCTTTCTCTCTCATTATTACCTCTTAATTATACTTGATACCATGCCGATATTCCTTAAGAAATTCTACACAAACCGCCTTTATTCCTTCGGGTTTCTCTATCCTTCTTTTTACCCAAAATAAGTTGTATTTTATTTTTATTTAAAACTTATAAATTCTGTTTATATAATCCAAACTCATGTTTCAATATCCATACCTCATTCTCTTTCAGTTATATACATGTTTTTAAGTGATTCCCTCCTTAATTCTTCCTGATAAGCAAACCTATTTTAAGGGAACATCCCAAATTATTAACCAATTTCAAGTGCACTCTATCTTCTATTTTTAAGCCACAATTTTATTTATAAAATAATTCCTTTTATTTTGAAAAACTTTCTGGTTCAATTCTGTTTTTTTATAAAGGATTTTTCCCTTTTCTATTTTAAAGGATCTATAGTATTTTCCTTAAAACTGCTCAAAAATGTTTTAATGCTAAAGTTTCATAAATACATTTATTAAATTTTGTCACTTATACTTGATATCACTCACCATGATACATGCCCACTTTACCTTATGAATTTCCATGTATATTTTAGTTCCTTTCTTTCATGTATACTTTTATGATACTCCCATTTATTACGCTTTATGACATGATTGTGATACCCACTTATTTTCATGGGTACCTTTATGTTTATGTGTGTTTGATTATGTATGATTATTTTTTTGGAAAGAATATTCATAAAAATATTGAGATGGGTGTGCCCTTATAGCACTCCAATTCATTGGTTAAAGTTAAGTCTCATGAGATGATATGTGTGACGGTCTTGGTGGTTTTCCTTGGCTTGTGCTACTATAGGAAACGGGATTGGCAGTTATCCTTGACCCATACTATTATGGGAAATAGGATTGGAGGTTAGCCTTGACTCATACTAAATACATGTTTTATGTTTCTACCACATTTACATGATTCCATGTTTAAAATATCCCATGTTTATATGTTATGATTCCATATGTTACATTCCTTTTATTATGATCATTTCTTGCCTTCTATCCCTTTTGCTAATGCTTTGTTCTTATGTTCATTCCCTTACTGGGATTTTTAGCTCATACCTTTGTTCATGTGTTCCCTAGGGTATCCTATATAGATTAATGATCACAGTGGAATATAAGAGATCATTTTGGATTATAAAAATAATTGTTTTAATAATGTTTGATTGTGTACCTAGTCTTCCAAGACACTAGACTTCATTATCCTTGGCTTGTACTCTGATGTATAATTATGCTTAAAATCATGTAACGTTATATGTAAAAGGATAGGGTCATTATAGACTTATTATAAAGTTTATGGTTTGACTTAACCGTATTACATCAGTAAAAGTATCCCTCACTAGACTTGATGTAACTTGGAGGAAAGCATTGAGGAAATCCAAGTTAGGATTTCATGATTGGGGATTCCACTCAATGGATTATTGAGATGAAACCCTATGGTTGGAAAATACTTCCATACCCAAATATCTTTAATTATATTTACCATTATTTTCTGGGGATACATGAAGGGGCATATGGATCCTTTAAAAAATAATTTCTAAGAAACCGGGCATTCTAACTTCAATGGTGAGGGTTGTTGGTACTTGATAAATTAGTGGGTGATTTGATAAAAAAAATTATTATTATTTCTCACATCATTTTTAATCAAGAAAAGTATTAATAATATTCTCTTTTAAATTTTATAATAATGGAAATTTCATCATCCAATTTATACATATGATCTATATTAGATAAAGGTCATCTCCTCACTAGCAGTAACATTTAGGAGCGGTTCAGATTCCTTCGAGTTGTGTTGCATTATGAATAAAAATATTACCTTAGAGAATCCTCAATACCTGATTTTCCTGCAAAGTAGCTCAATAATAAAGAGTTACTTGTCTATCAAAAACATTTTAGTGATGTGTTTGGCAATCAATGTATAATTATATCATCTATGACTAGTGAACTCATGAAGTCTCATGAAAACATGGATTCTTATTACATGATTGAGCATATCCATGGTCTATACCATGGGAGATATAGACATGAATGGTTTGAGATATCCAAGGCACTCTTTCAGTGTAAAAATGGGGAGGGAGTTCCAGGAAAAGTGAGAAACCAAATGGTTCTGCAAACATCCAAACAACCCCAAACAAAACAGTATAGCAAATAGGATACCTCAATCAAGCAGCAGCATCAACCACCATCCCCATGCAGGACACTCGGCAATCCCATGCAAGCATGGTCCCTCCTGATGTCGCCTTCCCTCCAAAACAGCCATGTCCCAAATGGCCTACAAAGATGATGGCAGAGAAACCGAGCCCAACGAAGATATCTTGCGACGAACCAACAAACCACACAAACCACAAACATAGAAAAAAATAATAATAATAATGATAATAATTTTCAGTCAATCTCATTAGCTACATTGAGCGTCTATTGGTTCTGAGGTTTAAAATCTCTAATGAACTATGCATTGTTCTCATTCTTGCATCACTCCATCAAAGATTCTCTAATTTTTTTTTAATATTAATATGAAAATTTTTGAGAAGTCTCTTCCAAATCTAATTACTTCTTCACTAAGTAGATAATGTGGAAAATCATGAAAAGTATTTTTCCCTTATGGTGAAGAAACGAAAAGGACAAGCATAAATATCTAATCCCAAATCTTCTTCGTAGCACCATTTGAAGAAGATGATGATCAAGGGGAAAGTAAGGGAATGGGATGTTGTATATTTATCAGGTCACAAAAAGGGCCATTGGAATAAAAACTACACCCAAAAAAAGAAGAAATGGGAAGATTCAGGTTCATTTATTATTGAGTGAAATTTATCTATTTATAAAAATTAGTTATTAGATACATCTTGTGGTAATCACATATGTATTAAAATATAGAAACCAGGTAGATTCAAAAAGACTGATTTTGGGGAGGTAGATCTCCAAGAATACAATGGAGAAAAACTAGCTAGTGTGGCTGTTAGGTACTACCACCTCACATTGCCAATAGTAATGATCTTGGTTTTTAAGGATTTTTATTTTGTGTCATCTGTTAAAAAAATGATATTTATGTATCAAAACTTAATACAGATGGATTTAATTTAAACTTCAACACTAAAGGTTTCTTATTTTATAAGGATATCATTTTTTATGGTATGGAATTTTTAAATAATGGTCTTTATGTGTTGGATTACACAAACCAATTAATGGAAATCGATAACAAAATTAATTAACATGACTGATACCACACCCAAATTTGGCATCATCATCTAGGTCATATAAACAAAAATAATTTGACTAAATTACACTGATATGGATATTTAGATTCCTTTTAACTAAAACCACTTGGTGTATATCACGCATGTTTAGAAGGAAAAATAACTAAATATCCATTTAGTTGAAAATGTGTAAGGGATAAAGAGATTATAAAATTAGTTCATTCTAATGTGTGTGGAACTTTTCCTACTAAATCAAGGGGTGGGTACTCATACTTTATAACATTTTCTAATGATTTTTGTAGATATGGATGCATCTACTTAATGAGGTATAATTTGTATTTCATTGAGACATTCAAGGAATAAAATAATGAAATTGAGAACTACCTTCATAATAAGATTAAGAAACTATTCTCATACAATGGTAGATAATATATTCATCAAGAATTCATTGATTATTTATGGTATTTTGGGATCCTATCCCAACCCACTCCTCCTTACACGCCTCAGTGGAACAGTGTAAGAAAAAGGAGGAACCGTACATTGTTAGACATGGTGAGATCAATGATAAGTCATGAAAGTCTTCCATTATCCATTTGGGGATACATTTTACAAACATCATCATAAATACTCAACCAAGTTCTAATTAAAGCAGAAAATAGTGTACAATACCAATTTATTAATGGAAATAAACTTATTTTTTCATACTTACATGTGTGGGGTTTGGAATTTATTGTTAAAGCCTATTCAAGTAAAAAAATTCACCCCAAGGTGTAAAGTGTAACTTTAT
Organism: Viscum album; assembly: GCA_963277665.1. Lineage (NCBI taxonomy): Eukaryota > Viridiplantae > Streptophyta > Magnoliopsida > Santalales > Viscaceae > Viscum > Viscum album. The sequence goes on from CAUJRU010000565.1 coordinate 263,713, forward strand.
AGGATACCCTAAGGAAACAAGTGGATATTACCTATACAAACCCTCAGAAAAAAAAGGTTATAGTGGTATAACATGCTATATTCATTTAGAAGGAAAACATCTCTAAAAGATATAGTTGGATTGAGATAGACTTTGAAGAAGTCTAGGCTCAAAGTATACAGGAGTTAGAGCATAAAAAAATTCCACAACTCCCCATCGAAGAAGATGTTCGAGAGACATAAGTGCAACGTAGGAGTATTAGAGAGGTTAGAGAACCAAAATAGTGTGCTTTTCTAGTCACTGAGGATGGTGACTCATTATTAGCTGATAATAATGATCCTTTAACCTACAAGGAAGTAGTAAGTGGCACAGATGTTTCCAAGTTGAAATAATCCATGAATTATGAAATGGATTCCATGTACCAAAACCATTTATGGATTTTGGTAGATCCTCCAGTTAATGAAAATCTCATTAGTTTTTAATGGGTATTAAATAAGAAATTAAATATGGATATGAAATTCAATACCTATAAGGCCTGACTGGTTGGGAAAATGGATTAAAAATAATCCAGGCATTGATTATGGTGAAACATTTTTACCAGTTTCTATGCTGAAATCCATCGGAATTATACTTTCCATTGTGACCTTCCATGACTATGATATTATGAAAATGGATGTCAAAATATCCTTCCTTAATGGGAACCTTCAAGAAGATGTCTATATAAGACAACCTAAAGGGTTGGTTACTCTAAATGATTCCAAAAAGGTTTGAAAATTTAAAAAAATACATTTATGGAATAATGCAAGAATCCATGTCATGGAACATTCAGTTTGATAAGGCCATAACAGAATTTGGTTTAGTAAAGAATGGATGTGATCCTTGTGTCTATAAGTGATTTAGTGGAAGTTCAGTTATTTTCTTAACAGTATATGTTGAAGAAATATTACTTATTATAAATTAAATACCAGTCTTACAGTTTGTTAAATCCTGGTTGAATAATTACTTCTCCATGAAGGACTTAAGAGAGGAAGCATATATTATTGTGATAAATATCAATCATGATAGATCCAAGATATTTTTTTTCCTAAGTCAAGGTACATATATTGAAAATATACTAAATATATTCAGTATGGAACAATCTAAGAGGCGATTGTTTCCAATGTCACCTGGAATTAATCTTTATAATAAAATGTGTCCTCAAACACCTGATAAAAGAAAAATAATAGTAAGGGCTCCATAGGAATCTGTGATCAGATCAGTCAAGTATGTTATTATATGTACTAGGATAGATTTCATATACACTTTGAGTTTAGTAGGCAGATATCAAGCTAACCCAGGTGATTTCCATTGGTTGGAATTCAGGACTATCCTTGAGTATCTGAGTTGTACTAATGATATGTTTTTGGTCAATGGAGGAGATGAGGAACTATTACTCAGATGATATGGATATATAGATTTAAAATAGATCAAGATGATTTTAAATCACTAATAGGATGAATATTTACTTTTAATGGATGTGTTATAAGCTGGAATATCTCAAAACATGTTGTAGTCGCAGATTTTATAATGGAGTACGAGTATATTGTGGATTCTATGGTAGCTAAAGTACATATATGGATATGAAACTTCATACAGGATCTTGATCTGTAACTTAGAAGTAAATATCCTATCACACTCTATTGTGAAAATAATACAGTAGTGGATCTCATAAAATATCTAAGATCACATCAACATTTGAAGCATATACATTGGAAGAATCATATCTTGAAGGATTTTTCTAAGATTTCTGAAGTTGCAGTGAGCATAAATTCCATGGAAGACAATGTGGTGGACCCCTTGACTAAAGCTTTAATTTATTAAAAGCATGATTACCATGTGAGGTCTAGCGAACTAAAAGTCATAGGTATTTGGCTCTAGTCCAAGTGATATTTTTTTAGAGTTGGTGTTCTAAAACAAAATGATTATACTTTGATTACATATATATTCAAACATTTTAATATTAATAAAACATATTTTTACATATTTTTCATTATTCTACATGGATTTAATGTAATAATGTCCTAGGTTATCTATAACATTGATAAGGTTATGGAAGTTCTCTACTATGATGAGAACCTTTAAGTTCCATAATTATATTCTTGAATATAGTTCCATGGTTGGATAACATAGTATGATAGGGGACATATTGTTTATACTATCAGGTGTGAATACTCATAATAGTTTGAGGATTCATCTCATGAAGTTCTCACTTTGTAATATCTAATATGTGAGATTATAAAAATAGACCCGCCAGTAGTAATTCTGTATGTTTTGGTGTCATCGTATATTCCAATCTATGAGTGTGTATAATGTTCCTTATACTTCAAAATTATAATTAATGCATGTCATGACTCGTGCACTTAGGAAACACTACCTAATGCCAATGATAAAGCCCACCTAATTCCAACATTATGATATTGAGTTCTTTCTCTTGCGTTCCTTGACTTATTTCTAAATAGTAATCTTGGAATTTAGGCAATACCACCTAATAAAAATGAGAAAGAATCATAGAGGTTCACACACTATGTTTTTCTATTGATCTAAATTAAATTTTATTTGAATTTAATAATTGTAATAAATATTATTCTCAAGGATGCGGTATAATTTTATTGTGTTTTATTGATTGTTAATATTCACATGGTAATAAAAAGTTATTTATTCATTAATAAATATTTTTTTTTGATTATGGGAATATTTAATAAATATTTAATCAATGGATTTTGAATAAAATAATTTTTTTATTTATTGATGGATAATAATTTTAATTAAATATTTATTCAATTATTCAATAAATTTCAAGGAGTTAGAATGAACCAAGATTGTGTCTGGTGATGAATATTTATTTTCAATCCAGTAAAATATATTTATCATTGCACGAGTTAGAACATGCCATAAAGTAATAATAATTATAATATCAGATGATATGTCTTGAATAGATCATGCCAATTGATTTCTGGGTGCTATTACTCAAGAATGAGAATCAATAGAGATATTATTTTAATCTCAAAGGAACTAAAAGCAATCAACATGATCTATGCAAGACAATTTATTCACCGTACTAGCACCGAGAAATCAATTGGCATTTCTCGGAGATCAAAGGAGCACGTTTGGATCCCCGCTAGAGGTATTATACACTATGATCCCCCTAACTCAATGAAGTTAATCCTAGAAGTTTTTATATATGATCAACATAATCATCAAAGAAAGTTCCTTCAAAAGGTATCCATTTATTCTGATCATAAATAATTTAATTATAAATTTAATGTGCAAAGATCCACTATGGGTTCCATATTTTCCTCTATGTCTATATTTAGTGAAAAAAATTCATTGGTCATGGATTTTGTATCTTGTAAAATGTTTTGAACGATCCATAAAATTGAAAAATCCTTCTTGGTTTAACACTCACCTTAGCGCTTTCTATGAACCTAGAACCTACAAAAAGGTTTCCTAACATAGATGTTTGGAGGATGATTCTTATGTCTGTTGTACCATGCTATCAACTATTTTCAAAGAGTTGATGATACGACATAAGTACATGGATTCTTAAAAAATTACATCTAATCTCCTATCACTTGATAGGTATAAGGAAATTATTGTGATAAATGATATTTTCAATGCACAATATCAGTGTAAACTAAAAGAAAGGAACATAGCTGCTAATCATGGCTTAAAAGTATTGGAATACATTGATTAGTTGGTGAAATTAATCTTCCAAATAGATAATAAATTATCCATTAATATCATTTTATCATCTTTAACATAAATTTTACCCTTATCCATCCAATATATGACGAATGGTATGGATAAATCGATCATGAATATTTTTTCTTTTCTTTACTGAACAGATAAGGTTTTTTGTTCCTCATACCTTATGATAAATAATGTAAAGTTAAAGGTTAAGAAACCCATGACCACTTCAAAGTAAATGGAATATTTACAATTTCCATTAAATATACAAATGATTCAAAGGATTCACATTGATTAGGAGTCTATTTTCTTTTCATGTGGCCAAAAAGGTCACTAAAAGAGGAATTGAAATGATTTAGAGAATAAGCTAATAGAATCATATACTTTAAGTATATTAATTATAATATTTATATTTAATTATTTGGTGTTAAAATGAAATATTAATACCTTATAAATGATTTAAAATATAGGAACTAAGTGAGAATATAAATATTACAATAAGTAAGGTGTATTCTTAAATGGAGTTGAAGAAGGGGGATTCCTTGATCAGTAAAAGATAAGCAAACAAATTCTAGATTACAATAAGGAATAATTAATGTTAAACTATTTTTTTATTGAATATTACCAAACATTTATCTCAATTTCCATTTTAACACAATGAAACTTTATTTCATTTTTTAGATGAATTTTGTTTTGGTATTTCATACTCAACTAATTGTTAAATAATTCTTGAATCACAGATATTTAAAATCATCAATTAATGATTATTATAAAAAATATATAAGACTCATACCCATATGTAGATTGATAATTATATGTTAAATTAAAACTAATAATAGATTAAAATTTTATATAAAACATAGTGGCTAGTATCTCTTGAATTAAGACACTAGTTATACTGTTAAACTACCATTTCAAGTTTTACATAAAGAAACCTTTAGAAATATAGGTATTCCTTAAAGATTTATATATTTTTATCAAGAAAACATGAATGATTCTAAGGGGAAGTTAAGGGTAAATTCATAAACATTATAAGAATCCTTTAATAAATTTTAAAAATGCTCAGTGAAGAAATGAATAAATTCTGTAAAAGATAGCAGATCCTTCTAGCAGGTTAGTTAGAGAATATGTTATCTAAGTAGTCATTGGTCATTTATATTTGAAGATAAGGAATTACCAAACTCCCATCTCCTTATGCATAAAATTATTTATGGTGGTAAAAGTTTCATTGATGATAAATATTATATATATTGTAAATATTCCATGATTTATTCCAATAGTTATTATGAAAATAGTATCACAACTAACCATATGCTAACCATATTAACTAACGGGCATCATATCAATATGATAAATAATTTCCTTGATCATAAAATAGTTTTGATATGGGATTTTTTTTATGACAAAAAAAACACATTGAGAGGAAGAACACTATGTTAATCTCTATTAATTATCCTACTATCATATAGGACATTAACATTCCATAATTAGTCAAAACTGACTATATTATGTGTGGGATATTAACAACCCTAAATTAGTCAAAAAAACTATAATTCTATAAATAGGTAAGTATATCTTTGAGTGATAGTTTGAGAAAGAAATATTTTAATGAAGTATAGTTTCCAGATACACATGAGTTGGCATAGGAACATTAGACTCCACTAAGCTCAATGGGATGAATTGTTTCAGAGACACATGTTGTGGGAATTAAAACCAAATATGGTTTTACTATCCACCATGTTGGGAGATATATTATTGTAATTTTATAATAATGTATCATATATGGAAATAATAATTTAAAATAATATAATATTGGTAGGTTTGATTGTAATTCAATAATGGATTTCATGGACCAAAATTAAGGATCACCCTATTTTTCTGTTTTAATAGCATAATAACGTGGGTGGATGTTTAAGAGAAAAAACAAGACATGGGTGATCAGGAATATACCAATGAGGTATGATTAATGTTTAGAAATGTTCTATGAAAAAACATTCAAACCAATAATTATGCTAAATCCATTTTAATTTTACTTATCATAAATTTACCTATGATCGTTATATTAGGCAATTGAGTGTCAAGGATGTTGGTATCAAGAACATAGTGAAAGCATTAATCAATAGAATTTTAAATTTTATCACTCATTAAAACATATTAAGAATGTCTATGATGATGAAAAATTCCTAGATACAACTCATGGATCTCATGTGTAAGGAATTAAGAACAAAATTAAAATCGAACTGACACCTCGTTTAATTTGGAGACACATGTGTGTTTCACTCAATGTAGGTGATTGTAGCTTGAAGGAACCATGATTAAATCCCTATTTATCATCCATATGTGATTCAAGATCCTATTACGTGATAAAAATTCAGTCTCTAAGTGTTTTAGTGGAGAGATGATCACACTTATGATGTCGTATCGATTGTCGAAGCATCATTTCTTCAACTTGGAATGAAGAAATATGATCAGGATGCTTGGATCTCAATTTTCTCACTCTATAATTTTAGAGAGGAGAGTGATAGGCTCTCAAATTCGAGGTAATGGATAGTATCTCTAATTTAGGCCTCCTTAATATTATATAGGTAGGTTTAAAGCATAGAAAACCGCACTTAGGCCCTCAAGTAACTTAAACCTTCTAAATGAGCACTACATGACTCTAAATGACTTAATCACAGTGTAATAAATGATATTTAAATTTTATCACATGCTTATAACATCAAATATATGTTACATGATAAAATTTGACTCATTAACTCAACTAGATTCTCCCATGAATTACTTAACAAACATTGAATAATAATATTCATTAAAAAATTAATTATGTTCTATTCACATAATTACTTGTGAATTAAATGAGTAAATAAATTCAAAATATTATTGTTCTAAACTTTAAAAATTATGAATTTATTTATTTCTTTGAAATTGGTCAAACTAAAACATCATTTGAACCCCATGGTGTATTCCACCATTTCCTAAATTATTATTTATTAAAATAGGTCATACTCTTGAATACTCTCATTTTGTGACCCTCTAAGTCCTTATCTTGATAGTAGTGAGTACTAATCATAGACCAATACTAGAGTCTAGAAACCCATAAAGGACTCTAAGGAGACCAGGTATAGTCATAGTAATTACAATATTTCATATGAACGCACACTATATAATATAATCTATTTTTTTATGATATCTCACAAAGTATGATGCATCACTTGTGTCACCATCCTTAATGTTTTATTTGTTCCTTGACCTTTCTGGATGGACTTTATTTCTTCTACCATGGCCATGGATTTAGTAAATGCACTATAATTATGATCAATTGGATCTAATATATCTATTACTTTTGAAAGTGATAAATTTTATTTTGATCATTAAATTAATTTCAAACCACTAATAACATACCCAACACAAGTTACCTCACCACGACACAAATGTCACAGTTTTCATCTTGCATCAAAGTATGCATTGAAATGGTACACATTGATAATGATCTCAAGTCAAGAGACCAATACATTTGTTCCAATATATGATGTACCAATGACACCCAAAATATGTGGTGTTCCTATTGGTGGTTCAGTCCTCATGATCTCATGTAATGCCCCAACCCCAAAAGCCCAGAGTCGGTGCATTATTACATATCATTGTCATGATCACAAAATATCATGTCTTGAAAGACCGATTAGTCTAGTAGCCTTGGAATTACTAGATACATTCATAAGGTTTACATTACATCATAAAATGGAAAACAACAACAACATTGTTTCCATAGACAACACAGAGATCCCATAGACTATCCTTGTAGGTCAGTCATAATATACTTCTTTGCATCCTGGGAAAAATAAAACATAGAAAGGGGTGATCTCAGATTCTTAGTAAGGATAACAATATAGCGGAGACTTTCATAAATAAGCATAAACATTTAAGGTAATTTATAATACTAAAAAAATCCTTTTAAACTTGATCTTCATCATAATATGGAAAATATAAAATCAAAATGATTCCATTTACTTACTCACATGGATATTCTATGAGTTGAATAATCACATGAAATATCAATAGCCACTTTTATAATGATGGAATGCATAATGTAGGACTTTCATAACCACATAGTCAATGCCTTGTGCCAAGACTACAAATAAGATTTTATCAAGGACTTGTGCCAAGACACTAGTTTTTCGTAAGAGACCTACTGATGCATCGAGGAGCTATAGCGGGCTCCACTCTTCACTTACTAAGTCCAATGCATTCCTCATATGAAAAGTTTTAAACATAACATATACATTCGTATTAAAATTAGTATACGAAATGTAAATAATTTATCCATAAACCATGAATGGTGTAAAAATAACACATCCATATTCAAACATATCACAAAACCTTCAATATATTTTTATAATAATAAATCGACATCAAATAAGCTTAAAATTCATCAAAGGATGTTAACATAGATGAAATCAAAACCATTTTTAGAGAAATGTCTCTTTCTATTTTGAAATAATTTAAAATTAATATAATTATAAAATAAAATATTTACTTTGTAAATATTATTATAATATTTTAAGGGAAGCTTTGATGATGTTATAATGGCGCAAAATATCTGCACCTATCTTATAAGTTAAAAAAAGGCATTCTTACCTTAATTTTGTCGAAAAGGTTATAAAGGACCTTGTTTGGAAAACAACCGAAAGATTCCTTTATAAACATCTTATAAAAATTAAAACAAGGGTATAAATGACTTTAACCCATAGTCTATAAAATAGTAAGAATGTTTTGAAATACACTTTTAAGAAACACGGATGTGGATGATAAAGAGGTCCGAGTAGATACTTAAGTAAAAACAACCTTGGATAACAAATAGATTGTGAAATTAACCCTTACCTTGTACTTTTCCTTGGTATAGGGTAGGTTAACCTCCTGTATAATGGTGAAATAATTGTTATTAAATTATACAAGAATCATATACATTAATATTATATCATATATGATCTTTTAACATTTCTTTGTTAATAATATCTTAGTATTATCGTCGTTTTGGGTGTTAACGAATTAGTTTTCCTTTATATTATTTGTTATGTGATTCATATTTGTTATGGATGGGATTTTTATTATTCATATACAGAATTATATTAAGTCTTTAAACATTATTGTTAATCATCTAATGAAAATTAGTCTTGAATGGATGTGATGGGGAATGAATCTCATCGCGTTCATGTAGACGGTAATCCGTACAAACACACGAGCGACAATATCATTCTTTTGATATTAAAATAATATATAACTGGATGGTATATCATATATACAGAATAATTATCATGTTATATTTATTATTTACATCAATTACACATCATTATTATACTCATCCAAATAATAATGCATTGAATAACAATTACACCACGACGTGGAGACGGTAAGCCGTACGTACGCACGTATGGTGGCATCTCATTCAAAGGATGGATAGAATAATGAATATGGTTGTACCATATTTATAATAACATCAAAGTATATAGAAGATACTGGAGTTATTATTTTATAATGTAAACAACAAAGAAATAGGAAGTGGAAGAAGAAAAGAACATGAAAGTGGTGATGATATATTTACCTCATCTTCGGGTTCTTCCTTTTGATTTGATCAAAAGGGATCCTTAGGTTGGATTCCTGACTAAAGGAAGGCCTCTAGGATGAATTGAGGATAGTTCATAGGTTATTTGGGAAGGTTTTGGTCTATCCAAAAGTCTTTGAAGGTGTGAATTTGAGTGAAGGGGGAGTGCCCTTTTATAAGAGGGGTGAGGGGTACCTTAGGAAAAGCTTGAAATGTTATTTTATAATAAAACAAATTATCAGTTTCTAATGGATTAAAAATGAATTATTTAAAGTCTAAGGTGGAAATAGGCCTAAAACCACTCAACTAATAAGTTTTAGATAGGTTTGGGTCACCATATTAACTTTATCTTTTAGATTTAACTCTTAGTTAAATAGTTTGACATTTACCATGTCTCTTTGTATTTTTATATTATATGGTTAATAAACTTGCTATAAACTTCCAAAAGAACCTAAAGTGGTTCATTAATGACACACCTACAATTATATAAGTCATTTGGCCAAACCTTATATTTTTAGGAATATTATATCAATTAATAATATAATATTTGTTTTAAAACTCCTTTGTGTAAATTTTGACTCTATTTAATAATTGATTTTTGTTAAAGTCCTAACAACTTTATTAATTCGAACTAAATTCATTTAATTAATCCTAACATGTCATATTAACCTATAAAACTCGTGTATGGAATCAAAACTTTCAAATTATATTTATTTGAACATTTATAATACCATTTATTTGATTCTTTCATTAATAAAGAAAATACTCCATCATCATTGTGTCATAAATAAATTTAATTATTAAATTTCTAAAAATTATAAATAAAACACCATTATGTAGGAAATATTTTTATATTTCTAATGAATATTTATAGTTTAATATATAACATATATAACCCTATGTAAAAATTGTTTTACTAAAAGATATATGCTTATGTCATTTTTGTATTTACTTTAACTTAATTAATATAAAGTGTCATTATCACTTACAAGTGGCTCCATGGGGTCTCAAAATCGACCCATATATGCCCATGGTCGTACATGTATCATACAATAGGTTTAGGATAGGTGTTAGGGTAATTTAATATTATTATAATATTATTTTTATACCCTTATTTACCGGATTTACCCTTTAACCATGGTGAATAAAATATTTACCGAAGTAATTATTAAAAATGTCTAAAAAAAGTTACATATTTACACAATTTGGACCTCTTGATTCTAAATATGGAATCAATTTTTCTAAATTTAAAACACAAAAGTGGCAGAAATTAATTTAAAATTAATTCTCGTTGTCAAAACAAAAAGCGTGTTTTTAAGAAATAATAACTATCAAAAGATTGACACTTGCTTATGTCGAGTTTAAATGTGAAATTACGTCCAATGACCAACATTAGATTAAATGGTAAAAATATAATCAAATTATAATTTAAAACTACTCAATAGTATAATTTAGAACTATAAATTATTTTGATTAAAAAATTTGTTTTTAATTAAAATTTAGTATTTTTCACTATTCATCAAAAATTAAAAAATTTCAGAAAAATACCAAAAATTCACCCTAAGATAATTTTGATATTCTGAATCCAAAATTAAATTCCATTTTTAAATATAAAATTTATAAAATTTCAAAAAGTGGGTTTTACTATTCCTAACGGCTAGTTTGATTGGTTGTGGTGTGTTAGAACTCGAAGTTGCGTACAACACACGCTATTGTATTATTCAAAGAGAAGTGTACCGTGGGAGATTGGGGTGTTACATTCTCCCCTCCATCAAATAATTTTTTCCTCAAAATTTCTAGAATGTTACTGCATAAAAATACTCGGGTGGTTCTTCATTATAAGTTCCTCTGGTTCCCACATTGCCTCTTCCATCTTATGGTTTCTCCATAGAACTTTTACCAGATGAGTCATCTAGTTTTTCATCACTTGTTCTCTTGTATCAAGAACCTTGACAGGCTCTTCGCAATAAGAAATATCAGGTTCCAGTTCTAATTCCTCATAGATGAGTACATGTGTTGGGTGAGGCATGTATTTTCTCAATATTGATACGTGGAACAAATCGTAAACGTTGGAGAGACTTGGCAGCCTTGCTAAACGGTAAGCTACAACCTCAATTAATTCTAGAATTTCGAAAGGTCTGATGTACCTGGGACTCAATTTCCTCTTCTTACCGAAACTTATAACACCCTTCCATGGAGATACCTTCAAGAAAACATGATCTACTACCTAAAATTCCAAATCCTTCCTTCGATTATCGGCATAGCTCTTCTGCCTACTTTGAGCTTCTTTGATGTGGGTTTGGATTACCTTCACCTTTTCCATCATTTCCTCAACAAGTTCTGGGCCTATGAGTTTTCTTTCATCAACATCATCCTAAAAATTTGGTTTACGACATCTCTTTCTGTATAAGGCTTCATATGGTTCCATCTGAATACTTGAATGGAAGCTATTGTTATAGGAAAATTCTACCAGAGGTAAATATTGATCCCACATATCTTGAAAGTCAAGTGAGCATGATCTCAACATGTCTTCTAAGGTTTTAATAGTCCATTCTAATTGTTCATCAGTTTGAGGGTGGTAGGAAGTGCTCAAACGAAGTTCAGTATCCAGGTTTTTCTGAAGACTTTTCCTGAATCTTGATGTAAAACAGGGATCACAATAAAAAAAATCGATAGTGGTACTCCATGAAGTCTTAAAACTTCATTAATATACAGTCTTGCTAAACGTTCAAGTGTTAAATCTTCTCTTATAGCAAGAAAATGTGTTGACTTGGTAAGACGATCAACAATGACCCATATTTCATCGTTCCTTCTAGGAGTCTTTGTTAGTCCCATGAAAAAGTATGTCGTAATATTATCCCATTACCACTCAGGTATGGGAATTGGTTTCATTACTTCTCCAGGCTATTTCCTTCCAACTTTCACTTGTTGAAAAACCATACATCTTGACAAAAAATCAGCAATCTCCCTCTTCATGTTGTCCCACCAAAAATGTTCTTTCAAATATCTATACATCTTAGTGCTACCAGGGCATATAGAGAAATTGGAACTATGAGCGTCATCCAACAATTCTCCTTTTATATCAGTTATATCAGGAACACAAAGTCTCTTCCCAAATTTCAAAATTCCATCTTCATACACAAAGTCACTCAATCTCCCATCATTCACAGCTTTAATCTTCTTTTGAAACTCTTCATCATCGGTCTAAGAACTCTTTATCCTTTTTAGTAAATATGGTTTGGAAACCATTTGAAAAAGTATTGATGTTTCACCTTCCATGGTGATTCCCATATCCATCTTTACTAGATCCATGTATATAGGATCCTTTTCAACTCTCATCTTGTTCAAAACTCCATGATCCTTTCTACTCAAAGCATCTGCCACCTTATTTTCCTTCCTCGGGTGGTAGTGTATAGTGCAATCATAATCCTTGAGTAGTTCAAGCCATCTCCATTGCCTCATGTTGAGTTCTTTCTGTGAAAAAATATACTTCAAACTCTTGTGATTGGTATATATCTCACATTTTCACCATATAGATAGTGTCTCCAAATATTCAAAGAAAATATTACAGCTGCTAACTCAAGATCATGAGTAGGATAGTTTTGCTCATGAATTTTTAGCTGTCGTGATGCATAGGCAATAACCTTATCATTCTGCATAAGGACACAACCAAGTCCTTTCTTTGAAGCATAACTATAAATAACAAACTCATCATTCCCTGATGGTAGAGTCAATATAGAAGAATTGACTAATATTCTATTCAGTTTTTCAATAAATTCTTCACACTCTTTTGTCCAAACAAATTTAACCCCTTTTCGTGTGAGCTTTATTAATGGGTTAGCTAACCGAGCAAAATTCTAGACGAAACATCGATAATAACCTACTAAACCAATAAAATTGCATACCTCAGTTATACCCGTTGGTGTTGGACATTAATGGATTGCCTTGTTCTTAAAAGGATCAATATAGATTCCATCCTTAGAGACAATATGGCCAACAAAAGAAATATCCTGAATCCAGAATTCGCACTTGCTAAACTTCCCCTATAATTCATGTCTTCTAAGAGTCTTCAGGATAATGCGCAAGTGATTTTCATGATCTTAGTAGCTTTTGGAGTATACCAAGATATCATCAATAAATACCACTACAAAGTCATAAATATATTCCTTGAAAACTCTATTCATTAGATCCATGAAGATAGAGGGTTCATTAGTCAATCCAAAAGGCATTACTATAAACTCATAATGCCCATACCTAGTTTGAAATTCTGTTTTCAGAATGTCTTCCTTCTTAACACACAACTGATGATATCCAGATCGAAGGTCAATCTTTGAAAAGTATTGATCTCCATGAATTTGGTCAAATAAATCATCAATACGAGGTAGGGGATACTTGTTCTTTATTGTTATAGCATTGATCTCCCTGTAGTAAATGCACAACCTCATAGACCCATCTTTATTATTAATAAAAAGGACAGGGGCTCCCCATAGAGAAACACTAGGGAGAATAAATCCCTTATTACTCAAAAACTCTATTTATTTATTTAGTTATACTAATTCCATAGTGTCCATTCTATAAGGGGTCTTCAATATGGGCCTTGAACCAGGAATTAAGTCAATGGAAAACTAAATTTATCATTCTGGAGGATGTCCAGGTAAATCCTCTAGAAATACATCAACATACTCTTGCACAATAGGTACATCCTCTATTTGAACATTATTTTCCTCACCCACAGTTATTTCATTATCTTCCTCGCCAATAATTGAATTTAATTGAGCTACTGGGGGTGGATCTAGATAATAATTAATTGGTGACGTTTCTTCTCTAAAGATAAGGTACTCCTTATCATCATCAAAAATTGTAACCTCCTTCTTCTTACAATAAATTTTCGCATCATGGTCTGAAATCCAATCCATACTGAGGATTATATCAAATTCAATCATGGGTATGATGATCAGATCAGCAGATAAAGAACATTTATATGCCCTAATGGGGACCGATTCACAAAACTTTTTTGCAATGATACTTCCCTTAGGAGTTTTGAATGACAACTCCCTTGTTAAATCAAATTGGAAATATCTGATTTTCTTAGAAAACTGGGAAGATATATAACAATGAGATGATCCAGAATCAAATAAATCATTTTCTAAACTTGAGGAAACCATAAAATTACCTGCCACCACGTCTTTCAGAGCTTCAACCTCAGAAGTAGTGATAGCATAATCTTGGCCTTGATCCCTTGGCCTTTTCTGAGGTAAGTTTCCCTGACGCTTAGGACATTAATTCTCATAATGCCCCTTTCTCTACAATTGTAGAATTCAACATCAATAGCTTCTTTCTTCCCCTTGACATCACGAGCTTGGTGGCCTTTTTCACCACACTTGTAACAGACTCTCATTCCCTTCAGGCAAGTACCAGGATATTTTTTACCACATTTACTGCAGGATGGATATTCAACTTTTCCCTTCTTCCCCTTATTTCCATTTCCAGAGTGTTCAGTAGATCTCTTCTTCTCTTACTTTGCTTTAAAGTCGTAAGACTTAGAGAATTCTTTTTCTGTCTCGATAACACATGAGACAATATCTCCGTACAACAAAAAGGATTGTGAGACTAATGCTCAATGGAGAAATGGTTTTAACCCATAAAATAAACAATAAATCTTAATTATTGGGTTACATATATAATTTTTTTCATGCCTCGCTAACCTTGTAAAGTTAGCTTCATACTTTGCGACATTCTTATCCTCCTTTTGCCTCAGACTCAGAAATTTTCTTTCCATATCCGCTCGATGGTCATGAGGAAAGTATTTTTATAAGAAAATATCTTTAAACTCCCTCCATTCCATATTTGATACTTCATAATCTTTCTTTTTGTTTTTAATCAATGACCACCATTGATCAGCATCTCCAGTGAGGCGGTAAACTTCCATGACAACTTTTTCCCTTTTTCTACTCCCCAAGGCATGGAATATTTTCTCTAGGGAATTTATCCATTGCTCAGCTAATAATGGATTTTTACCCCCATTGAATATTTGTGGTTGTTTCCTCATGAAGAGATCTAACATTGATCCTCTGCACTATGGATCAGGGTGCTCCATATGGGTAAGTTTATTATTCATAACCTGAGTGAGTTGTCCCAATATAGTGATAAGCTAATCAGCACCAGTTGTATCACCAGCTCCACTATAATAATCTTGAGCAGGAGGTAAATCCCTACATGGAGTTCATGCATTGATATGGTTTCCATTCCTTCCATTAGGTTCCATTTCTAAAAAAATTCATAAACTAGATTAGTTTATGAATATAAATACATAATTCCAAAACTTGTAAAAAACTTAACATAAATTGAACAGTTTATGGATATAATCCATAATCATAAAAAATGTTTTCTTTGAGGATTTATATACTCATAAACCCTTCATAATGGTTTTTAAATAAAATGAGAATTATCCTAATAATATCCCCCAGGAGTGTCCTAACCAAGAGTGCAACAAGGCCCATTTTCGTGCACCAGTTCTCGTTCTAGTCTAGCTCAAGGCGGTGTTTTTAGGTTTTACCCCTAGGTACATCTGTGTCAGAGCCACTTCTACCTACTCGTATCTAGATAGGGATGTATTTCTTGGAAAACTCACAAAATCTCTAAAATACCAAAATTATATGAAGTTCTTATATACTAATCCTCAAAGTCTATCTTAGGGTTATGTGCTCTAATCAGAGTTTATCTAAATCTAGTTTCCAAGGTTTGTACTAAACTTCCTCTGATACCAATTGTAACGCCCCGACCCCAGAATCCCAGAGTTGGTGCATTATTACATATCATTTCCATGATCACAAAAGGTCATGTCTCAAAAGACCGATTAGTTTAGTATCCTTGGAATTACTAGATACATTCATAAGGTTTACATTACATCATAAAATGGAAAACTATAACACCATTTTTTCCATAGAAAACACTGAGATCCCATAGACTATCCTTGCAGGTCATTCATAATATACTTCTTCGCATCCTGGGAAAAATAAAACATAGAAAGAGGTGATCTCAGATGCTCAATAATGATAACAATATAGTGGAAACTTTCATAAATAATCATAAAAATTTGAGACAATGTATAAGACTAAAACAAAAGCCTTTTAAACTTGAACATCATCATAATATAGAAAAGATAAAATCAAAATAATTCCATTTACTTACTCACATGAATATTCTACTTGTCGAATAATCACAAGAAATATCAATAGCCACTTTCATAATGATGGAATGCATAATGCCAGACTTTCATAACCACATATTCAAGGCCTCGTTCCAAGACTACAAATACGATTTTGTCAAGGCCTTGTGCCAAGACACTAGTTTGTCTCATGAGACCTACCGATGCATCGAGGAGCTATAGCGGGCTCCACCCATAACTTACTAAGTCTAATGCTTTCCTCATATGAAAAGTTTTAAACATAATATAAACATTAGTATTAAAACTATCATACGAAATGTCAATACTTTATCCATAAACCATGAATGGTTTAAAAATAACACATCCACAGTCAAACATATCAAAAAACCTTCAATAAAATATGTAAGCTTTGTATCAAAATAAATTAACTTCAAATAAGCTTAAAATCCATCAAAAGATGTTGACATAGATGAAATCAAAACCTTTTTTATAGAAATATATGTTTCTATTTTAAAATCATTTAAAATTAATATAATTATAAAAGAAAATATTTAATTTGGAAATATTTTTATAATATTGTAAGGTAAGCTTTGATGATGTTATAACGGAGGAAAATAGCTGCACCTGCCATATAAGTTAAAAAAACATTCTTACCTTTATTTTGTCGAAAAGGTTATAAAGAACCTTGTTTGGAAAATGACGGAAATATTCCTTTATAAACATCTTATAAAAAGTCAAAAAAGGGTATAAATGACATTAAACCATATTCTATAAAATATTAAGAATGTTTTGAAATAAAATTTTAATAAACACGGATGTGGATGATAAAGAGTTCATGGTAGATACTTACGTAAAAACAACCTCGGATAATAAAGAGATTGTGAAATTCACCCTTACCTTGTACTTTTCCTTGGTAGAGGGTAGGTTAACCTCCTGTATAATGGTGAAATAATTTTGATTAAATTATTCAAGAATCATATACATTAATATGATATCATATATGATCTTTTAACATTTCTTTGTTAATAATATCTCAGTATTATCGTCGTTTCGGGTGTTAATGGATTCATTTTACTTTATATTCTTTGTTATGTGAGTCATATTTCTTATGGATGGAATGTATCTTATTAATATCCAGAATTATATTAAGTATTTAAACATTATTTTTAATCATTTAATGAAAATTAGTCTTGAATGGATACGATGGGGAATGAATCTCATTGCGTTCGTGGAGACGGTAATCCGTACGTACGCACGAGCGACAATATCATTCTTTTGATATTAAAATAATATATAATTGGATGTTATATAATATATAAAGAATAATTATCATGTTATATTTATTATTTAAATAAATTACACATCATTATTATATTCATCCAAATAATAATGCATTGAATAACAATTACACCACGACGTGGAGACGGTAAGCCGTACGTACGCACGTATGGTGGCATGTCATTCAAAGGATGGATAGAATAATGAATATGGTTGTACCATATTTATAATAACATAAAATTATATAGAATATACTGGAGTTATTATTTTATAATGGAAACAACAAAGAAAGAGGAAGTTGAAGAAGAAAAGAACTTGAAAGAGGTTATGAGATATTTACCTCTTCTTTGGTTTCTTCCTTATGATTTGATCAAAAGGCATTCTTAGGTTGGATTTATGAATAAATTAAGTCCTATAGGATGAATTGAGGACATTTTATAGGGTATTGTTTCAGGGTTTGGCCGATCCAAAAGGCTTTGAAGGTGTGAATTTGAGGGAAGTGAAGTGCCCTTTTATAGGAGGAGTGAGGGGAACCTTAGGAAAAGCTAGAAATATTATTTTATAATAAAATAATTTTAGGTTTCTAATGGCTCAAAAATAAATTATCTAAAGGATAAGGTGGGTATAGGTCGAAATCCACTCAACTAGTAGGTTTTAGATAGGTTTAGGTCACTATATTAACTTTATATTTTAGATTTAACTCTTAGTTAAATAGTTTGACATTTACCATGTCTCTTTGTATTTTTCTATTATATGGTTAATAAACTTGCTATAAACTTACAAGAAAAACCCAAGTTGTTCACTAATGATACACCTATCATTATATAAGTCATTTGGCCAAACCTTAGATTTTTATGAATATTATATCAATTAATAATATAATATTTTTTTAAAAAACTCCTTTATGTCAATTTTGACTCTATTTAATAATTGATTTTTTTAAAAGTCCTAAAAACTTATTAATTTGAACTAAATTTATTTAATAAATCACAACATGTCATATTAACCTATAAAATTCGTGTATTGCATCACAACTTTCAAATTATATTTATTTTAACATTTATAATACCATTTATTTGATTCTTTCATTAATAAGGAAAATACAGCATCATCATTGTGTCATAAATAAATTTAATTATTAAATGTATAAAAATTATAAATAAAATATCATTATGTAGGAAATATTTTTATATTTATAATAAATATTTATAGTCTAAGAGATAACATATATAACCCTATGTAAAAATTATTTTACTAAAAGATATAGGCTTATGTCATTTTTGTATTTACTTTAACTTAATTAATATAATGTGTCATTATCACTTACAAGTGGCTCCATGGAGCCCCAAAATCGACCCAAAGATGCTCATGGTCAGACATGTATCATCCAATAGGGTTAGGACACGTGTTAGGGTAATTTAATATTATTATAATATTATTTTTTTACCCTTATTTACCGGATTTACCCTTTAACCATGGTAAATAAAATATTTACCGAACTAATTATTCAAAATATCTAAAAATAAAAGTTACCAATTTACACAATTTTTAAATCCTGATTCTAAATATGGAATCCATTTTTCTAAATTCAAAACACAGAAGTGGAAGAAATTAATTTAAAATTAATTCCTGTTGTCAAAACAAAAAGTGTGTTTTTAAGAAATAATAACTATCAAAAGATTGACACTTGATTATGTCTAGTTTAAATGTGGAATTATATCCAATGACCAAAATTGGATTAAATGGTAAAAATATAATCTAATTATACTTTAAAACCACTCAATATTATAATTTATCACTATAAATTATTTTTATTAATAAAGTTGTTTTTAATTAAAATTTATTATTTTTCACTATTCATAAAAAATTGAAAGTTTTCAGAAAAATACCAAAAATTCACCCTAAGCTAATTTCTATATTCCGAATCCAAAAAAAGTCCATTTTGAAAGATAAAATTTATAAAATTTCAAAAAGTGGGTTTTACTATTCATAATGGCTAGTTTGATTGGTTGTGGTCTGTTAGAACTCGAAGTTGTGTACAATACACGCTATTGTATTATTCAAAGAGAAGCGTATTGTGGACGCTTGGGGTGTTACATCTCATCTGCTCGAGATCACCAAACCCAAACTTTAAGAGAAGAAGTTTTGATGCTTATGATCCACTAACACCTAAGAATCACACATCATATGTGTCTTGTTGGCATAATGTAGTCAGAACATGGGAAATATATTTAAGATTACTATTATAATATTTCTAGTTTCTCATTATAGTTGGGAACTATTATAACCTCTTGATAATACATGTAATCTAAGGACATTTCTATGTAAATAGTACATTTGTAAGTAATTATACAATCATGATAAGTGAAATAACATGAATATATCAAACATTATACATGTAATGGTAATAAAAGTACACATAGGAGTTGGATTTAGGGCACACACTATCATAACACTCCCACTTTCACTAGATCCAACTGTTGATGAGTATCCAAGGAAGCAACACTCTATCTATTCTATCTAATGGATTGACCTATAAAGAATAACGTATACCGGAAGGATTATTGTCCGATCATACTCATCCATTTTAAATGAAATATTCACAATGTTACCACACATAGGTTTGTTTAATAATCACCTCCTCTGAGTTTTTGAATTGGAACTAGGATGAGATCCCACTTAATCACCACACAAACTTCACAAAAACACTTCACAAAAAAAATAAAAAATAAAATGGACAAACAATATTTATTTGGTCTGGAAAATTATCCTATATCTATGGGAGAACACTGAAAAAAATAATTTTAGGTGATATAAGGGAATAAAACACACTCTCTTACACCCTCTACACTTTACAAAGTCTTAAAAATATTGTCAGATACCTTCATTGTTCAAAATTATAATCACAAATTTTTCATACATATCAGAGTTGGGCCACCACACCCTCTCTATAGAGGTATTCATCTGATGAAATAGGTTCCACTAACCTCCATGATTCAAAGTCAACCTCCCATTGATCTAGGAATCTATTGATACACTATTGAACCATTCACTGAAAACCCCAATAGTTATTCACTATGAACATAGTTCGTGCATTGAATATCCACCCTCGATGAACACCATCTGTAAGAACTCCATATAATGTTATTTTTTTGTGCACATATATATGATGTAATTGAATATTTATTGTAGGATTAGTCTATCCATTCATCTCTACTTGATGACTCTATCAAATAGAAGTGTTCCCAATGGAATTTAGTTGATGAAAAACTTTCTGCACTGACTTCTTTAAAACTAAAACAATAGGAAACATCCGTCTAGTAGTATTTGGTTGATGATTTTTGTATGATAATATTTATTTGATGAACTCCATATAGTAAACTCCTTTTTGTGAAACTAAATAACTTTACATAAATCCCAACAATGTTCCACTTGTAAATTGTCTCAGGGTTTCACCATCCTTCATCAAACATCCACCTGAGTTCATCCTCTGTCTGATGCATGAAGGGTTCTCCACTATGTCTGATCAACTGAGTCCCACTAAAGCATAATGTTGACTCAAAATTTCTTGGACTATCACATATATAAACATATCTTTAGTATTATTCTTTCTAGAAACCTTATACATCTCTAACACATTATCTTATATCATACATTGAATAAATTGATAATTCTTGTTAATGTATTTCATTCTTGTATGAAACACTAGATTGTGAGTAAGATGAATGGAACTCTGACTATCACAGAATAAAATTTTTTGTCTAATCCCTTTATGATTTTTTATCCACTACATAAACCATATCAAATATTTAACTGATTTAGTAGTAGCAACATACTCTACTTATTTTGTAGATAAAGTAATGACTAGGTGTAACTGAGGAATACAACTAATCTTTTCTCCACCAAAAGTAAATATGAAACATATAGTGATTTTTCATGATTTCATGTCTCTAGTAAAATATGTATCTATGGAGGGGAAATAAATGTGGGCTCCCTTTGGTGGAGATTTTCCAGATACCTGAACCTGTGGTGTCTTGATTAATGGAGGATCCTCTTGATTGTTTCTTTAATCCCAGGGATGTCTTCATCCCTCCGGAAAAGTCTTCCAAGGAAAGTGTGATTGTATCTGTTCCTGTTGAGGCAGAAAAGGGGGAGGCATAGAACCCTAAGGCAAAGACTGATCGAGTCAA
The DNA here is from genome assembly GCA_963277665.1 of Viscum album. Taxonomy (NCBI): domain Eukaryota; kingdom Viridiplantae; phylum Streptophyta; class Magnoliopsida; order Santalales; family Viscaceae; genus Viscum; species Viscum album. The sequence continues at coordinate 285,653 of CAUJRU010000565.1, forward strand.
GTCCTTTGCTTCTCATTCTAGGTTTTTCTAAAATCTTCATCAAACCTCAGAGTCCCTTCAGAAACGAATCACGAAAAATGGGTCTATAGCTTTTGTGGAAGCAAATCCAAAAATTCTTGAAGATCATCTCGAGGAGTGTTGGTTCTCCCTTCTTTCTCAGATTTTGGTCTTGCGAAGGGACTCTCCTTTGACGCTTGCCGATATCAAGGATCGGCTGCTTTAGAGCTAGGGCTTCAGTGATTGGCGCTTGATTTCTCTTGGGAAAGGTATGTATCATATTGTCTTTCCATCCAAAGAACTTCTATGTTTTTCTTGGGGCTTCGGTCCAATTCCCTTGAAGCCTGGGTTCATTGTTCTTCAGCAATGGGACCCTTTATCGGACCCCTTTGTTATTAGGAGTTATTCCACCCAAACATGGATTAGAATTAGGGGACTTAGTTGGTTCTTCTGGCATCTAGAAATTATATGGGAAGTCTCTTCTGTTGTAGGGTCTCCTATTAAGGTTGACAAAGAAACTAAACTCTCTAGGTTTGGTCACTTTGCCCATGTGCTCGTTGAGGTTGATCTAGATCATAAGTTGATTGATACAGTTTTTCTTGTGGCTGGTGATTTTAATCTTGAACTCTTAATCCAGTATGAATGGCTACCTGATTTTTGTGAATATTGCCATTGCATTGGCCACTCGCGTGATCAATGCAGAAGGAATATCAACTTTGTTTAGTGTAAATATCTTGGGTACTCTTCCAATCAGTGTAAGAAGGATCAAAAAAGTACTAGACAGACTGGAAATAAGGTATTTAAGAAGAAGGATACTTCCTCCTTTATTGAGATACTCAAGAAGAGATTAAATGAGTCCCCTATTGGTGGGGATCCTGTGTGCCCACCACAACACGTTAATGATGTGGTTAGTTGTGTTTATGATTCCCAAAATTCTAGGGGACCAACTGATACAAGAATATCTTGGGCCGAATTGGATAACAATGATTCTGTCCGAGAGGCATTCATTCAAGAAAAGGTTAATGTTGAGATGGGTCAAATAGCGGTATCTTCTACTAGAAGTAAAGTAAAGTTGAAGCAACTTGATGCTGATGGATTTGAATTGTTGATGTCCAGAAACTTGAGAGCTCCCTCTGTTGATCAAACTGGAGGGGTTCCGATGGCCAAGGATGTTGGGCCTTCACTTGTGAGCATTGGGACCACTGCAGGGTTTCTTGAGCATGCTGTTCCAGATTTTCCAAATATGGGCTCCCAGATTGCGCCCTCTGACCCTGCTGCTCAAGATGGTGCAGCTCCTCGTCTCCATGATGAGCTGTTGACTGCCATCCATATTAATGCACATCCTAATTTACAAGATGATTTATATGCTGATTCAGCCTCTCATCTGCATAAATATGATGGGGATTACAAGGATATTTCACTGCAAACCTCAAAAAAATTGTCACCATGGCCGGAAAAAGCTGGTTTTAATTTATTTTTTTCTATGTTAGATTCTATTAACACACCTGAATTTGACTTGCTCAATCTTGAGGGTCTTGAGAGTGTAGGTTGTAGTAATCAAAAACATGGTCATTGGCTGCATTCTACTGTTGGAAAGGTTCCAACAAAGATATTGACCCATGATAAAGGTGTTGATAATGTATCCACTGAAGATGTACCCACCATACAATAGGCTTTGTAGGATGAAATTCAGCATATAGAGCAGTAGCAAATAGAGGCTATCCAGAGTGTACCACAACAGGATGCTGATAAGTAAGTTGTCCTGTTTCAGGAGGAGGTGGCGGCCCAGGATGAACAAGCTATTCAGGAGGTCCAAAGGCAGGTTTCAAATGATCAAGTGGAAGAGACAGCAGATGAGGCATCGCATTTGCAGCCAATTCAATGGAAAAGAGGGCATCACTCAGTGATTCGTGGTGGAAATCGAGGTCGGGGCCAAACTAGGAAGAGGTTAGAATTACTATATATGCTGAACATTCTGAACTCCTTTTGTTGTGCTGTTTTCACCTCTTGAACATTTCTTCCTTTTTTGTACCTTTACTTTTTATTTAATAAATTTTGGCACCATGGATCCCAATCCATGGCGGAGCCTCTTTGGGTATCTATAAAACCTTTCAATTTTTCATCATCTATGAAACATACATTTTTGTCCTCTTAACCTTTTAAGTACCAAATAATCCATTTTATAGCTTCCTAATGTTTTCTTTTGTTATTTCACATGAAATGGATAACAACTCCCACTATAAAATCAATATACGATCATGTATAAACCATTGCATACATAAAACTATCAATAGATGAAGTAAAAGGAACTTTCCTCATGTTACAAACTTCTACATATTTTCATGGTGCCTTTTCTTTATAATGTGTGAAGTGTTTGGTGAGGGGGTTGATACCTGTTTATAACTGGTCATTCTGAATCTTTCAATATACTTTCTTATGTATTCCTTCTGGGATAAATCCAAGGATATTATTTTCATATCCCTATTGATTTACATCCCCAAGTCTTCTTATCTTATCCAGGGTTATTTATCTCAAACCTTCTTGATATACTTCCATTTAGTTCCTCAATTTAATATAACTTCATACCATAAATCATTATATCATCCACATAAATAAATAGTATGATATATGCTCTGTCATATCATTTTTTCCTGAACAATAATAATCTAAATCACATCGACTAAAACATTCCTCAAGCATGTAAGTTTAAAACTTCTAATTCCACTTTGTTTGAATTAGTTTCAATCCATAAATACTTCATTTAAACTTACAAACCAAATCATAATTCAGATGAACTTCATAACCCTTGGGTTGTATCATGTAAATTTATTCCTCTAAATCCCCATAAAGAAATGTTGTATTTACATCCATCTGCTCTAAGTGTAGATCATCAGATGCCACAATGATGAGTGATATTTGAATGGTTTTTATTTTCACCACAGGTGAGAAAATTTTAGAAGTTTTCCCTTCCTTTTTATAAAATCCCTTCACCGCCATTATTTCTTTATACCTCATACTTCCATCATCTTCCTATTTCAAATGAAAAAACTCATTTATTTTCAAGATCTCTTTTCCTTTAGTTAGTTTAGTCAGTTCCCAAGTTTTTTTTGATTTAAGGAATTCATTTCCACTTACAAGGATAGATACCACTATTTTGTGTCTCTAAGAGTAATTTCCTCTACTATACATTTTGGTTCCCATGTATCTATTAGAAATAGAAAGTTCTTACTAGATCCAAACTTCTGGATTGGTTTTATGATATGATAAAATCTCATCAGCACAGCCTTCGGTTCATCCATTCGAACCTCTATATTTGATATTCATCTATCCACACTTTCTATATTGGATACATGTTTATCCAAACTTTCTCTATCAGGTAGAGGTATGTCCAATTTTTCTTTATCTTGTAAAAATCTGTTAGATAACCCTTCATCAAGTTGTTATCTATCCAATCTTCCTATGTCTAGTAGCTTTACTATTAGAGTGTCAACCTATAATGTTTCCCCTAAACTTTCCAAACTAAATTTATGTCGTGTAACCTCTATTTGATCATCTTGAGAATCGATAGTTGATATGACATCAACTTACTTCTCAAATAAGTTTTAATCATTCAATATAATTTTTCCATTGAAAAAAAAATCTTTGATCCAGAAGACTTGTTTCTTTTCATCATCCCACAAGAGATAACCAAATTTATCAACATCATAGTTGATAAGAAAAAACAAATTGGATTTCACCTCCAATGTATCCCTATCTTTATCATTGATATTAATATATGAAACAATTCCAAATACTTTGAGATGGATCACCAATGGTCTCTTACCAAACCAAAGTTACATAGGAAGTTCTTATCCCACACGTGAAGCTAGACTTATATTCAGTAAATATACTTCTATATTTATTTCCTCTTCTCAAATTCCCTTGGTAATTTTAGAGTGAAGCCTCATACTCTAAGATTTCTCTATAATATCTTGATTCAACCTTTTAAATATTCCATTTTATTATGGTGTTCTTGGAATAGTATTCTCAAGGCTGATTCTCATCCTTAGACAAAAGTTACAATAGTTATGTTAGGTGTATTCCCCACCATTATCTTTCCAAATACATTTCAACTTTTTTTACACACTTTCTTAACCAAAAATCTCCACATAATAAATTTATAAAATACATCAAATTTATTATTCAATAATTAAACCCAAACCTTTCGAGTAGAATCATTAATGAAGGTCACAAAGTACATTGATTGTCCATTTTAGTGAGTAGGGGTTGGTCCCCAAACATCATAATGAACAAGTTATAACTTTAAATTCCTCAACTTTATACTATCCAAGTTGAAGGAAAATCTTTTCTGTTTTCTTAACATACAAATATCACATATTCCAAGGTTAGTGTGATCAAGTTTAATTATAACCTTCACCACTAGAAATTTTAGATTCTTTTTACTGAGGTGACCAAACATATAGTGCCACTTTTTAAGACTATTTGATGAAATCATTCTGATCATTGAAACTCCATCCCTTATTATGGTCAAGTACAGGGTTCTATTATTTACTCAGTGAGAAATCACCATGGATCCTATGTTGATATTCCAAACTCCATTTGAAAAAATCATTCTGAAACCAACATAATCAATATGTCCCAATAATATGAGGTTCTTACAAACACCTGGAATATTTATAACATCTTTTAGTTTCAAGACAATTCCATTTTTAATTCAAATTTTAAAATCACCTTTTAAAACAATATCTAGAGATTCATCATTCACTGGATATACTCTACCCAAGCTTCATGGTATATAATCAACCATGAACCCATGCTCACCAATTGAATGAAAAGATACTCTTGATTAAATAACCCATGAATCCTCTAGAATGGTCATACTTATTATCAAACTAGAGCCTCCATCAATTATACCTTTATAGTTAAACTATCCATAAGTGGAAGCCTCTTTCTGATTTCAGAAATCATTCTTAATATGCTCGTTCTTCCCATAAATCCAACTTTTTGGACCTAGATTGATTGACTTCCCTAAACTTTTCTCTAGGACTTATCCTCTAAATATTTATTCATTCAACAGTCCTTCTAATGGGGTGATCATCACATCTCGGTAGCATTAAGTGAACTTCTGGATAGATTTTTAACTTCTTTCCACCTCAAATCCTTATTAAAGATCAAGTTTATAATATCATCAAATAAAAGAACTACATTCTTACTAGAGTTTCTCAGTATTGTCACAATGGAATCCCAACTCTCTAGAAGTGATTAAATAATAAAAAATACCAAACATCATCTATGAAATTTACCTTTACTAATTTGAGCTACCCTTGGATCATATCGAATTCATTCACATGATCGGTCATAATATTTTCATCAGATAATATCAAGCAGAACAGTCTTCACATCATGAAAACATTGTTAATACCTATTATATTTTCTTAAATTTCTTCCAATTCTTCCATAACTTCTATAGTAGTTTCATTCTCTCTAATGTTGAACATGACATTTTGAGCAAGTGACATCTTGATCAAGGAAAAATCCTCCCAATCCAACCAAACTCATTTCATATTGTCCCTTTTTCAAAATATACACCAGAAAAAGGATCATCCAAATTTTTTGTATCAAAATATCCTCCAATTATATTCTCTAAAAGGTAAATCCTATTTAATTGAACTTTTCATTATAAATCTTCCCTTCCTTTGATTTCATTATTTTAATAATATTAAATATAATTGAAATAAAATTACTTATAATACAATGGGAGAAGAAACCTAAATAATGCCTATAAAGTATAACCACACTCTAATACAACTTTTTGGAGAGGATCCAAGGAAGAAACACTATGTTCTTTTGATCTAATGGATGAACCTGTGGAGGTTTATCTAATCATCCTTATCCTATTTTGTGTAAATAATCACAATGTTATCAGATAGTGGTTTTTTCAGTAATCACCTTGTCTAAGTTTGTGCACTGGAACTAGGATTATATCCCACCTAATCACTACACAAACATTGTAAAAATCAAAAATAAAATATCAAAGAAAACATACAAACAAGATTTGTGTGGTTTGGAAAACTAACCTACATTCAAGGGATAAAACTACAAACATTTTCACTTCCGAAGATACAAGTGAATACAAAACACTCAATTATACCCTCTCCACTTTACAAAGTCTCAAAAAAATCGGTTAGAAACTTTCACTACTCACCATTAGAATCATATAATATTTATACATCTTAGATTTGGGCCACCACTACCTCTTTATAGAGGTCTCTGTCTGGTAAAACAAGTTGTGCCAACATTCAAGATTCATGGTAAACCTCTCATTTACCTAGGAAACATTCAATAGACTATTTAATCATCCCATGAAACTTCCAATATTCATCCACCATGAACATAACCCATGTATTAATTGATTTTCCACACTCGGTGAACACCATATATGTGAACTATGTCTGATGATCTTCATCTAAACATCTCTATATGATAACACTAAAGCCTCATCACAAGATTCCTCAATTCATTCATCTCTATTCAGTGATTATATTCAATGGAAGTTTATCCAATGGAATCTATCAGATGACAAACTTTTTTCCTTGAACACTCTAAAACTAAAATAACAGGAAACATCGATCTAGTAGTTTCTATCCAATGATCTATGTCTGGTCATATTTTTCCAATGATATCCATCTGGTAAACTGTGTATTGTGAAACTGAATAATTTTCCACAAAACCTAACACCTACCAGTAATAATTCTCAACCTACTATCTCTCACATGAAAATAATGCTTCTTTTGAGATATTTTTTTAGTCAAGGAGCCTAGAGGATTTTTCTATATGGATACACTATTAACCATGAATTCACCTCTCTATGTAAAATACCTCAAGAGACCAAACTTCTAAAGTATATGATTTATCCACTAGTGTGACCTAGGATCCTTGGAAAGTACCACTATTATAGTATTATCACAGTATACCATAATAGGGTCTACACTCTGAGGTATAATTACAATATTAGATAAAAATTTGTGTATCTAGACTACTTCCTTAGCTATATCTAAAGTTGTTATATACCTAGATTCTACTATAGAATCGATGATCACATATTTCTTCGAGCTTATCCATCTCACTATACCACTATTTAGGCAAAATACATAGCTTGGATATAATTTTAGATTGTCATGATTTATCTAGAAACTATCATCAGTGTTTCCCATCAACATTATGTACCCATCTTCTCCATGCATTAGGGACATATCATTTGTGCATCATAAGTACTTTGGGATAGTTTTTATATCTCCCTAGTGGAGCTCTCCAAGATTATCTTGATATCTTCCCACTATGCTTATAGAAAAGGAAACATCAAACCTAGTACATAACATTGAATACATGATAGTTCCCATTGATGAAGCAGAAGGGACTCTAATCATTCCATCAACCTCCTCTTGTGTTTTTTGAAACATTTTATTAAAGAGTTTTATGCCATGTGACATTGGTAAAAATCCCCTAATATATTGTTCCATATTTTAAATTTTGAGTAACTTGTCAATATATTTACTTTTACTTAGACCAATCAAACATTTAGATCTCTCTTGATAGATCTGCATCCCTAGAATTTATATTTCTACACCTAAGTCTTTTATAGAGAAGCATTCATTTAACTAAGTCTTCACCATCTGTAATACTTTTACTTCATTTCCCATTAATAATATGTCATCAGATATAATAATAGGAGAATGATAGAATTCCTACTAACCCTTATATATACTCAAGGATTTATTTCATTCTTAATGAAGCTAAATTCTTTAATGGATTAATCAAAAATGAACAATCCTTGATCGTGATGTATACTTTGATCCATATATATATCTATATAGATTTCATGATATATTAGAATTCTTAGTCATAATAAACTCTTCAAGTTGTTTCATATATATTTATTCGACCAAATTACTATTTAGAAAATAAGTTTTGACATCTATTTTCCAAATTTCAAAATCAGGGAAGGGTATTATTACAAGTAATATTCTAAAGGATTTCAGCATTTCAACTAATAAGAAGGTTTCATCATAATCAAGACCTTGACATTTCTTAGAACCCTTCACAACCATAAATTCTTTATAGGTAATTACTTGACCATCCATGTCTATCATTTTCTCAAATATCCATTTACACCTAGTAGGTTTAAATTCATCTAGAGGGTATACTAGAATCCAAACTTAATTTTGGTACTTGGAATCTATTTTAGAATTCATGTCTTATTTCCATTTAGCGGTATCCTTATCATCTACTACTTACTTATAGGTTATAGTTTTATTATCCTTATGGAATAGTGTGTATCCTGAATGGGTGGTAGAGAAACCATGTCTCTTTAGCTCCCTAACCTATCTAGTAGTACTACACACTACTTATGTCTCAATAACTTCTTCCTCTCCCAATATCTCTTGTGGAGGTTATTCTTGTATCAGATCTTGTGCATCTGGAACATTAACTTCATTGAATTAAATATTTGTTCCACCATTTACATTGGAAATATGTTATCTTCCTAGAAATATCGCATGTTTTTGTATAATCACATTTATATCTTAAAGGTTATATATATAATATATTTTAGTATCCTTAGGATAACCTATAAAGGTGCACTTTGTGCTTTGAGATATTAGTTTATCATTATGTATACTCTTGAAAAATACCTCACATCCCTAGACACATATGTGTGACATACTGGGTTTCTTTCCATACCCCAAATCATATGGAATCTCATTGGATACTTTAGTTAGTAATTAGTTTAATGTATATATCATTGTCTCCAGTGTATATCCCCAAAAGTATAAAGGTAGATTCCCATGACTCGTCATCTATATAACCATGTTAAGTGGGTTCTGATTCCTCCTTTCACTATCACTATTCCACTATTGTTTATAATAAAGAGTTTGTTGGTAGAATATCTCATACTCATTTTAACGATCAATGAAAACTTGGTAAAGATATTCTCAACCACGGTCTAAGCAGAGTTTATTAATCTTATTATTAATTTATTTTCAACATAATTATGATATCCCTAAAACATGCTAAAATAATATGACTTATACCTCATAAATTAGATATATCAATATATACTATAGTCATCAGTAAAATTAATTAAGTATGAAAAATCACCCCTTTCCTCCATTGGAAATAGAATGAATACACTAGTATGAACTAACTCCAATAGTGATTTGGTTCTTTCTCCTTTCCCAATAAAATTTTCTATGGTCTTTTTACCTTGTAAACAAGTTGAAATGAATCTAAGGGTTTAAAATCAATAGAAACTAAATTACCTACTCTATTTAGTTTGATTAAATTATTTTCATTAACATTACCTATCCTAAAGTTCCATAGAGGGGTAGGATATAAACTGTTCTCTCTAGATTTGATATTAATTTCCAAAACTATATTTTCAAGTTCAAGTATATATAGCCCATTATTAATATGTATTATACCATAATATATGTTATCCTTATAAAAGAGACAAAATTTATTTCAAACTTTTGTAAAAGTGGGTTCCCTAGACTCAACATTAATTGTACTTTTCGATTACCATATCATGTATACTATGAGTTATGCATGATGTACACTTTCCATAATAGTGTTGATAAATTGAATCAACTATTTAAATGGTAATATCTATATACTATTTTTCGTATGAAAAGGTTATAACAGTTCTCATTCTATAATAAGAACTTAGAGATACCAGGATAGTAGTCATAAATTTTTGTCCAATGGTCCAGATACAACATGTTGATAGAAAACAGATGATGTGTTTCCATCAGGTGATGGGGGATCATAATCATTTATACTTCTTCTCATAAAGTTCAAACTTGGTGATCTCGAGTGGATGAGATCATGAAGAATTTCCCGCCAATAAGAACACCACATGTTTCATGTGTCATTGGTAGTTTCTATCTACAAAACACATGTAATGGTATCCTAGATTAAGATTATTATCAGCGTATAATATTTGATAATGTAAACTGATGAAATATGTAAACCATGAAATTTTTGTCATGGAGAGGTAGCCTATGTAGGGTGTTCCATTAGTGTTATGGCAGTGATTTAATAGTCAAGATATAATTTTCCCTTTCTAAAAGGAATTGATATCTAAAAACTAGTTGATAAGGATACTAGTACCTTCACAAAATCCATAACCATGATAGAAAAAGGTAATTCTATCTAGTTAGGTCAATGAAAAATAAAGCAATAAAGGATGATGACACAAAGTGCATGTGTCCTACTTTATGAGATATCATGTGACAAAGAGATTATATTACCCAACACATGTTCGTATGAGGTTTATGTTTTTATGAATATTGTTTATCTCCATAGGGGTCATGATGGGTTAATAGACCCCACTATTAGTCTCTAAGTAGTACTCACTTCTATCAAGATAAGGTCCTAGAGGGTCACACACTTACCATATTCAAAAGTCTGGCCTATTCTTCTAAATATGAGTATAGGACATGGTGGGACCCACCATAGTGTTTGGGTGATGTCATATTTTTAACGATCACTAAGTAATAAATAAATTCAATACTATTTGAGTATAGAGTAATTGGAGTTGGATTTATTTAATTAATTAATTTACTAGTATTTAAGTGAATGCATGGGAAGATATTTAACAAATGAATATTATTTTAATATTCAAAGTTAGATTAATATTTGTAGGGATAATGATTCAAGTTAATGACTCTATTTTATCATGTAATATATTTACTATATTACAAGTGAGTGATAAAAATATTATTGGTCTTTATGACATAGTTAATTGGTCATCACATGTCGTTTACGAATTATTTTGAGGGTAATAAATGTTCGGGGGTCAAGGATCCATTTTAGGGTATTTTGTGCCTCACTATATAAGTGTGAGGAGTCTCTCATTTGGAATACTATTTATCATATGATTTTGGGATCTCCTCTTAAATCTCTCATGTATCTTAGAGAGATAATCAATTGATCTAAGCAATCGATCCTAGATCACCCTTGTGGATTGTTGGAACGGTGTAGCAGTGATCATTGGGACATCAAAGGCTTTATAGAAATTGATTTTCCCATAGACTATTGAAGAATGTGTGGATGATCTAGATGGATCTAATGTTTGTTTCTTAGAGCAACAGTCTCCTATGAAAAGTGGTTGTCAAACAAGTCTTCAAATTGAATGAGGTATATGTTTGATTTTTTTTTCTTAATTCCTTCACATGGGATACCCAGATTTCATATCAGGCTATGCATCATCAAAGATGATATAGTTACATTGATCTAGGGATATAAATTTGAAATCCTTCGCCCATATACTTCTAATATACAAACTATCACCAATAATTTGTATCAAATTAATCGTTTAATGGTTTTAAGTCTAGAAAAATTAAATTTACATTAAATTCCTATAGAGGGTGTTGTCACGGTCCCATATCACCAAACTAGGCATCAATCAAATCCTAGATAGCTAAATTATGACCATACAAATATAGAAATCAGATTTAAACCATTTTGATTATGATTGTAAATTGAAGAATATATATATATCATGTTTTAATTTTTTATGTTCAGTTTTCTGGTGAACTCTACTATTTCAGCTGGATTCTGGTGGCTAGAATAGTATTCTCTAGCTAATGGGGGTGGCATAACTAGAGAGTAAATCACAATATATATATATATATATATATATATATATTAATCCTTTTCAATGGTAACCCAATCACTATTTATATGAATAGTACCCATGAGTTATTGTTCACCCATGAGTTAAAATGGTCAGAACCCAACTCATGTATTTTGAATACTCAAGAGGCTCAAAAATTTAGGTAGAAAATTAAAACCAAGTGATAAGGTAGTTATGAGATAAATTTAATTAAAGTTATTTTAATTGATAATTTATTCCCTCAAGTTGAATTTTCTATAAATTTAATTTTATTCTGCAAAGTTATTTTATGTCAACTAATCTTGAGCATCCACCGACCAATATATGTCTAGATTTCAATTTAATTTAATTTATTTAAATTAATTTTTTCAATGTGTGTGATGTATGTAATAATTAATTTATTTTATTCGGTATGTGAATTGTCTTTCCTAGATTTATATATATAAGGGCTTGTGCATCCATTGATATTTTTCTACATGTATTCTTTGTATACTAGAGTGTGTATATATAATGTCGGGGATGTTATAAGACATGGACCACGTCAAGATGATGTGACATCTTAGAAGATACATGGATATATTGGATAGGGGTATGAGATGAAATATGATCCAAACACGACTCAAGTATTCAACCCCTAGGGTATTGGTTGATCCATTTACATTCAATGGATCAAACAATAATAAATTCTCAAGATAAGTCATGTTGTTTATTTATTTTATGCATTGTTTATTATTGTTTTGTGAATATTTATTTTTATGTAATAACATAAAATAATTTAATAAAATTCATAGATTAAAACAAATAAAGATATAATTAATGTTTTCTATTTAATGCGTTATTAAGTTCTGAGGGTGATCACATAGTACGAGCATGTTACATATAAAATAAATTCATTCATCAAGTAATAATAAAAACCCTTAAATAAATATTAATTTGTAACACCTTCCATCATTTTAATTTGATAAAAATTGGGTGTACAAGGTGCTCTTCATCCCTAGTTGAGGGTGCCTCCAACTACTAGGGTGTTATTATAAGAACAATGAGTCAACTTAACTAAATATGGAAACAAATTAATAGCCATAGATATAATGTTGCATCTTTATAGGAAAATATTTGAGTAAATCAAGTCTAAAATTACTAGAAGTTGGGACTTCACACAACAGTTTAAGGATCCATGAGTCAATATGGTTAGCAAGCCAAACACCTACCTTGGAACTCCCTGAGTAGTGGTGAAACCATGGATTAGATTATAAGGAGAGGTTTTAGGGATCCTTTCCACTAGAATACTCAAGCAGTTGGGTATTCCAAATCTAGTAGTGAGGGCTACTAGTATTCGATAAAATAGTTTGATACATCTAATAATTTAATTAATCAATAATGTCTAATCAGTAATCAAGATAAAGTGATAATATACTTAAGGTTTATTTTTTAGAAGCATGACTAGATATACCACAGGTTCACTGCAATAAATTATGGAAAAATAACTTATACAATTTTCATGAATTTGTAAGAGTAGTATTGGAACTCGTGTAAAGTACTATGATATAGGAAATTCATTATAATGGGATCCCCACTACCTGTTGATCCACCTTAGGAAGTGAGGGTGAATGATATACTTACAGGAAAAACATGTATGATTCATTTTATGTTTACATCATAGTGTTTCCATCAATGGATGATGTGTTGTGGAAACAAAATGAGGACATGGCTAGTTTCATGTGTTTTCTCATCTCTGATAAGTGTAGGTTATGGGATTAGTAGAAGCACGTGGATAGGTGAACCCAATTTTAATTTTTCTATTAATAATGATCAATCTGAGATCTATAATGGTGATAAAACACCGGATCTTCAGAATAGAACAAATAATGAAAGAAAATAAGGGAGTCCCAAAACCATAGATAGGATCATCATATGTTGGTTATAATTAATTTAATTAAAATATAAGAATTAATTTGATGGAATTATCTCTTGGTTGATTTTTTCGATCATAATTCGATGTGATCCATCATTTCATTGCAGAATCCAAGTGTAGGATTCCTATAGTGGTGATCCACATGTTCTCCATGTATCTTTAGACATCGTTGAAGGGATCTTTGTGTGTTATCATGGAAGAGCCTTCGTTTGTGATGTCCACCTTCGATTTCCTTGAGAGATTCTTCCAAAGTGCTCTCCTTGATCTGGTGGAGGAGGATCTCTCTCATAACTTGAGATTGTTCTTAGAGGAAAGGAATTATCTATTAGCTTGAGAGGTTTTTTCAAATCTATTGTGCACAACCACATAGAATGGCTAGGCTAATGAGAATAATGTAAGTGGTATTTTATTACTTAGAATAATAAAGTGAATTAATTAACCAAAATCATTTATTCATTTCATTTAATTCTTAGTAAGTCCCCATGTCTAATAATAATAGTTGAATTATTATTATCACTTGACATGCACCCAGAGAATTACACCTAATATTATTTAATTAAAAAAATAATATTATTTATCACAAATCCCCAGAAAAAACTACAAGGCGTGTAGTTCTATTTTTTCATTTTCTTTATTTCCTCCACCACATTTATTAGACCTTGAATAATAACTATTTATTTGTCAAATAAATATCACGGAATTACTCGCTAATAAATATAATGTTTCTCCCACAATATATTTTCTTCCGACGCTTTCTCCGGGGCGCGCGTGCATCCGTCATGCAGGGGGAGGACGCGCGGCTTGTGGACCCGCATTCCCGCTTTCCAAAGGTGGGTGGAATTCGCTCCTTGTTCAAGGACGTCTACTCCTTTATCAAAACCGGTATGATGGGATGTCGGTTCTTCCATCTGTTGATTCCTCCTCGGAGCTCGTCACCTAGTCTGGGTCTCTCTCATAGATTTAAGACGTATTCGTGAATCTCGTTCCTAGTGCCATATCTTCGTGGACACCAGTTAATTATGTTGCTTCCGTCGAGAAGCTCCAAGGGGTATGGTTGGGAAAGAAACCTTCGGTTAGGATAATAGTCACACTGAGTCATCGTTGGCGTGTCTTGATGTTGGGGGATTGGCATGTCTGTCTTATGTCCCTTATTATAGGGCTTCTCGAGGGCGTGTAATCCTGATGCATTCCACATCAAACGCGGGGAATTGTATTCCATAGGCATGTATCTGAGGTTTTCCTTATCTTCTCATGTTTAACACAGGGTATTTCACGAGTTTAACGTCAAGCGGAGATGGATCGGACTGATCAGAACACTGAGAGTGGATCAGATAAAAGAACCCCCTGAAGGGAACTCCGATGTTGGGTCCAGCACGTGGGAGGCTTCCCGGGTACTATGGAGAGGAATGATGTGGCATGATCCCATCGGGATGTGGTGGCCCGGGTAAGAATCAGTATGGGTGATGAAGTGAAGGGGCTTGAACCTCGTGGAGGCTTCCTACGTATCCCCGTGGTAGGGAATCAAAGTCTGCGTAGTTCGATGACACGGTGGGACAACTGAAAAGGAAACCTGTGAGAATGAATGCATGGATGGGACCCAGAGGGAGTAAGGCCTATGGGACGAGACATGAGCTTCCTGAGGCACATGGGCTTGAGGGAGAGGTCAGGATGGAACATGGGTGTTGGATATGGGGCTTACGCGCTGAGGCAGCCCACAATGGTTACTATGGGGATTACGCTCGGAGGCGGACCATAATGGTTGATATGAGGCTTATGCTCTCAGGAGACCCACAATGATGGATATGGGGCTTATGCTCTGAGACAGCCCACAATGGTTGGTGAACCGATGCGAAGGGATCAGAACGACTGGGTGATAGGATTGAACCTCGTGGACGCTTCCTACGTATCCTCGTGGCAGGGAATCAAAGTCCTCGTAGTTCACTTATACAGTTTAACGTCATGTGGGACGGAGGCATACAATTTAACATCATGCTAGATGGGGGCATAAAGTTTAACGTCGTGTTGGACGGGGGCATATGGGGGTTATTCACTGAGGCAACCCATGGTGGATAGATGGGGCTTACGCTCTGAGGCGGCCCATGGTGTTGGTGAACCGATGTGAAGGGGTCGGAATGACAGGGTGGTGGGATTGAACCTCATGGAGGATTCCTATGTACCATTCCTTGACATGGATAAAAGTCCCCGTAGTTCGCTGGGATGGGGCTTACGCTCTGAGGAATCCCATAATAGGATGTCATGGTTGATGCTCACTCTAAGACCATGTGAGTCATGCTCGGTGTGAGAAACAAGAGGCAGCAGGGACCAGACGACCACATCACGAAAGGTGCATCCATGGGAAGCGAAGAGGGGCTTACACGTTGAGCGGACCAAAGATAAAATAGGGGCTTACGTGTGTTTAGCAGCCCGAAGAGGTTGGGACTTACTCCAAGAGGGAGGCCCGAAGGCGACAAAGCGCAGAGGGAGAGGGATTTGGGACCCAAGAAAGGAGGAGTCCCACTTCCCATCATGATCCCCGCTGGCCCTCGCGGTGGGGAAGTACGAAGTTTCATGGGTGCTACCTTCCGTAAGAGGGGTTAGGGGCTTATACCAAGGTGTTTTCCCTCCACCGTGGACAAACTCCACTCCGATAAGGACGATATCATCCCCTGTGAGGGGTGATCCCATCCCCGTGGAGACGAGCGGCGTAAAGAATGTCCGAGATGGGGGGGCCTGCGTGCGAGGCACAGGGTCGGATCACATTTTAACGTCATGTGTTGAGGAAAAAGTGCTTGTAAGTTTAACGTCCTGTAGCTCGGATGAGGTGGGTTCACTCCACACCCCTAGGACTTACATAACTGGTACACTCTACCCCTTGGGGAAGGGAAGGCATCGGCAAGGCCGTAGTGAAGGGGGTCACAGAGTGAACCATCGAGGGGTCCATATTAGCGTGGCTATACGAAGAAGAAATAGCCATTAGCGTGCCTATGCGAAGAAGCATGCGGAAAAGCAACCCAATGGGAAATACCGCCCAAGGGACCTTGAGGTTACTTCGTACGAGCCTGGAAGGCCGCACGAGAAAACAGTGCATGGTGTGTATGCCCGGTGTGTATGCCTGGGGCATACAAAAGGAGGACATCGGGCGCCTATGTAGGGAGGCACCCAGGGGGCGTCGAGGTGATGGGTCCCGGGGCTTGCGCGCAAAGAAAGGGTTTGCGTGCAAAACATCGGGATGGCGCGTAATTGGGAGAGAGGGATTGCACACGGCTAAGAGGATCGCGCACAAAGGATGTGAATTGCACGTGAGTGGCAAAGGCCGAACCCTAAGGCAAGGCCACACCCAGCGAACAGATTGAATGCAATTGGACCTTTTTTGCGCGCAAGGGAGGAACCTTGAAGGCTTTGAAATTCTATTTAAGCTAGTGGGATTGCGCGCAAAGGCAGATCTTGGGGAAAAGTGGCGCGAAAAGGGTCAGTACCTGAATGCCATATTGCGCATGTGGAAGTACTTTTTCACGCACGAGAGCTGGTTCAAATTCCGTAACCCAGAAATGGAAGGAGTCTCCTTCTATTTATAGGCCTCTGGCATTGCGTAATCTAGGAGGCACACAAAATTTTGCGCGCCAGAGACGGCGGCGTGGAAAGTTAACCACGCGGACGCGGGCGCGCAAATATTGGGCTCCTGCACCGGGGACCCTTCACAAATCCCAGAATCCTTGCCCATGCATACATTATTTTGCACTCATGATCCTTTTTTTCGCACAACCCTTCCAGGCCCTCCGGACTGGGCCTCCGGGTCCGAATATGACTTCGCTTCATCATTTTGAAACTTCCTTTAGTAGTTACAGACTTTTCGGCATCTACAAATGCCCCCCATTGGAATTGGATCTGCGAGAGGTCACAACGATCAGATTCCGAGGGAAATTCCAAAACGCCAAAGTGTTGGACTTCATGGGCCCTGACGTGAAAAAAAATTGTGTGGCGCGCAAAACTTCGGGTCGGCACGGAATCCACTTTCCGCGCGGCGCGGAACCCCCAGCTTCGCCTATAAAAGGGGCCATGGGTCCCATGATCCGTACGCAACCTTCTCGCGCGATAAGATCCGAGCTCTCATGCGCGAAAGTTCCTCTGCACCTGCGCATAAAACACGCTTTGGCAGTGCGCAATTCCTCCAAGTTTCGGCCGCATTTATGCGCAAACCTGGGATATTCCGCGCTGACTGCTCTGATTTTGCGCCCAACTTCTGGATTTCACGTAACAGATCCAGATTCCGCGCAACTCATCTAGATTCCACATAGCTCATATAGATTCCATGCAACGCTCTCAAAGTACTTGGCCGGAAGAAGATGGCCGCAAATCAAGACGATGAGGGGGAAGCCGCCGCTCATAGAGCTGAAATGGCGGCGAACAAGGAGTTTTATGGTGTCAAGGTGGCTGTTTCCAACAACTATACCTTGTTCAACCTGCTAACCCCTGCCCAGAAGGAGTATCCCATTTCCAACAACCTTCCTCTATGGAACTTCGGCATTTTGGAGGAGGTTCCGCTGTCGGGCTTCAAGGTTGATACACCACAGTCATGGGTGACCCGGGAGGATGACCTTCCCCGATATAATATCTCCAACAGTGGTCATCCTTCCAGAGAGACCAGGAAGATGGATGTATATGTCCTGAACCTGAGGATCAGGACCATTGCTGGGGGTGATCCTATTGCAGAGAGTTCTCCAGCCCTCTATGCGAGTACGTTCCGTCAGAGCATCACGGACGACACTAAGGGTTGGCTGCAATATTGGGATCTGTGGTCCGGCAGCAACTTCACCAGTGACTGGGCCTGGGCGTACTGGGTTCTCCATACATGTGACCAATTCGGGTCTGACCTGCGGCACATTGGTCTATTCAAGGCGGTGTGGATGTCGTAGTTCCACTTCTACCGCCAGCCTGATTTTGGGCCGAAGCTATTCACCCGGTGGTCCCATGATACCAACACATTACATCTTTATGATAAAACACTATTTTATTGAATATTTTATTGATAATAAATGATATAATTTCCTCACATTGTGTTAAACATGTTTATTTATAAAATATTTGGGATTTGATCATTCATTTGAAAATTTGGTGAAAATTCCAGTTTTACCCTTAATAGTGCACTGTAGTATTTCGAAGATAAATATTTTTATATTTATTATTTGAATTTGAAATTTTGTAACAGTGTTCATAACTTAATTATATACAACTTTTA
Source organism: Viscum album (assembly GCA_963277665.1). Taxonomy (NCBI): domain Eukaryota; kingdom Viridiplantae; phylum Streptophyta; class Magnoliopsida; order Santalales; family Viscaceae; genus Viscum; species Viscum album. The sequence goes on from CAUJRU010000565.1 coordinate 304,472, forward strand.
TTCAGGACACTAAAGCTAAAAAGTTCATTTGTTTGTTGAAATTGGGTCATGAAGTCAAAGTTGGGTTGGGCTCGCCAGAATGGAGAAGGTTCTGTATTTGGGCCATATATTCTACATACGGGCTTAGATTGAGCCCAAATTTTGATGAAAGCTCGGGGACATGATGTGGCACAAATAATCCTTCTGGAAGGCCGGCCAATTCACGCGTTTTGGTGGTCAAATGGGCGGTGTAAGTTGGCATAAAATATTTGGCCGAATTTCCACATTCACACTTGAAACCACTTGTAACCTCTCCTCCCCTCCCCTCTATAAATTGGAGTTTTTCTCATTTGGAGGGGTTGGGACGTGCATTGGGAAGTTGAGAGGTAGAAGAGAAGTGGATCCACTCCAATTCTCCAACCATTTCAATAAGGGTAGCTCTTGAAGCAAGGATCCCTTCGACGAAGCCTTCTTCTTCTCCTTCATGTTGTAATGATTTTGTTTATGTAATAAACTTCTTTGTTCTTCTTATATTTCTTCTATTTTCTTCTGTTTTGTTTAAATTTCTTCTTCTCTTAATCTTCCTAATTGGGATGGAATTCTTTAGTAGAAGCGTTATTGGGTTATACCCATTTTAAACCTTTGCACATGCAAAACGCTTCTACGATGATTACGCCACCCATGGAAGAGTAGTCTTTTAGTAATAGATCTATCTTCTACCCTCTTCATTTAATTATTTTGAATCAATGAGCTACTGTAATTCACTTAATATGATCCATGAATTGTGTTTTTAAATTGTAAGAAACTAAGCAAGCAATTGAACAATTAACACAAAAACACGCGAGGTCGGGATTTTGTGTAAATTGTGAGAGCGCGATTTTAATCGGTAATACAAGACCACACGGGATAAATTTGTAGAGTTCAAATATAATCCCTAAACACAATTCATCCTCATTTCAAGAATGGATATGTTCCTTAATTTACCACTGATCATAATCTAATCTTAGAACATCAATCAAAGTAGGGTGCTGCGATTGCACGTTCCAAAGTTAGCCTAGGTTTAAATTCACATCATCTTTGTGGTAAAGTTAATTCTCGTAGGGTTCGGGATTTAACAAATTAAGGGATCATAATTAAGTGAATATTAATTTAAATGATAATGATTAATAAATGATTGAAGAGTTAGAGTTAGATCGATTACGTCTTTTAAATATTGTCTAAACAAACATCTTTTTGTTGTGTCATTTTAATCAAACTTCATTTCAAAACTAAAAACAAAAAAAATACAATCTTCTTCCAGCAAACTTCTTCTAGATTCATAAACTATAAACAAACACCCCCATCCTTTCAAGTAGTGTTTTTATTCTCTTTTATTTTACTTCTATAATACCTCTAAAAATTGTTTTAATTCACTTCCTCCTTTGAGAGACGACCTTGGTCAGCCACTCTGCTGCACCTAAGTACCCCAAATCACATTAATCATTTGAGGGCGCCCACGACAGCGCTCTTTCAAATTGGCGCCGTTTCCGGGGAGGAAAGTAATTATTTCAACCAATTAGAGGTATTTATTTTATTTTAAATTTTATTCTCTTCCTCTCTTCTTTCTTTCTTCTTTACCCAATCTGAATTTTCTTCTTCTTCTTTTATTTTCTTCTACTTATTTTTGGACCATCAACTCAAACATTTCATTTTTATTTTACTATGGTCCACTTTCTTTCTTTTCATTTTTATTTGATCTATGACACGAACTAATCCCAAAGATCTCTTAGATCTTGACCCTGAGATTGAACGTAGCCTTAGGGCACGAATCAGACATTCTCAATCTACGGGAAGTTTCAATATTCAACCAGTTGGTGAATTCCTCTCTTCTGGAAACATTGAAATTGGAAGCAATTCAAATTCAAACATAAAAGAGGAACCAATGGCTAGAAACAATGGAAATGAACTTAATAGAACCATTCTAGAATTGGCTGCACCTGATATTAACTATCAACCAAATTGTATTGCATACCCAAATCTCGAATCGGACTTCGAACTGAAATCTGGGTTAATTCACTTACTTCCAAAGTTTCATGGCCTCTATGGTGAGGATCCCAATAAACATTTGAAATAATTTAATGTGGTTTGCTCAACCCTAAAACCTAGAAATGTCTCTGAAGATCAAATCAAACTAAGAGCATTCCCATTCTCACTTTATGGAGCTGCGAAAGATTGGATGTATTATTTACAACCCGAAGATGTAACTTGTTGGAACGATTTGAAACGTCTTTTCTTGCAGAGATTTTTTCCAGCATCAAGGACAACGTCCATTAGAAAGGAGATATCGGGGATCAAGCAAGCCCAAGGGGAGTCAATGTATGAGACTGGGAGCGATTCAAGAAGTTGTGTGCAAGCTGCCCACATCACCAAATCAGTGAGCAACTCCTCATCCAATACTTATACGAAGGACTCAAACCCATGGAGAGGAGAATGGTGGATGCTGCAGCTGGAGGAGCATTGGTGGACAAGACACCAGTAGCTGCACGTGCGTTGATCGACAAGATGGCCCAAAACTCCCAACAATTTGGTGATAGAGGTACACCACATGTCAGGGGAGTACATCAGGTAAGTCCTTCTTCTCTTGAAATTCATTTAATTGATACTAAGTTGGAAGAATTGACCACTATGGTGAGGCATATTGCATTGGCACAAAAGACATCTCTACCCCCTCCTTCAAGGCCTTGTGGTATTTGCACTGAGACAAGCCACCCAACTGACTGTTGCCCACAACTCCAAGAAACAGAAGATTGTGCAGCAGTGTTCCCTGGGAGACCATTTCAGCAACAACAACAACAACCATATTCCCAAAAGAAGTTTGATCCAACATACAACCAAGGGTGGAAAGATCTAGCGGACATGAGGTATGGCTCTGGACAACAACAAAGGCCCCATTTTCAACCAAACTTCCAGCAGCCTCCGCCTTACCAGTAGGGTTTCCAACAACCCCAAAGGAGATTTGAAGCTCAAACATCAACAAGTCAGCAACAAGGGAATCATCAAACAAAGGTAGATTCTAATACTGATGATCTTTTGAAGCAAATTGTTCTTAATCAACAGAATGAGTTGAAGAGTCAAAGTTCGGAGCTGAGGGAGTTGAAGACTCAAATGAGCCAGATTTCCACCGCCCTCCATGAACTTGTGAGTAAAAATTCTGGAAATCTACCTTCCCAACCCACTCCAAATCCAAAGGGGAATGTTAGTGCCATCACATTGAGAAGTGGGAAGCAAATGAACGATACATCTGCACCTACCATTCCACCGGGATTCACCTCAACTTCAGAGAAGTCGCATTCCATACCAACTGATGAGCAATCCAAGGAGAAAGATAAAGGTAAGAAAAATATTGATGATGTTCCTTCTAAACCTCTTCCTTTTCCAAACAGGGTTGTTCAAACCAAGAAGATGGCTGAAGAAGCAATGAAAAAGGAGGTTTTGGACACATTCAAGCGTGTGGAGATCAACATTCCTCTACTTGAAGCCATTAAGCAAATCCCAAGGTATGCCAAATTCTTAAAAGAACTCTGCACCAATCGAAGAGGGCTCAAGGGGAATGAGAGGATCAACCTTGGAAGGAATGTCTCGGCACTCATTACACCAACTCTAGCAATGCCAACAAAGTGCAAGGATCCTGGGACATTCACCATCCCATGTACCATAGGGGAGTTGCACTTCTCTGATGCTCTTTGTGATTTGGGAGCTTCCATAAATGTGATGCCTCACTCTGTATTCTCTTCCTTGCAGGTTGGTGAGTTGAAGCCAACAAGAGTAGTGGTGCAATTGGCGAATAGAGCTACGGCATATCCAGCAGGAGTCCTTGAGGATGTACTTGTCCGGGTAAGAGACATTATCTCTCATGTTGTTGTGGACTTTGTCAAAGCACAAATTTTTTGCAGGTTTGGAGTACCAAAGGCCATCATCAGTGACCAAGGGACACACTTTTGCAATAGGAATTTTTCTTCCCTCCTTCGAAAGTATGGGGTGACACACAAAACATCAACACCATACCACCCCCAAACAAATGGCCAGGCTGAGGTTTCAAATCGTGAGTTGAAACAAATCTTGGAGAAAACCGTGCAGCCAAATAGGAAGGATTGGAGCAAGCGCTTGGATGATGCATTGTGGGCTTATAGGACAGCATACAAGACCCCCATTGGTATGTCCCCATTTCGTATTGTTTTTGGGAAAGCGTGTCATCTCCCCGTGGAAGTCGAGCATCGGGCATATTGGGCTATAAAGAAATGTAACATGGATTTGGCCCAAGCTGGAATTCAAAGGAAGTTGCAAATTCAAGAGCTTGAGGAGATTCGATTGTCATCATATGAGAACTCAAGGCTCTACAAGGAAAGATCAAAAGCAGCTCATGACAAAATGATCCAACAAAGGGAGTTTCATGTTGGAGAGAAAGTCCTTCTCTATAGTTCACGACTGAAGTTGATGCCTGGTAAGTTGCGTTCCAGATGGTTAGGTCCTTATATTGTGTCTAATGTTTTTCCTTATGCTGCAGTGGAGATCACACAAGAGGACACTGGAAGGAGCTTTACAGTCAATGGGAAACGTTTGAAGAGATACATTGAGGGACATCCTACTGATGCAGTGGATTTTATCACACTGCATGACCCCATCATCACTTGATCACATCAGGCTATTCCTAACCCTTTCACTTTTATATTATTTTTCCTATTTAAAAATTATGAATTTCATGTGCATATATCATCTCACGGGTTCACATTGAGGACAATGCAATATTTTAAGTGTGGGGGAGGGAACCTTTTAGTTTAGTAATTTCAATTGTTTTCCTGTTTAAAAAAAACCAAAAAAAAAATTGTGTGTTTTTCAAATTTTGTGTGTTTATTTTACAATTTTCTGTGTGTTTTTGAAACTTTTGAGCTGAAATGATTCTCATCACCATTTTTAAATCCATATCAACAAGTGAAACAATTTACCCCTTGAAACTAAGCTTAAATGAATACTGAAATGACTTTGTTTCAAGTTCAAATATTTAGTAATTTCATGCAAAGTACGCTGAATTTTGAATCTCATGCCAATCTCACTGTCTTTATATTTGAAATCACTTTCCTGTGAGGCTTCTAAACCATTATTTTCATATTCTTTACATTCACCTCACTTCTTGAGAGAACCAAACCATACTTGATTTAACCATAATTTGATCTATTCCTGTCAAAACTTGAGGGTTTGAGGTACTTGTGTTTAAATGATTGAGGCATTTGTTTGGTATTAAAGCCCCTATTTCAAAGAATCCTTTTTTATAATGGCCTACCTTGAATATTTAATCCTTGTAGCCCTTAGAAGCCATGCACAGCCTGTTAGGTTAAGCCACATTACAAGCCAATTTTCCCTATCCAACCAACTCTTGAAGTGAAATTGCATAATCTAGTTGAGCTTAAGTGTGGGGGAAGTTGTCTTGTGTTGTGCCACCACATTATGTGATACTTTGGGTGGAAAATTAAATTCTGAAGAGATGTGTTTGCTGCTAAAGAAATTCATTATATTGAAAGCTGTGCCTTTTCTGGAGCTTTCATGACAAGTGAAGCTGTACCTTTTCTGGAGCTTCTAATTGAGGTGGAAAGTTGTGCCCATCTGGAGCTTTCAAGAAAATCATGTTTGAGAAGATTGACATTTTTTATACTGAAATGATGAATGGTGTAAACCTTTCATGACTTTTCATGATGATGGAGCTGAATTGATACTATGGGGATTGAAGAGAAGACCATATTTAAGTGAAAATTAGATTAATGCAATTTTGCTTTAAAAGAGTCAAGCCCTCCTCATTCAGCCTCAGAGTTTTTCACATCTTAATCCTACCAATCGAAATCCACAGAACAACCCTGAAAAGTCCTCATGATAAACATATGTCCTTGACTCACATCGGGTAGCGATGTAGGAATCTATCAAGCCTATGGTGACCCTTGTATGAGTTTGGATGAGAAAGACATTGCAAAAAAAATTGATATTTGAGTGATGAGAGAAAATTCAAGCGAGGTAAGTGTTTTGTGCATGGGCGGATAAATGAAGTGGAAATATATTGAATGATATAAATGGAGAACTTGAAATAAGGTTTTTTATGAGGCATGATATCTTTTTTATTCTTGGTGTGAAATTGATTGATCTTAAAGATATGTGTTTTAAAATTGGTTTTGATTTGATATTGATGTTTACTTGATATGAGGTTTTGCCCAGGTGTGCAAAAGGGTAAGTGTGGGGGAGTTGATAAAACACTATTTTATTGAATATTTTATGGATAATAAATGATATAATTTCCTCACATTGTGTTAAACATGTTTATTTATAAAATATTTGGGATTTGATCATTCATTTGAAAATTTGGTGAAAATTCCAGTTTTACCCTTAATAGTGCACTGTAGTATTTCGAAGATAAATATTTTTATATTTATTATTTGAATTTGCAATTTTGTAACAGTGTTCCTAACTTAATTATCTACAACTGTTATTCAGGACACTAAAGCTAAAGAGTTCATTTGTTTGTTGAAATTGGGCCATGAAGTCAAAGTTGGGCTGGGCTCGCCAGAATGGAGAAGGTTCTGTATTTGGGCCATATATTCTACATACGGGCTTGGATTGAGCCTAAATTTTGATGAAAGCTCGGGGACATGATTTGGCACAAATAATACTTCTGGAAGGCCGGCCAATTCACGCGTTTTGGTGGTCAAATGGGCGGTGCAAGTTGGCATAAAATATTTGGCCGAATTTACACATTCACACTTGAAACCACTTGTAACCTCTCCTCCCCTCCCCTCTATAAATTGGAGTTTTTCTCATTTGGAGGGGTTGGGACGTGCATTGGGAAGTTGAGAGGCAGAGGATAAGTGGATCCACTCCAATTCTCCAACCATTTCAATAAGGGTAGCTCTTGAAGCAAGGATCCCTTCGACGAAGCCTTCTTCTTCTCCTTCAGGTTGTAATGATTTTGTTTATGTAATAAACTTCTTTGTTCTTCTTATATTTCTTCTCTTTTCTTCTGTTTTGTTTAAATTTCTTCTTCTCTTAATCTTCCTAATTGGGCTGGAATTCTTGAGTAGAAGCGTTATTGGGTTATACCCATTTTAAACCTTTGCACATGCAAAACGCTTCTACGATGATTACGCCACCCATGGAAGAGTAGTCTTTTAGTAATCGATCTATCTTCTACCCTATTCATTTAATTATTTTGAATCAATGATCTACTGTAATTCACTTAATATGATCCATTAATTGTGTTTTTAAATTGTAAGAAACTAAGAAAGCAATTGAACAATTAACACAAAAACACGCGAGGTCGGGATTTTGTGTAAATTGTGAGAGCGCGATCTTAATCGGTAATACAAGACCACACGGGATAAATTTGTAGAGTTCAAATATAATCCCTAAACACAATTCATCCTCATTTCTATAATGGATATGTGCCTTAATTTACCACTGATCATAAGCTAATCTTAGAACATCAATCAAAGAAGGGTGCTGCGATTGCACGTTCCAAAGTTAGCCTAGGTTTAAATTCACATCATCTTTGTGGTAAAGTTAATTATCGTAGGGTTCGGGATTTAACAAATTAAGGGATCATAATTAAGTGAATATTAATTTAAATGATAATTATTAATAAATGATTGAAGAGGTAGAGTTAGATCGATTACGTCTTTTAAATATTGTTTAAACAAACATCTTTTTGTTGTGTCATTTTAATCAAACTTCATTTCAAAACTAAAAACAAAAAAAAATACAATCTTCTTCCAGCAAACTTCTTCTAGATTCATAAACTATAAACAAACACCCCCATCCTTTAAAGTAGTGTTTTTATTCTCTTTTATTTTACTTCTATAATACCTCTAAAAATTGTTTTAATTCACTTCCTCCTTTGAGAGACGACCTTGGTCAGCCACTCTGCTGCACCTAAGTACCCCAAATCACATTAATCATTTGAGGGTGCCCACGACAGCGCTCTTTCACTTTACCATGGGGAAGTTGGCATCAGCCTCTGGGATGTCCACTATATCGGAGGTATCCCACTGGAGGGCTATCAATATGACGATTTTCTTCCCCCAATGAACACCTGGGAGGAAAGATCATGGACCCCCATGCTGACATGGCACCTACTGGACCTGGCCAATGAGAGGCTGAAGGTCAAGGACTTCCTGAAGGACATCACCTACAAGGACTGGTTCAGCCTGTTCCTGGAGAAGGACCCGACGGTCAAGATTTCGGGATGGGGAAAATGGTGCCCAAATGCGGCTCAGAGGAGCAAGAACGGATCGTACTGGAGGATCCTGGAGACAGGGTAATACCAATCGTGGGGCTACCACGTTATTGAGGCCCAGGACCCGAATTTCTGATATGCCAGGTTCCTCGCCACTTTCTTGAGCGGGTGGCTCCTGTTAGTGCGGGACACAAGGATGGGAGTCCTTCCAACAATCCTAGTGATGGTGGGCACTATGGCCGCCAAAAAAAGGTTCAATTTGGGGGTCCCCATGCTGGCTAGGTTGTATGCCATTTTGGGATGCATCTCAAGAGGGGGGTCACCTCAGAGGGTGTGTGGCCCTTTCCAGATCTTCCACGGCTAGGTGGCGACTCATCTCGGTGGGTACACTTTCCCAAACGTCGTTCGTCCATCAGACAATGGCCTGCGGCCATCTCTACTGAACATTCTCGGGGTCTCGCCGATGACGCTTAATGAGGAGGGAGTAAGGATCAGAATTGGTAACCATGCCAACTTCAACTTCAGTCCATTACCCACCTCGGTCAGTCAAATGGTAGACAATGGGTAAGGCACACTGGAATAGCAGGAATACTTCCAGAGCATCTGAGTCAGGGTGCCCATGGCTCGGATTGACGAGAAGATCATCTATGAGCCTTACGTTCTGTCCCGATTCGCTAGGTAGTTCGGGTGCCTCCAACGAATGCCAAAGAGGGTATTCACGGATGTCTAGGAGGATAGGAATCCCTACTTCCTTCTCCAAATGTGGTTAATGTTCACAACTTATGGTTCTGGAAAAGTCATTACTCTCCCTCCCACTGGGGCCGATGCTGGCCTATCAACTGAGTATACCGAACATTGGGCTATAGTGTACCCTGAGGGGATTTTGCGCAAGCGAGTTTGGAAACTCGAGACTACCCGCGTGGAACCCAGGCGATGAGAGAGCAGGCAAGGTGCCGTTAGAAGGGGGGACCAGGGGCGCACCAGGCAGTGAGGCCTACACAGGCTGGGACCTCAGCAGCGGGGACATTGCATGGTGTCGCTGCGACCTCGTTGCCCGGAGGAGGGTCACACAGGGCAGCCAGAGAACTGCCTGGGAAGCAGATAAGGTACATGCTCGAACCTTCCCATGATGAAATCTTCCTGGCATTGTGGTTGGCCTGGATGACCCTGCGGAAATCAATGAGCGTCGAAGCCCTCTAGCAGAAGATAATGCAGGATGGGATCCATCTGCCAGAAGTCGGGCTCATTCGGGTTACCAACCAGGTAAACTTCCATCGTCAGCATGCATATATAATGGACATGGACACATATGCGCGCCAACGAGGTCGGCGTGTGGAACCACATTTCCTGGTGAAAGTGATGCTCGGCCAAGAGCATGATCCGAAAATGATATAGCCGGGAGAATGCGACAGTGGATACGAGTCGGAGGAAGAGGATGAAACAGGATAAGACGAAGGATCTCATGGAGGGTCCCACCAAGGGATCCTGCAAGAGAGTGGTGAGATCGTCGGATCTGACATAGACATAACTGAACTACTCGAGGTCTGTCTCTACCCTTATTTATCCTCCTTTACCCATTATCTTCTACAATTTCTAATCCATTTCTCTATCTCATTCAGGAGAATATAGGCGTTGATCAGGTGTCCCGAATAGAGGAAGGAGAAGAGGTGTTGGTGGGACAGGGAGGGGCTCTGACGCCCATTATCGAACTGACAAGCACCGAGGGGTCTTCTACCGCGATAGCTCCTATAGCGGTTAGAACACCGGAGATTGAAGCTCTGGGTTCCTGTAAGTCCCTTGCTTGGCTAATGATGCTTACTGTTAGAGAACTCAACTAATCAGGATGCTACTTGTACAGTGATCTCGGCATTGGAGGCTCATTGGGCTGCTGAGCCCGGGCCATCCATAAGTGAATTAACAGCGGACATACCGCCTCCTACAGAACATAACTCCCAAATTGAGTCGGCCCCGGTAATTGGAGAGCGGGGGGCGGTGGACATCAGTGGTGCTGACATTGGAGTGAGGCTGGAAACTAAAGAAAGCATCGCCGCTGTCAGGGCGAGAGAGGAAGGTCACCCGGACGTCGAGGATCCTATTCTTCCATAAGGAATCCCTGAATTAGATCTTATTACTAAGATGTTGGTTGTCTTCCCTGTATATTGGCCTGCTGATACCGAAGAAATAGATGATTCATATTAGGAAGCGGCCGAGGAGAGCCAGATGACATGGTGCAAAGGGTGGAAGTGCATCTAGTGTTTTCTCAGGCAGCCTCAGATGGACTGGCTGAGGCAGATGGGATCGCTCCAGACCTGGATGCATTTCTTGTGCGCCAGAGGGGATGACGCTAAATTCCTTCATCTAACGTTCCGTGATTACATGGCCGAGAAGATACATGAGAGCAGCCGGTGCACCGACGTTGCCCAGTGTCGGGAGGAATCGGTGAGCACCCGAGCGTTCCTGAGGGCAGAGCAGGAAGTCCGATGCCTTGAAGAGCAGGCGACAGAGAAGGGGACCTTCATCGCAACATGATCTGAGATCGTGGAGCAACTAACAGCCTAGCTGGCTAATGCCCAAGAACAACTGATGGAGGCGAGTCACCAGATGACTATGCTTCAAACTGAATGGGCGCAGGCACAAGATAGGATCGGCAAAATGTGCTCTGCAGCTGTTGATGAAGAAAGAGTCTTTAGGGATCGAGAAGCTATCCTGGAGACCACCAGCCAAAGGGTAGCAGTGTTGGAAAAATCCCTCTAAGAAGATGACCCTTAAGGGCCCTGTTTTGGCCAGCTCATGAACTTTTTTTATCCCAATGTAGGGACAAATCCATTTATCTATACCTTTGGTTTAGCATGCTCGTCCATAATCCCGAAATAAATAACAATTCATCCCTAAGCTCATGTGGGTCGTACCCACTGTGAGGAACAAATAATGCTCGTATTATCATTTTGTTTGACTGTGGGAGCGCCAACCAAACTTCGGTCATCTGAAATCGAGTCTGGATTTCCGAGGAGAAGAGGGAGACCCATCCAGAAAAAGGGTACCTCAGACCTGATCAATGTATCGCCTCCTTAACGTGCTCTAACACACGAGTGGCGTAATGTCGGGGGCATTGAAATCAATTTGAACATAGGGAGATGAAAAAGGTGAATCATGTTACCCAAATTCGGAACACTATGGGAGGGGCATAACGATGGAGGATAACTGTTAACCGTGACGGAAACACAACATCCATATCGAATTGGCCTGAAATGGGGACAACAAATGAGGGTTGACTGCTGACCATGTTCACAACACGGGGCCTAACTCAAATATCACCGATCAGTCTTTTGGAACGTTGGCCCAGGATAGCAGGCGTACCATAGGTCGAGCATCCATACTGTTATGGGGTCCCATCAAACATGACCAGTTTTCCGGAATGTTGGCCCAGGACAGCAGGCGGACCATAGGTCGATCATCCATACTATTACAACAGGCAGACCAAAGGTCTATCATCCATATTGTTATAGCAGGCGGATTATAGTTCAAGCATCCATACTGTTACAACAGGTGGACCAAAGTTCTATCATCCATATTGTTACAGCAGGTGGACCACAGGTCAAGCATCCATACTGTTAGGGGGTCCCATCAAACGTGAAAGGAGATGAATATCCGAATAAAGGGGCACGCAAAGCGTGTAAAGTGAAGTGGTGGTTTGTTCAAATAGAATCCAACACTCCCAAAATTACACCACTGTGGTGGAGGCACATTAGGCATACGTATTAATCTGGTCTCGAATCATCCCTACTTTTTAGAAAAAACCTCTCTGGAGAGAGAATTGTTGCTTCCCAACATCACTATGGGGCATCCCGAACTCACTCAGGGCAGATGGTGCAGTTACACCACTCCCCAAGAAGTTGGGCCAAGGGGCCGACAGTGAGGAGGGACAGGATTTGGTTATCCCTGGGGCTGTACCCAAGACAAAATGTTTGGGCATTCCTACGTATCTCATAAGGATGATAATCAAGCCACACATAGTTCTTGAAAGGGTATTAGTTTAAATTCTTAGATCTCGGACCAAGGATTAGTAAGGAGGGCGGGAGACGCATGGTACGGTGATTAAAAAACCCAACGTGAATGAGGACGAAGTATTTCTTACCATGAGTTCCATGGAAAAGTGTTCCGGTCAAGGGACTGAACACGAAAGTCAGTCTGGGCCTGTGGGGAAGTGCCTGGTCACTTCTACATATCTCATAAGAATGAGAATCAATCCATACATAGTTCTCGGGGGTGCCTTTTAACATTTTGCAGGACAGAAAACATGAGGGCTAGTTCTTATAATAGGGTGCGCGTAGGGTGGTTATTGCAAACCCGACGTGAATGAGGATATAATCTCGTACCACGCCACGCGGTCCCGTGGTCAAGGTCCTAAAGGCGGGACAGACATGATGAATTAGCAAACCTCAAGCTAGACCCTTAGACAAGATTTTTGGGTGTTCCTACATATCTCATAAGGATGAGAATCAAGCCATACGTAGTTCTTGGAGGTGGCACGGCATGGGAAGGTATATGTTCCAAGGATTAAAGGGGTGTGCGGGTCTAGTCCTTGCACCAAAAGAAGCGTCATTTGATATATCTTGTTTTTCCTTGAAGGTGAGTGGTTTTTCTTTTGTGGAGCGATCGGCCTAGGGTAGAAATTCCTAGCCTAGCCACAATAATCAATTTGTATACAGGCATTGATATATGGTATGGTAATTGACCAATACCCAACGTGATGTCCCCTATGGAGAGGTCATCACAATGCAGTGTTGTTTTTCATCATGCAGCCGAGACGATATCATCACAGTTTATGGTCATGTGGTAGGACCAACCAGCACAGTTTAAGGTCATATGGCTTGGACCCGAGGGAATGTTCACGATGCGATAAGACATACCCGACACAGATGAGGACATAATCACATACCATCACCGTGTGTGATTCCGGGAGAGGAGCCTCGGGCTAAGGGGCCGGTGAGGGTTTAAAGATCAAGGGGTAGGAGACACTAGCCTCTAGCTGAGCTGGGCCCGAAACGCAGTGTCTGGGCAACCCCTCATTTCCCATGGGGATGAGGTTCAAGCTGTGCATGGTCCTTAAAGAAAACCCAAGCCTATAATCTTAGCGCTCGGATTGCGGGAGCCCCGAGAGACGCCGTAACACATATTTGTCTGCCTGACGTGTAGAAGTGTGCTGAGGGTTAGTGCAAGGAGTGTCGAGATTCCACCTTGACACAATGTGGTGGAATATAATGTGAATCATGCAACCAACATTCAGGGCCTGAAGGAGTCGGCGTGATGATGTAGGATTACTACTGACCATGTTCGCAACACATCATCCTGTAGTGTTATCCTAAAATGGGGACAAACAAATGAGCATCAACCACTGACCATGTTCTCAATGTGGGATTTGTATCAATTTTTTGTCTGAAACCCTCGGGGGTGTTGGACCATGACAGTAGGAGAGCCCTTAGGTGTTGTATCCAGGCCGTTCTTGGGGGTCCCTCCGGGTGTGGAAGATAATGGGGGCCCGAATGAAGGGGAGCACAAAGCTTGACAAGTGGAAAAAACTTGCCTAAGTTGAATCTGACATTCCAGGTCCTAGACCAGAGAACTCTGAACACGTTAGCAGACCACTGAACAGGGTCTAAGGGATCAATTTGAGAGCGGCCAAAAGATAGCGGATTCCTGGGAGAAGAGGGCATGGTGCCAAAAACCTTGTACCACACCTATATATCCCCCTCATGGAGAGGGATAGGCCAAGAGGCTGAGGTAAATGGGAGATAGTGGGATCTCTTAAGAGATGGGGCTGGACCTGAAATCTAGGTGTTCAAGCAGTCCTACGTATCCCATAAGGATGGGAATCAAGCCACACGTAGTTCTAAAAGCATAGTTTAAGATCATGTAGGACGATGAGAGGAATTTCATCCGGGAATGTGTATGACACGGCGAGTAACCCAACGTTAATGAGTACATGATCCCACACCACATCACACAATTCCACAGGAGAGAGCCTGGGCAGAGGGCTCAAGGCTGGCCTCGGTCAGGGAGGCCTGACCGGCTTGTAGTTTAGGACAAGCGTATAGTTTAGGGTCATGCAGGACCATGGTCTAGTTTAAGGTCGTGGGGGACCCTAGGGGCCCAAATGTAGGGCCAAATGCAGTTTAAGGTCATGCTGGACCAAGAAAAAGAACTGGGGATGGAACTAAGATGAAATTTCTGGGCATTCCTATGTATCTCATAAGGATGAGAATCAAGCCACACATAGTTCTAAAATCACAGTTTAACGTCATGTAGGACAATGAGAGGCATTTCATATGGGAATTTGTACAACATGGCGAGTAACCCAATGTGAATTAGGAAATGATCCCACACCACATCGTACAATTCCACGAGTGAGAGCCTAGGCCTCGGTCAGGAAGGATTGACCAGCTAGCAGTTTAACATCTTGTTGTGGGGACGAAAAGAGGAGGAAGACACCCCAGATAAGGTAGGTGTACGGTGTGGCAAATAACCCGACGTGAATGAGGACATAATCCCACACCACATCGTACCCTCTGAGTAAGAACTTGGGATAGGGCCCTAGAAGGCCAAGGGGCCTAAGGTTGGGCCTCAGTCAGAAAGGCCTGACCAGCTTGTAGTTTAACATCTTGTAGGATGAATATGTGCAGTTTTAAGGTCATAGAGGACCCAAAAGTTTAGGGTCATGTAGGACCAAGAAAGGATCTTAGTTTAAGGTCTTGGAACTCAGACCAAGGGGGCCCATATATTGGTCCAAATGCATTTTAAGGTCATGCAGGACCAGATGTTCAGGCAAAGTATTTCTTGAGGAACTTGGTATTGGTGGGAGGAGTTACATGCTCACCATCCATGGTCACCAGGGAGTATGCACCATTGGGATAGACCTTATGGACAATGAAAGGTCCCTCCCATTTGGGATCCAACTTGGGTGGCTTCCTGCTGGGGATCATTAGTGCCCTGAGGGCCAGTACCAGGTCACCTTGCAGGAAGGAGTGGAGGTGAACCTTCTTGTTGAAAGCTCGATCCATCCTACTCTGATGCCTTTCTATTTTGTTCAAAGCACGAATCCTATTCTCATCCAGTGCTTCCAATTCATCTAGACGGATTTCGGAAACTCTATCTAGTGCTTACTGGTCGTAGACCACTGTACACAATGAGGGAAACTAGATCTCGATGGGCAGGATGGCCTCAGCTCCGTACACTAGGGAATAAGGGGTCACCTGGGTAGAATTATGAGTCATCTTCTGATAAGCCCAGAGGGAATTGGGGAGATTATCTGGACAACTATTTTTGTTCTAACCAACCATCTTTTGCAGAATGTTAGAGAGGGTTTTGTTAAATGCCTCGATCTATCCATTCGCCTACTCATGATAGCGGGAGGTATGGTTAGAGAGAATGTTGTACTTGGCATACAATTTCTCCAGCTCTGCTGCTCAGAAGTTGGTGCTATTATCAATGAGGATAGCATGAGGTACTCCAAATCGATAGATGATATTGGAACTCACAAAATCGATGATAGAATGGGCTTTGACTTCCTTGAGTAGAATAGCCTCCGCCCACTTAGAAAATAAATCCATAGCGGTCAGAATGAACTAGCATTGGTGGGCTGTTGCCAGTGGGTAAGGTCCTATGACATCCAACCCCCAGACTGCAAAGGGACAAGAGTACTTGGTAGTGTGAAGAGGCACTGGTGTCTGATGCACAAAGTTAGCATGAACTTGGCATGTGTGGCACCTCTTGGCGAACTCGATGCAGTCATGGATCATGGAGGGCCAGAAGTACCCCAGCCTCCGTATCTGGTGAGACAACTTTGACCCAGTCTGATGAGCGCCACAGGAACCGGCATTAACCTCTTGCATGACCTGTGGAATCTCGACTCCTTGAAGGCAACGGAGGAGAACACCATCAAAACCGTGATTTTAAAGGATCTGCTCAAGGCTGGGACCACTCTGAAGGGTAAACTGTAGCACGCGGTGTCGGATTCGATCGCACTCGGCCCAATCTGATGAAATATTATCGTGCTGGAGGTATTCAACCAAGGGTTTCCTCCAATCAAGAACTATTTTGATCACCACATCTGAAGTACTCGGAGCTCCCGACGTGGGGGCACCAGCGGTAAGATGGTTTACCCGCGGGCCACGATCATTCTCTGGGGTAATGGGAGAAATGACTCTTCGGTGTGCCATGTGGATAATCATATCATCCTGTTCGGGATCTGCAAGCGATGCAGCCAAACTAGACAAAGCATCTTCCCGACTGTTCTGTGACCGAGGTATGTGAATGAACTCTGGCCGAGAAGGGAAC
Organism: Viscum album; assembly: GCA_963277665.1. NCBI lineage: Eukaryota > Viridiplantae > Streptophyta > Magnoliopsida > Santalales > Viscaceae > Viscum > Viscum album. Next base: position 321,033 of record CAUJRU010000565.1, read on the forward strand.
TAGGCCATTAGATGGAGGGTGCACTCCAACAATGGCACGAGTTCTGGTTTTCTGACAACATAGTCTCCATTGAACTTCTTGATGACTAGCTCAGAATCCCCTTTCACATGCAGATGGGGCACGTCGATCTCAAGGGCCAGCTCGAGGACAGTAATGAGGGCATGATACTCTGCCTCATTGTTGGTGCAACCCTCTAACAATATGAATGAGTAAGGCAGAACGGCTTGCTCCTAGGTGATTAATATGATACCCAAACCTACTCTGTTGATCCTAGGATTGTTGAGTCTCCTACCGGTGGGGCTCCGGGAGGTATCGTCAAAGTGCATCTTCCAACATGGGATGGTATGATCGCCTGAGAGGATTACCTCATTAGGAAAGCCTAGGTCCAGTAGCTGATCCATGGAGGTTGGGTGGGCAGCTATAAAGTCCACCAATTCCTACCCTTTGATATCCTTTTGAGGCACAAACCTAATGTCAAACTGTTGTAGGATCACCTCCCACCGCGCTAGTCAGCCAGTCAACATAGGTTGGTTCAGAATGTACTTCAGTGGGTCTACCCGAGAGACCAGTTGTACCTCATGGTGCTGCAAGTAGTGCCGCAACTTCTGTAAGGCAAACATGAGCACAATGTAGCTCTTATCGATAGGAGAATATCTTAGTTTCGTGTCGAGGAGCATGCGGATGAGGTAGTAGAGGCTATTCTTTGTTCCCTTGTTGTTCTTCTAGGCGAGAAGTGCACCGAGGGACCGTTCCAGGGCGGTCACGTAAAGGACCAGTGGCTTCCTGAAGACAGGTGGAATCAAGACCGGAGTTTGGAGTAGATACTGCTTGATTTCCTCGAAGGCGGTCTAACACTCTTAATCCCATTCATAGGCAGAACCTTTCTTCATGAGCTGGAAAAAGGGATTACACTTTCCAGCTAGATTCGCAATGAATCGGCGTATATAGGCTAAGTGGACTTGGAGACCTCGAATCTCCCGAATATTTCTTGGGGGAGGCATCTGGCTGATGGGATTGATCTTCTCCGGGTCTATCTCAATGCCTCAGTACCTGACGACAAAGCCAAGGAACTTTCTGGAGGTAACCCCAAAATCACACTTCAACGGGTTCATCTTCAGGTGGCAAGAATAGAGGAACCCAAACACTTTCTCAAGGTTTTTGAGATGGTCCTGGTGATGGAGAGACTTGACCACTAGATCAACCACGTAGAACTCCACTAGCGTTCCTAGAATTGGCTTGAATATGCGATACATGGACTGGTGATAGGTGGCACCCGCATTCTTCAGGCCAAAGGGCATGACCCGGTAACATAAAGTACCTTGGGGTGCCCTGAAGGCAATGGACTCCTCGTCCTCGGGGGCCATCTGGATCTGGTTATACCCAGAATACCCATCCATGAAGAAGAGGGCTTGGAACCCGGTCGTGACATAAATCAATAGCTATGTCACTAGAAGAGGAAAATCATCCTTCGGACAGTGGCGATTGAGATCGCGGAAGTCGATATAGACCCTGATTTGTCAGTTCTTCTTCCTAACTGGCACAATGTTGGCTAGCCACCTGGGGTACTGAACTTCCTTGAAGAAGTTGTCCTTGATGAGCTTATCAACCTCGGCCTCGACCATGGCACCATGGGAAGGGTTCATCTTTCTGGGAGGTTGTTTGAACCCTCGATGGTTTGCCGGGAGACCAAGGCGGTGGACGAATACCTGAGGATCTAGTCCTGGCATCTCATCGTAACTCCAAGAAAACACATCACAGTGTTGTTTGAGGAATTCCACATATCTTTGCTGCTCCTAGGGGGGCATGGTCGCACTGACCAATGTGGGTCTCGGGTCCTCCTTCCTACCGAGGTTCACCTGTACCAACTCATCGACCGTGGTGGAGACACCTTCCTCAAAGGCGGGGGGATCATCCTCTATATGCTCTTCTCCACTTGTGGAGGGATCTTCTTCGGGGGAAGTTGCTTCCGAGCCACCAGGCTCTGATGGGAGGCTGGTACCGGCTTGAGCAGTAGTGGTCATCTTATCAAGAGATTCATGCACCACTGAGACCATAGAAATGAAGGTGGTTGATCCAATCCCATCCGGTCTTCAGCCCAAGGGGCCGCGCTTGATGACATCAAAGCAGTAGTGGTGCGTCGGCTTGAGACGGTTAATTCCAGCCCAACAAAACAGACAATTATGACATACTTCCATTGTTATGGGCCTGACATCTCGATATCGTATAGGGGTAGGAGGTTCCAGGATCACCTGAGCCTGGTTGGTGTAGGAGTATGAAGTGATTTTCTGCCGTCACTTGGACCTGGGAATGTGCCTTCCTCTTGTACCCGAAACAACAAAACACTGCCCCATGTCGGGGGTGGTGGCTTCCAACCAATGGATCGGGAAGATGTAGGTGTCATCCAGACCTTCCCAGGGATCACTTGTGGTCGGGGCGAGTTCAACCTCACTTGCTAGAATCTTCTTATCCTTACTCTTTCAATAGTCAGCGTCCAAATAACAGGCTTCATAAGAGGAAAAAGAAGACGCATATCCTTGGAGAACGCCTACTCGACCATTAAGGGAGTATTTGAGGCATTGGTGATGCGATTAGGGGACCACTAAATGCAGGTGGAGCCACGGCCTACCCATCAATGCATTGTATGCGGTGTCCTGGGAGACAACCATGAATTCGGTGCTGGAAATTAGGCCACTGAACTGGGTCTTCAAGCGGATCTTGCCAACTGGAGTTTGCTCGATCCTGTTGTATCCCTGGATTCTGAGGTCGGAGGGAGTTAGATCATCCTCAGACAAACCTAGCTTTCGTAGTGTCTGAGTCGGGATTAGGTTAATCCATGAGCCCGTGTCAACAAGACAGTGGTTAACTTCCACGCCATTGAACTAGCCAGTGATGTACAGTGGACGAATGTGCCCCTGTATAGGAGGGTCTTCGTCTTTTCCAGAGAATGAGATAACTACTAGGCATTCGGCATTTTCAATTTCCTCAGTGTGGAAGGCTTCCACAGCTGCTACCTCCATCTCAAAATGGAGGGGGCTCCTTAGGGCCTCGGCAAGTGCCTCATGCATTTCAGATGACAGGCGAAGAGCCTTAGGGATAGAAAGCCTAGCTGGAATGCCGGTGAGGTGATTCAGAACATCATAATTCCATGCCAAACGCGAGCCTCTTCTTACAGGAGGCCGCTCTGCAATTGGAGGCATGGTGGGCCCTGCCGGCTGGACCGGCAGCTGACTAGTACTAGGCATATCCTGTTGCGCACTAGTCGAGGCCTAAAGAGAAGCTTCCAGATAAGTACCGGACAACTAATATTGTCCTGTAGTAGGGAGAGACTAGCCGTTGTACAGATGAGGTAGCTCTACCTGATCTAGTAGCACAAACAGCGGTGGAGGTAGATTTGAGGCACCAGATGAGGAGGTTGCGCGTGTTGAGCTCTGCACTGGGCCTGCTGTCTGGTCTCAGTAGCATGCACGGCCTGGCAGGAAGTACCAACTGACGAGCCTCGGTGATTCATGTAACCACAGCTCCAACGACGTTGGCGACGACTGGGAACATTGGGAAGGTCTACCTAGCGTTCCCCATCGTCGGGAGTCAAAAAGGGATTTACCAACTCTACGGTGTTAACTGAAGCATACCCCTAACTGTCACTTGAAGAATAACCCACCACTGGGTGGATTTGGGGAGGTATCCCCATTACTGGGGGCATAAAGTTGCCAAGAGTGTGGGATGATGAAGGCATTGGCAGGGCATGTTCTTTCTTCTTGCACCGCTGCTGCTTGCTCTTCTGGGAAGAGGTTGGCCGAGACGACGATGTCGAAGTAGTAACCGCAGCTTCTGAGGGATCTGGCTGATTCAGGCATGCATGGATGATGCCATGGGCACGGGTGACCATCTTGCGGGCCATCCAGTCATTATAATTCTGGGACCCACGGTCGGGAACCTGCTTCCATTCACCTTTGTCGCCACTACTGCCATCCAATCTAACAAAGACACCTTCCACTTGCGCCGGGGATGGGGCCAACCTGACGATGTTGTTGTCAATATGGTCTTGGATCCAGTACTTGAACACGTAGCATCACTTAATGGTGTGCCCCAGGATCCGGTGATAAGGGTAGTAGTTGGGGTGATCAGTGAGATGTGCCTCTTCTGGCTTTCGGCACTTAGGCAGCCGCAAGATTCTCTGCTCCAAGGCACTGTGGAAGTAACCGAGGACCTGAGCCTCGTCAAATGAGTAGGTCCGATTCCTTCTGTCCAAAAAGGGGGCTCTAGGAGGATGACCCTGATGGGGGGCTGGAGGAGCATGCCTAGGAGGAGGAACCTGATTATCTCGCCTAGGCGGCTATGGCGTGTTACACGGAGGCACTTGCCGATTCTGAGGCAGTCGTTGCTGGGCTGGAAGTTGTGCCCGTGGGCGCGGACCCCTATGGGGATGCAGAGATGGCGTCACTGGTAGAAATTCTAGCTGCCTGGGGGCCTCCACCTGGGCCACAACAGTGGGCTCGACTCTGGCAGCTCTCTTTATTGGGATTACAGGAGGTAGCGGGCGTGCCTGACTGGCCTGTTGCAGGGCTTCTTCGAGGCGCTGAGCCTTGTCTGAGAAGTACCGGAACCCTCTGGTGTAATTCTGAGTGATTAGAGAAGGAACCATCTCTGGCTTGACATTCCCTACACATATTTTCAGTAATTTCTCCTGAGTTAGTGGCATGTCAAGGTAGTATTTGAGCCCTTTCCACCGGGCGATGAAGTTCACGACTCGCTCATCCGGCCTTTTCTTGCACCTGAAGAGGTCTGCGATGTTTGTCTTCCAGGTTGTGGAACTGAACTGGTAGAGGATTTTCATGTGAAGGTCCTCCCAGCTAGTCATGGATCCAATAGGGAGCTGGCTATACCAGACAAAGTTTGACCCCTCTAGTGTCTGGACAAAGCAACAGAGCTTGGTGGCCTCCTGCTGCGCTGGAGTCCCTAACATAGGACCACACCTTGAGTTAAAGTGGTCCAGGTGCTGCGTTGGGTCTCCTGTCCCGTTAAAGGGGGTAAAAGTGGGGTTCCCAAATCCCAGAGGTGCTGGCATATCATCCACCCATGCAGGGTACGACTTTCCATCTGGTGGGATTGCCACCTGCCGAGTTTCCAAAGCCTCTAAGCGGGCGATGAGTGCTTCCATCGGATCATCTGGACGTGGGTTCCTGTCCTAATGGGGATCCCTAACCAGAAGCTCATTTATGGGATCTTCAATTCGATAGACAAGATCATAAGCTCGTGGATCAGCTGGTGGAGCGACCTTGGCGTGGCGGGAGGAACCCGAGCGGGGTCTCTTGGGTGATCACACTGCTCAGGGGGGTTTGGTGAAACGTATCGCACCCTCTTGCCGTGAGCTCCGGCCTCTCCTCTATTAGAGAACACGGCATGATCGAGGTTTCCTGGGAGGATCTCGCCGAGGGGTAGTTGTTCCTACCCATGTTGCCCCGGCCTAGGGTCGCCATAGTTGGGTCGCTGCTCTGCTATGCATTCCGCCAGAAGCTCATCAACCAACCTCTTATGCTCAGCAAGCTATTGGTGCAGCATGGCTTTCTTAGAATCTTCCTTTGCCTTCTTCACTAAGGCAGATGGGTCGGAGAGCTTGACAACCCCAACATGCTCTTTACTTTTGCCGATATTCCGGCTCAGTGCTAACGCCTCAGTGGGTGCGGGGAGACCTAGGAGGTTCCTCTATTGACGAGTAATCCTCCCTGATGGGTACATTAGCAGCTTGTCCTCAGGGGGTAAGTCCCCATCAATAAGTTCCAGAATGTTCCCCTCTCCCGACAGATCGGCCATGTTGACCGTCGCTGCCCTCAGGGGCATGTCCTCAGAGCCGCCCGATGAGTCGGGTTGCCGGTGAATCACACTGAAGAGAAGGGCAGCGTACTACCCCCATCCATAGATGTTCACGTGGGGGGTGGCCTCCTTGATAACTTTGCGGAGTACTTGAAAGCTCTAAACGCATTGTTGTTGGAGGGACCTGTGGTGGTCAATTGATTCAGGGTGTCGGACCGTAGGGAGCATGGCCAGGTCGACCCGGCGACACTGCTCGCCGATATCCTCAAGGTGTGCTTGGCTCCTGGGATAGGGCACTTGCTGGTGGAAAAGACCAGAGTGAGTCGCCCGGAGGGTCTGGCAGAAATATTCAAACTCTCTCGGGGTGAGTGATTCTGGTGTGTATCAAACTCCGACCCTCTAACCGGCCACTACTTCTCGGGGAAGTGGCCTGCTGTGAGGATAGTCTAGAAGCACCACGACACAGGTTTAAGATTCGTCCCTTGATGGCCCCGCTCATCAACTAGGAGTGTCTGGGGAACCAGCAGTGGCGCCGAATCAGACCTCTAGGCCGGTGGGCTGGCCGGCGAAGAATACGGCGAGCAGGCCGATTGGCCGCCGAATCCTAAGTCGCCCTCTAAGGGTTGCAGTGTCCTGGCTGCCACGTCACGATAGGATGGGCCGGAGAGCGGGCCTCCTTTCATAGTGTCAGGGATTTTCGGGGCTATGCTATGTCACGGATCTTCCACCATTGACCCCCAGAAAAGGTCTCTATCTTCTCTGGCCGAGGTGGAAGCTGCTCCTAGAGAGGCCGATGGTGACTGAAAGTTCGATCCCTGGGGGTACGCCAAGTCCTCGTCCTCCTGGATATACCTTCGGAGGGAGGTGGGGATCGTATAGATCTTGCATTCGGGGAGTACGAGTCTGACGTTCCACGTCCCTATCCCAGCCCTTGACTCAAAGGACTAAGGAGAGGGATCCATTGCTGAGTCGTACTCCGCCTCAGAGTCTGATAAATAGACTGGTCTGATTTCCATCTGGCCTTCCCTAGCATTTCTCTTACAGCGATGATGTCCTGCCTTCCTGCCCCTGGGTGGCTCCTCGGGGCAGGGCTGATTTCCGTCATGGAGTCCTCTAGCCGCACTGGTGCTGGGGTGGAGAGGATTGAAGGTCGAGGTGCGAGGAGCATCAGGGCAAATGTCAAAAGCGACACGGGGAGGACCTCCATGTGGGCGAGTGGCCGGATATGCAACGGGTCCATACTCACAGTCTACGGTAGGGGAAGTGACCTCATACCCCTTGTAGTGAGCGCTGAAGAGAGCCCCACATAGAGTGTTGCTGTCATGGGGAAGCCCTTTACCTGCAGTGAGGGTGGCGCCAGGAAAGCCTCCGGGCCGAGGTTGGAAGGAGGCAGGGCCTGTACCTTCCAGAACAGTGGAACGGAATAGGCCTTCTCACTGGAGGGAACTACCGCGAACTGGTCCGCAGTGGCCATTACTTATGCCAGTGACCAGGAGAGTCGACCAAACCTGCCCGTGGGGCGGTCGGGACCTCGATCCATATCGGGCATATAACTGCCCCTGCTCAACGTGTGTGGGGGTTTGATGATAGGAGTCAGCAGTGGATCGGACCATAGGGGTTGTTGACATTGATGCCATGGGGTGAGAACCCTTTTCTGCTCGTACCCGACGCTGGCATCGGGTCAGGTGGGCTGGATCCGGTGGCACGGGAATAGGGATTGCCTGCTCCTCGGCACGGGGAGTCGGGCGGCAGCGTCGACGCGGCCTGGCTGGGGCCCTGACCGTGAACCCTTGAAGCGGTTCTCCGAGTGGTCTAACCCGAACATCCCCTACCTCGTCGACATAGGGGAAAGAGGTGTCAAGGCATTCCAAGGATAATCTCCCAAAACGGTTGAATGTCGGTGTGGGGAGCAATGGCTCCCTGCGAGGCCCTCGAGGGCGGTGTTGGCGGTGAGGCACAGCTTCCTCAAGGTCCAAACGGGCCATGTCCCTAGTGGGGATGACCCCTTCCTCCTCATACCTACGCACAAGCCCTTTGATCACCCTTCGTTGGATAATCTCTGACGGAGAGAGAGGGTGTGAGCACCCAGCAGCCATGGCGGTCGGAGCAGCTATGGAAGAGGCAGAACCGTGCGGGGTGGCCACATCGGTACTTCCCTTTCCCCTGCGCCAGTGGGCAGGTGGCGATCGAGCTCCGGATGTAGTGATCTGATTTCTGAAAGCAGGGAGATGAACCCATTAACACCAATAGGAAAATAAATCAACAACTAGTATCCCAACACCATTCCGTCTTCCGTGTTCAGTAAGAGGGATCCATGCTGACAACATCGCAGAACGGAGTGCTCAACATCCTGACTACCACAACCCCTAGCGGGTTTCACGTCCTAGTGATGGGTGCCCAGACCTGGTGACATGCTAATCTTCTGCAGCCCCAAACGCTACCAGTATCCATATTGAGGAAAGATTCACGTCGGGTTCACCATTTTCTGTTTCTGACCCTTTCATTGAGGCGCACGTGCATCCGTAACGTAGGGGGAGGACGCGCGGCTTGTGGCTCCGCATTCCCGCTTTCCAAATGTGGGCGGCATTCGCTCCTTGTTCAGGGACGTCTGCTCCTTGATCGAAACCGGGATGATGGGATGTCATTTCTTCCTTTTGTGGATTCCTCCTTAGAGCTCTTCACCTAGTCCGGGTCTCCCTCATTGATTTAAGACATATTTGTGAATCTCGTTCTTGGTGCCATATCTTCATGGACACCAGTTAATTACGCTACTTCCGTCGAGACACTCCAAGGGGTCTGGTCGGGGCAGCAACCTTCGGTTAGGAGAATGGTCACGCTGAGGTGTTTTTGGCGTGTCTTGACACTGGGGGATTAGCATGTCTATCTTCTGTCCCTTATTATAGGGCTTCTCGAGGTCGCGGAAGCCCGAGGCATCCCACATCGAACGCGGGGAATTGTATTCCATAGGCATGTATCTGAGGTTTTCCTCAGATTCCCATGTTTAATATGGGGTATGTCGCGAGTTTAACGTCTAGCGGAGATGTATCGGACTGATCAGAGCACTGAGAGTGGATCAGATAAAAGAACCCCCTGAAGGGAACTCTGATGTTGGGGCCAGCGCGTGGGCGGATTCCTGGGTACTGTGGAGTGTAATGAGGTGGCATGATCCCACTGGGATGTGGAGGACCGGTTAAGAATCAAGATGGGTGATGAATTTAATGGGTTTGAACCTTGTGGAGGCTTCCTACGTATCCCCGTGGTAGGGAATCAAAGTCTGTGTAGTTCGATGACATGGTGGGACACCTGAAAAGGCGACCCATGAGAATGAATTCATGGATGGGACCCAAAGGGAGTAAGGCATCTGGGCCGGGACATGACATTCCCGAGGCACGTGGGCTTGAGGGAGAGGTCAGGATGGGACATGGGTGTTGGATATGGGGCTTACGCACTGATTCAGCCCACAATGGTTGCTATGGGGCTTACGCTCTGAGGTGGCCCACAATGGTTGATATGGGGATTACGCTCTGAGGCGTCCCACAATGATGGATATGGGGCTTACACTCTGAGGTGGCCCATAATGGTTGTTGAACTGACACAAAGGGGTTGGAATGACCGGGTGATGGGCTTGAACCTTGTGGAGGCTTCCTACGTATCCCCATGGTAGGGAATCAAAGTCCTTGTAGTTCGCTTGTATAGTTTAACTTCATGTGGGATGGAGGCATACTGTTTAACGTCATGCTGGACGGGGGCATACAGTTTAATGTCGTGCTAGATGGGGGCATATGGGGCTTATTCTTTGAGGCGGCCCATGGTGGATATATGGGGCTTATGCTCTGAGGCGGCCCATGGTGTTGGTGAACCGACGTGAAGGGGTCGGAATGACCGGGTGGTGGGCTTGAACCTCATGGAGGCTTCCTACGTACCATGACTTGACATGAATCAAAGTCCTCGTAGTTCGCTAGGATGGGGCTTATGCTCTGAGGCATCCCATAAGAGGATGTCATGGTCGATGCTCACTCTAATCCCACGTGAGTCATGCTCAGTGTGAGAAACAAAAGGAAGCAAGGACCAGAAGACCACGTCGCGAAAGGTGCGTCCGTGCGAAGCGAAGAGGGGCTTACACGTTGAGCGGACCAAAGAGGAAAAAGGGTCTTACGCGTGGTTATCTTCCTGAAGAGGTTGGGACTTACTCCAGGAGGGAGGTCTGAAGGTGACAAAGCACAAAGGGAGAGAGATTTGGGACCCAAGAAAGGAGGAGTCCCACTTCCCATCATGCTCTCCATTGGCCCTAGCGGTGGGGAATTACGGAGGTGCATGGGTGCTACCTTCCACAACAGGGTCTAGGGTCTTATACCAAGGTGGATTCTCTCCCCCACGGACAAACTCCACTCTGATAAGGAGGATATCATCCCCTGTGAGGGGTGATCCCATCCCCTTGGAGACAAGCGGCGTAAAGAATATCCGAGCTGGGGGGACCCTGCATGCGAGGCACGAGGTCAGATCACAGTTTAACATCATGTGTTGAGGATGAAGTGCTTGGAATTTTAATGTCCTATAGCTTGGATGAGGTGGGTTCACTCCACACCCCTAGTACTTACATAACTGGTACCCTCTTCCCCTTGGGGAAGGGAAGGCATCGGCAAGGCCGTATTGAAGGGGGTCGCAGAGCGAACCATCGAGGGGTCCACATTAGCATGGCTATGCAAAGAATCAATAGTCGTTAGCATGCCTATGAAAAGAAGCATGAGGCAAAGCAACGCAATGGGAAACACCGCCCAAGGGACCTTGAGGTTACTTCGTAGGGGCTTGGAAGGCCGCACGGGAAAACAACGCATGGTGTGTATGCCTCGTGTGTATTCCCGGGGCATACAAAAGGAGGACATCGGGCGCCTGTGTAGGGAGGCACCTGGGGGACATCAAGGTGAGGGGTCCCGGGGATTGCGCGCAAAACACCGAGATGGCGCGTAATTGGGACAGAGGGATTGCGCGCGGCTAGAAGGATCATGCACAAGGGATCTGAATTGCGCACGAGTGGCAAAGGACGAACCCTAAGGCAAGGCCACGCCCAGCTAATGGATTGCATGCAATTGGACCTTTTTGCATGCAAGGGAGGAACCTTGAAGGGTTTGGAATTCTATTTAAGCCAGTGGTATTGCGCGCAAAGGTGGATCCTGGGGTGAAGTGGCAGGAAAAGGGTCAGTACCTAAAGGCCATCTTGCGCATGTGGAAGTCCTTTTTTGCGCACGAGATCCGGTTCCAATTCCGCAACCCAGAAATGGAAGGGGTCTCCTTCTATTTATAGGCCTCCAGCATCACGGAATCCAGGCTGCGTGTGAAATTTTGCATGCCAGAGATGGCGGTTCGGAAAGTTAACCGTGCGGGCGCGGGCACGCAAATATTGTGCGCCTGTGTCGGGGACCCTTTGCTAATCCTGGACTCCTTGCGCATGCATAAATTATTTCACACGCATGCTCCTTTTTTTCATGCAACCCTTCTGGGACCTTCGGACCGGGCCTCCGAATCCGAATATGACTTCACTTCTTCATTTCGAAACTTCCTTTAGTAGTTACGGACTTTTCAGCGTCTACAATATTCTCTCAAATAACTAGTGTTGAAATAAATTCAATCAGGCATCCTTGAATAATTGTTAAACCACATTCAGGAATAATATTTATTCATCTTGTTAAATGAATATTTATCTGAGATACTTGTACACACTTAATGTGTGACCCTCTAGGCCACTTTCTCAATGGCATTAGGCAAAGCCTACCTAAATTCCAAGTTTAGAATCTAGAAACACACCAAGTCACCCATAGAGAAAAAATTTAACACCACAATGATGTTTCATCTCCTACGAACACTTACCATGTAATGTAATCCCCTTGTCTCGATATCTCGAATAAAGAAAGTTGCATGCTAATGCAATCAACCCATGTGCTCAATTATTCTTTATTTAACTTCCCATAATTGAACTTGGTCATTCCTTACCATGGAAATGGATTTATTTAGGCTATATCAATTCCATCAAAGGGCTTGAGACATCAAATTCTGTTATGGAACAGAAGGGACAAATCCTTTCTCACATTATCTATTAATGCAGTATTACTCATAACGCACCCAATATATCCTACCTCACTGTGAATAGTGTGTAATCATAGTTTTCTTCAATACATATAAGTGTGTGAGTTGTAATACCCATTAATAATAATCTTAAAGTCAAAGGACCAATACACACGTCCACAGATAGGAACATCCAATGACACTATGAAATGTGGATTTTCTACTGGCGGGTCTCATTCTCATAATATCCTCCTGGATATTACGAAGGCCATACACTATGAGAAGGTGCCTCAAAGTTTTATGATCCCTCTCTCCTAATGGCCTGTATTATTTCTATCCCTCAAATAACATCATTCGGCCATAGAATATATATTCAATAATAGTGTTATGGCACTTCCAAGTTCTCATCATAGCAGGGATCCACTATGACCCTTTAGTGAAATGGTTATCCTTAGGATATTGTCACATGAATTGTCATGCAGAAGAATAATCAAGATGTTATAAGGTATTTATTAATTAATAAAGTAAAAATTAGTTGGTTCTAGGCCACAAACTCCAACAGAATCCCACTTAGACTAGAGACAACTACTAACAACCTTTAACCCACTAGCTCTCACATGATATTCATTCTTCTGCTGAGATAATCCTTTAGTCATGGGGTCTTTCATGTTCTCATCCATGGACACTCTGCTCACGGTAAATTCACCCCTTGGGTAGAAATCCCTCAAGAAGTGATATTTCTGGAGAATGTGCTTTGTCCATTGATGTGACCTTGGTTCTTTTGCAAGAGACACCACTGTAGTATTATCACAATACAATTTGATAGTATATTTACTACTCCACATCAATATCATAGACAAATTTCTGAATCTATATGGATTCCTTGGCTGCATCATAAGCCACTATATATTCAAATTCCACTGTAGAATCGGCAACAACTGGCTACTTTGAACTCTTCCAGCTCATAGCTCCTATGTTGAGATAGAAAAAATATCTTGGTTGCGACTTCAGATCATTATGATATGTCTAAAACCCAGCATCAGCATACCCTCTGATGATAAGAACCTCTTCTACTCCATGCACCAGGAACATATCCTTAGTTCTTCTCAAATACTTAAGGATAGTCTTAACACCAGTCCAATATTGTTCTCCTAGATATTCTTGATATCTTCCTACCATTCTCAGTGTATAGGCAACATCAAGCCTAGTATATAACATAGCATACATGATGGATCCTATAGCTAAAGTTTATGGGATCTTACTCATCCTATCTTTCTCCTATTATGTTTGAGGACACATTTTCTTAGAAAGATATAGGCCATGTGACACTGGAACCAATCCCCTATTGGATTGTTCCATACTAAATCTCTTTAGTATCTGGTTAATGTATGTACCCTAACTTAGTCCAAGAAGCCTCTTGGATCTATCATGAATAATCTTGATCCCTAGAATGTAGGCTGCTTCACCTAAGTCTTTTATGGAGAAACACTTGTTCAACCAGTCCTTAACTGATTTTAAGACTGGTACATCATTTCCAATAAGTAATATGTCATTAAAATATACTACTATGATAATGACCGCATTCTCATTAAAACTTTTATAAACACATGGCTCACATTATTTCTTAATGAAACCGAATTTCTTTATGGCTTCATCAAATCAAATGTTCCAAGACCTAGATGCTTTCTTTAATCCATAAATAGATTTTTATAACTTGAAAAACCATTTGGCTTCACCTCATGTCACAAACCCTTCTAGTTGTTTCATATAGACATCTTCCTAAGGATTCCTGTTAAGGAATTCTATTTTGAAATCCATCTTCCAAATCTCATATTCATTGTAAGATGCTATAGAAAGTATTATTTTTATGGATTTAAACATGGAAACTGGAAAGAAAGTTTCATCATAGTCAATTCCTTGACACTATCTGAATCCTTTAGCTACTAGCCTTACTTTATAGGTGCTCACTTGACCTTCCATGTTAAGATTTCTCTTGAATACCCATTTGTATCCAAAAGGCTTTACATCAACTGGATCATTTACCAAAACCTAGACTTGGTTCTGATACATGGAATCCATCTCAGAATTCATAGCTTCTATCCATCTTGCAGGTTATGAGCTCTCTACTACTTCCTTGTAGGAGAAAGGTTATTTATTGTCCAACAATAATGATTCACTATCCTTGGTGACTAGGAAACCAAATCTCTCTAGTTCCCTTACCTCTCTTGAGCTCCTACACAGCACTTGTGTTTCTGGAACCTCTTCCACGGGGAACTGTGGAACTTATTCCTATACCAAATTTTGTGTATCTTGAGCATCAACTTCATCAAAGTCAATCTTTCTCCCATTATCCTTTTTGAGGATGTGCTCCCTCTCAAGAAAGATGGCTTATCTAGTGACAGTCACTTTCTTGTCTGAAGGTTTATATAGGTAATATCCTTTCATTTCCTTGGGATATCCTATAAAGATACACCTCATGCCCCAAGGTGCTAGTTGGTTGCCTGAGAAGGCCTTAACAAACACATCGCATCCCTAAACACATGTGTGTGACAAAATGGGTTTCTTTCCATTCTATAACTCAGAGGGAATTCCATTTACCGCCTTATTTGGTACTCAGTTTAATGTGTATGTTGCAGTTTGCAATGCATATCCCTAAAAGGATAATGGAAGATCTACATGACTCATCATCAACCTCACCATGTCCAAAAAGGTGTGGTTCTTCCTTTCACTAACACCATTCCACTGTGGTGTATAATAAGGAGTGAGTTGAGATAGAATCCTAGACTCCCGTAAAAGGTTGGCGAACTCTTGGTTCAATTATTCTCTAGCTTGATCTCATCAAAGCTTCTTTATCTTATTACCAAGCTGATTCTCTTCTTCATTCTTGAATTCCTTAAATTTTTTCAAGGACTATAACTTATACCTCATTAATTATATAAATCCATATCTACTCAAATAATTAGTAAAAGTAACAAGGTAAGAATATCCAACTCTAGCTTCTACTAGAAATGGTCCACACACATCTATGTGCACCAATCCTAGAAGCTCTGTGGCCCTTTCACCCTATCCACTGAAAGGCGACTTAGTCATTTTACCTTGTAAACTAGTGTGACATCTATCAAGTGGTTTTAGCTCAGTAGAGTCTAAATAACCATCTTGGAAGAGCTTTGTCAACCGATTTTCATTTACATAACCAAGATGATGGTTCCACAACTGGGTGTTGTAGGAGTCATGTGAGTTTGTTTCATTATCAATTTCCAACACTTAGTTTTCATAATTTAATACAAACAAGCCATTATTTAAATGCACCATACCATAATATACATTGTTCTTATAAAAGAAACAACCCTTATTTCCAAACATGAAAATAAATCCATCCATATCCAAACATGATAGATAAATTATGTTCTTGGTAACACTAGGAACATAATAATAGTTATGTAAAACAAAAGTCATCCCAGTTGGCAATGAGAGATGGTAATCGCCAATGGATAACGCATCCAACCTCGCACCATTGGAAGCTCAAAGATCCACCTCTCCTCTACCAATATTTCTAAATATACTTGGTTTCTTCATTTGAATACATATGTGAGCCCCAAAATCTGTATATATTACCCAATGTATATAAATGGAAATATTACACTCGATAATGAATGCACCTTTAGCGTCCCTACGCTTTTGGGTGCAGTTCCTCTTCTAGTGGCTTGGCTTGCCACTTGAAAAACACACTTCCTCTCTTTCCTTGCCCTGTCTCTATATCTTCCCCTTCTAAGAGGGATGGTTCTTGGGGGATTCAAACCGTTTATAAATTCTTTTCCATTTTTCCTTGTCCTTCCTCTTCTTATTCACTATAAGGACTGCGGGTTTGTCATGCCCCATGTCCTTATCTACCTAGAAAATTAAGTTCAGAAGTTCTGATAGACTATTCTCATTATTTATTATGTTGTAGTTGAGAATAAAGCTAGATAAGGTCTTGGGTAGTGATGATAGAATGAGATATGTATGCAACTGATCTAGGAACTTAATCCCTAAGATGTCCAGATATTCAATGTAGCCAATAAGGTTGACTACATGAGGCCCAGATGGTGCAGACTCTCCAATCTTAGTTGTAAACAAATCATTGGAGATCTCATATCTCTCATGTCTCACCTTCTCTTAATAGAGATCCTTAAGGTGAGAAATCATACTATATTCATCCATGTTTTCATGTTGCTTAAAGAGCTCATTAGACATGGCTGATAGCATGAAACATTGGACATCTGTGGCATCATCCATATGTTTCATATATAGAGATAATTCCTCATCACTGGCCTCTTTTACGAGCACAACTGGAATAGGATCCTCCAACACATACAATTTCCTCTTGTGCCAAAGGATGACGCGTAAACGCCTCTGCCACTCCTGGAAATTTGTGCCAGTGAGAAGGTTTTCCTTCTTGAGTATGATTTTCAATGATATGTTTGAAGTCATTTTTATTGTCGTTTCTAAAAATTAAGATGAACAATGATTTAGTACTTTATCATGATAAAAATAAGACAAATAAATTAATTAATTCTTATTAGTCTCCCACTATTTTATCGAAATCCAATAGCCCTCGCCATTGACTTCAGAATATTCTATTGCCTAAATATTATAGTGGAAATTATCCATATTTCCCATCACATTACCCAAACTAGGGTTGGTCAAGAAACTTGAAAGGTTTTAGGTAGGTATTATAAATTCCAATAGCATTAACTCACAACTCCTTTATCTGTTGAGTGGACTCCCCAATCCTAAAATCCTTTATTTTGGATTTACTCAACTTTTGCCTCTTGGTCACACTAAGTACTATTGCAGTAGTCAGCCCTTGATGTAAACCAAGTCAAGTCAAACCAAAACCTTGAATTAGAGTTCCTAAATAATTGAAATCACCCCAACTAGGGTTGGTCAAGCACTTTGAACTATGGTTCAATTCTAACCAAGATTATGGAAGGCTATAACGACTTAATATTTCTTTGAGGGATTTTATCCTTATATGTAATTGCCAGTTTATTATCTTTGATTACATGATTGTTAATATTAAGTGTGATGTACTTAAGTGATTAACCATGTCTAAGATAATATTTACACATAATTCCATCTTATTTTAGTTTCATCTTGTATGCTTGTTTAATTTATTAATTGTGTGATCGCAACAACACACCCACAATAAATAAACCGTTAAACTGACAGAAATAAAATAAATGGTATGATCATGAGCTTGTTATATTGGTTAGTTTATCTAGTGGTTGATAAATAACCTAATATGTAGGGGATAAACACCTTGAACCTTTTGGGTTCATGTTTATAGCTTTCCACTTGTACACCTTTGTATCTCATTGGATTAGTTTCACCTTGGATCCAAACTTGAGCTACCTCCACTAGCTTGGGAGATCCATCCATTACATATGCTTTTATCTCACATGTAGGTGAGGGGTAAAAGTGGTTTTTACATAAAAGAAACTTTGGGCATGCAGGCCCTACATATTAATGAGGAGAAGGCTCACAGGCCACCAAATTTAATTTAAATTAATTAATTAAAAGAAAAAATCCACATAAAAAGGTATTGGTCTAACTCATGATCATCCATACATGCAATGATATTTATGTATAAATAAAACTATCATTAAATTATTTAATCGTTATTTTTTAAGATAAATCATGCTCAAATAAATTAATTATCTTTAATTAATCAATCCTTTTATCTTGATCCATTTTTCTAAATTTACTTGAGATTCTCATCCATCATAATTTTAAACAAATAAATTCATTTAAAATTATATTTATACATAACTTGTAACTTGGAGTAAACTTGGTGAATTATCGTTCATAACTACCCAATGATTAGAAATGAACATTACACATATGTTAAATTAAACACATATATATAAAACACCTATCATGTGTTGTGCCTCAGCTTTATACCCACACCATGGTACATGTATCAAGGGTTTGTATAATATAATAGTAAATTTTAATAAATCTACATAATTTGGATGAGTACAGGGCGTGTAGTTCCGACTACATTATATGTATTGTCATTCTCCATCCATCTGATGTACATGCCCAGGGATATGGCATGTAGATTTAATTTAGAAATCTTCATAGTACGTGGTGTGTCCAATGGGCTACATGTCGTGTAGTGTATGTGTTACACGGTCTCCAGCTGGGAAAGTCGTGTACATGGTACATGGTCCAACACTAACCTGAAGGTACTACACACTGCCTCCTATGGGTCACACGGCATATAATCCAGAAACTGCATGTCACCTATTTCTGGTCAACACATAGATCCATTTAAGACTAAGAAAATCTCCAACACACAGCTTGGTTTGGCAGACCAGTCCCAGTGCGTTGAACCTTAACTACACAGTGTGTACTACCAAATACATGTCGTTTGTTCTGGTGTTGTAAGGCCAAGATGATTTGGAACCTCCAGATGAGATCCTCTATTTTATTTTAATCAAAATTAAAAGAAAAGATCATTTTTATAAGGTGAATGAGAAACAAAATAGGAGGAATAGATCTCGAGATTCATATTTATAAAATGATTTACTTGAATTGAAATAACTAAACTATTAAATGCGTAAATCATTAATTAAAAACTAAATAATTATAATCAAATATATAACCACTCTGATACCAATTGTAGGTTCTGGCCACAGTAGAAACATGTGGATGGGTGTACCCAACTTTAATTCTTATGTTAACAATGATCAATCTGAGATCCATCATGATGATAAAACATCATATCTTCAGAATAAAATGAAGAACGAAAGAAAATAAGGGAGTACTAGAACCATAAAGAGGATAATCATATGTTGGTTATAATTAATTTAATTAAAATACAAGAATTACCATGATGGAATTATCTCTTCGTTGATGTTTCTGATCATGATTTGATTTTATCTGTCATTACGTCACAGAAGCCAAGTGTAGGCTTCCTCTAGCAGTGATCCACAATTTCTCTACATATCTCTAGAAATTGCTGAAGGGATATCTGGGTGATATCACATAAGATCCTTTATTTGTGATTTCTACCTTTGATTTCCTTGAGAGTTTCTTCCAAAGTGCTCTCCTTGATCTGGTGGAGGAGGATCTCTCTTGTAACTTGAGAGCATTCTTGGAGGAAAGTAATTATCTCTTGGCTTGAGAGCTTTCTCTAGATCCGTTGTTCACAACCACACATAATGGATATGCTAATGAGAATAATGTAATTGGAATTTTATTACTTATAATAATAAAATGAATTAATTACCCGAAATTATTTATTCATTTCATTTAATTCTTTGTAAGACCCCATGTCTAATAATAACAGTTGACTTATTATTATCACTTGACATGTTCCCAGCGAATTACACCTAATATTATTTAATTAAATAAATAATATTATTTCTCACAAATCCCTAGAAAAAACTACCCAACTTGTATATATTAATATACACAACGTGTACTTCTGTTTTCCCATTTTCTTTATTTCCTCCACCACATTTATTAGACCCTGAATAATGACTATTTATTTCTTAAATAAATATCACTACATTACTCACTAATAAATATATTATATATCCCATAATATATTCTATTGAATAACTAGTGTCGAAATAAATGCGATTATGTATTCTTGAATAATTATTAAACCACAATCGGGAATAATCTTTATTCAACTTGCTAAATGAATATTTAATTGAGATAATTTGACACACTTAGTGTGTGACCTTCTAATCCTCTTTGTCAGTGGAATTAGGAGGAGCCTGCCTAAATTCCAAGGATAGAATCTAGAAACATTCCATGGAACCCATAGAGAAAGAAGTTAACGCCACAATGATGTGTCACCTCCTACGAATGCTTACTGTGTAATGTAATCCCTTTGTCTCGATATCTCGAATCAAGCGGGTTGCATGCTAGTTCCATCAACTCATGTGATCGATTATTCTTTCTTTGACTTCTCAGA
The DNA here is from genome assembly GCA_963277665.1 of Viscum album. Taxonomy (NCBI): domain Eukaryota; kingdom Viridiplantae; phylum Streptophyta; class Magnoliopsida; order Santalales; family Viscaceae; genus Viscum; species Viscum album. The sequence continues at coordinate 340,876 of CAUJRU010000565.1, forward strand.
ATTGAACTTTCTAATTCCTTACCATGGAAATGGATTTATTCAGGCTATATCAATTCCATCAAAGTGTCTTAGATTTCAACTTCTGTTATGGAACATAAGGGGAAAATCCTTTCTCGCATTATCTATTAATGTATTATTACTCGTGACACACCCAACATATCCTACCTCACTGTGAATAGTGTTTCATCACAGTTTTCATCAATACATATAAGTGTGCAAGTTGTAATACCCATTAATAATAATCTTAAAGTTTAAGGACCAATACACATGTTCGTAGATAGGAACATCCAATGGCACTTGAAATGTGTATTTCCTACTGGAAAGTCTCGTTCTCATGATATCCTCCTGGATATTACCAAGGGAACACACCATGAGAAGGTTCCTCAAAGTTTTATGAGTCTTCACCCCTAATAGCCTGTATTATTTGTGTCCCTCAAATAACATCATATGACCATATAACATATATTCAAGAATAGTGTTATGGCACTTTTGGGTTCTCATCATAGCAGGGATCCACTATGACCCTTTGGTGAAATAACTATCCTTAGAATAGTATCACATGCATTGCCATGCATAAGAACAACCAAGATGTGATAAGGTATTTATTAATAAATAAAGTACAAAGTAGTTGGTTCTAGGCCACCAACTCCAATAATAAGCTTATGAGGATAAAGTGAATAATGGAATATAATGAGATGATAAATAAATAGAATACGTGTAAATTGAAAGATAGTATTAGATATTTAAATACATACTGTTAATATGTATTTATCACCCAATTACTCTAGTTTTTTAGGATTAAAAATGAATAGTAAATGGAGAAAATACTTTATTACCTTTTGGGTAATTTTATCCAAGAATATAAGAACTCAAATAAAGATTAATCTTTAGTTCTTATAGTTAACAAGTTGAAATACAAGATGAAAAGGCTAATGGTAAGTGTGAAACCAAAGGAACCATCAAGTTGTCCTTTAATGAAAAGTAGCATATCATCATATAGGAGGAAATTTTCTTCACATGTCATGAGATAATTCTATGGAAGAAAAAATGTAATGAATTGAAGTAATATTATGTAGGGACTTCGACTGAATTATACTCATTATTGTATGTAATGTTTATATTGTAATTATTGGGTATTAAATACAATATTATTATCACATATGTGTAATAAATACAGTAACCAAGTAAGAATAGAAACACTATAAGAAGTAAGTTTAATTCTCCAAGTGGCTAAAAATGGTGATTCTTAAGTTAGTGGTGAGAATTACACAACTTTTAATTGTTAATATTAATGGTTATTTCTAAACCTTTTTTAAGTATTTCCTAAAATTTTATCTTGCATTACCATTGGACACAAGGAGAACTTATTCCATTTTGGAATTAATGTTTTTTTTTGTGTCTAAAACTCAACTTATAGTTAAATAATTCTTAACTCATTAGCAATAACTGTTGAATATAAAATGTAAGGATCGGCTATACCTAATTGTGGATAGATAATTATTTTTCTAGTAAAAATAATTAGTTTTTAATGATATACCTATTATAGTTTTTAGACTCTTTGGAGTCAAATACCTGAAGTTTTATTGATACATTTACTTTTCTAGTTTTGGAAAAAGAAACCTATATAAATAAAGGTAAGCCACAAAGATTTCCAAATTTAATCATCTAGAGAGTGTGAATTATTCCATGGTTAAGCTAGAGTTAAATTTATATACTTCATAATATTCCTTTAATATTTTTAAGGGATGTAAAAGTGTAGTATAAAATATGCATGGATAGAATATATGAGTTGCTTTGAACCCCTGTTCCAAATAATATCATGACCAAGAATTCATCAATCAATATAATATAGAGTGAAGTAATTATTAAATGCACATTTCCTTAAACACATCAAATATATAATTTTGTTAAGGAGGTTCGATTGTGAGACTTGCATGTAAACATTGATCATGAAAATGTATCATGGGGTAATTCATAAATGCACATTTTCTTATACACATCAGAGTCATTATGTACGTAAAAAGGAGCATCAGTATTTAGACTCATATTCATTGCAAAAAAATCCATTATTTTTTGAGACATGCTTCACAAATAGAGACATTATCCCATAACCATATGCCAACTATTATGAAAAATGTATCTCATATGGTTTATAATATAAAATTTATATATAATTTCATAATAACATGTGTTTAGATGAAAAGAGTTTATTAAGGATAATTCAATAAAAAAACTTGCATCAAGAAAAACACAATTTAAATCTAAAGTAATTATCCTAAAGGTTTATAAGGATGTTATAGAAATCCATGAGATAGAAAAATTATAGTCGCATGCTAAAATATATTTCAATAAAAGGGTGCACATCATTATTTGAGATAGTGGGAGTAATATTGAATTAGATTTAGTCAATGAAGAATATGAACAAGTGGTTGGCATAGGAATAAGTTCCATAAGAGAATTTGGAAAAGGATTATTCTAGAGACACATATCATGTAGGAAGAATGAAACCATAGTGGTGGTTTTATATTAACCAGGTAAAGTGATGCATAATTTATTGATAATAATGGATCATACATGGAAGTAGTAAAGGGAAATTGTCTATTTTTGAAAAGTTTATATGAATTCAAGAAATGGATTCCATATACCAAAATCAAGTCTGTATTTGGCTGTTTCTTTAGTTTATATAAAGTTATCAGTGGTTATTCGAGAGAGACTATACATGGGTTGTATAAGAGTGGTAATAATAAGTCTTTATTGGTTATACCAACTCATCATGACCGAATCTATTAGAATTATACTTTTTATAGCTAATTTTTATGATAATTTTATTTAGCATTGGATGTCAAGACCACCTTTCCTTGAAAGTGTTTGTTCAATGAAACCATAAAGATTTGGTGACACTATAGAATTCCAATAAGGGGTAAGACATATTAAAATACAATTATGAATTGAAGTAGTCAATAGAATCATAGAATATTCATTTGGAATAAATTTTCACCATGTGTCTATAAGTGGTTGTGAGAGCACCATGATTTTCCAAATAAAAATATATTAATAACATATGAAAATATTTTATTGGTCTTACAGTTAGTTAAGAAAAGAATAAAAGTAACTCTCTGAAGAATCAATTATAGGGAAATAGATCTACTGAGGTATATTTAATGGGTTTCTTAGACCAAGTAAAAGTACATATATTGACAAGGTATTTGATAAATATTAGTTTGAAAAAATTGAGAGATATTTGTTACCAATATCACATGGCATAAATCTCTCTAAGATGGCATGTATGAGACATGGGATGAGAGTAAAGTATTGAGTAGAATTACATAAGCACGATCAATGGATATATCACATATTCCATGCTATGTACTAGATATCATATTACTAATATTTAATTTATGGTTGTAAAGTGTCAGTTTAATCTAGGAGAACTACAAGGGAAGTAGTTAGAACTATCCAATTGTACTTGAGAAAGTACAAGGGATATGTTCCTCATACTTAGAGAGGAAGGGATGCTAATTATAAGGGGAGAAAAACTAGTATTAATTTAGATAAATAAGATATAATATTGTAGTTATGTTATTGTAATGAGAAATAGAAGCTCATTCAAGGAAGTGGTATCCATGTCTATAAATATTGAGTGTGTTGAAACTTCTGATGCAGCTAAAGAATCAGTGTAAAATATGTAGTTATTTGTTATAGTTCTTGGAATATCACTTATTAAGTAAATTTTTATCATAATATAAATTATAATAATCCTATTATAAAGGTACTATCCAAGATATCAAGTTTATAAAGATAAAAAATGAAATATACTTGAGGATATCATCTCTTGAGGAGTCTTACTCAAGGAGGTGAAGTCGTGGATCAAAAAATATCTATGTAGAAAAGATTTGGTAGGCCCAATGACTAAATCCATAACTCAATATAAGAATTATCTTATAATATGGGAGCTAACAATGATAGTTAGGAAGTTGAGTTTAGTGAAACTGGAGTGTTGAAAAAGTGGGTTCCCTAGACTCAACTTGAACAATACTTCTTGATTACCTATCATGTATATAGTGAGTTATGAAATATGTACACTTACCATAATAGTGTTAATATTTTTGCATCAAAAATTTATATAGTAATTTCCATATATTATTTTTCATATAAAAAGATTATAGCAGTTCCCATACTATAATGAGAACCTAGATATTTCATGATATTAATCATATATTTATGTCCTATGGTCCAGATACATCATGTTGATAGGACACATATGATGTCATACCATCAGGTGATAGGGTCCCATAATCATTGAGACTTCTTCTAATGAATTTATAATTTGTTAATCTCAAGTATATGAGATCATAAGGATTGTCCTACCAATAGTAACACCACATGCTTTAAGTTTCATTGGTTGTTCCTATCTATGAACACGTATAATAGTCTCCTAACTTGAGATTATTATCAGTGTTTACTATTTGATTATATACTTTGATGCAATATGAAAACCATTAAATAAATTTCATGGTGAGGTAGCTTGCATTGGGAATGCAATTGGTGGTATAACATTAATTGAATAATCAAGATATAATTTTTTGTTTCTAAAAGGAAGTGATATCATGGGCCTAATTGATCAGGATGACAGTACCTTCACTAAATCCATGGCCATGGAAGAAGAAGGTAAGTCCATATAGTTAGGTTAATGAATAATAAATTAATAAAGGATTATTACACAAAGTGTTTATGTTATTTCATGAGATATCCTGATACAAAGAGATTATATTACATGGTTTGTTTTCATAGGAGTTTTTCATTTCTATGACTATTCCTTATCTCTTTATGGGCCTTGATGGTTATTAAACCCCACTCTTAGTCTATGAATAGTACTCACTTCTATCGAGATAAGGTCTTAGAGGGTTACACACTTAGTGTATTCAAAATTCTTTCCTATTCTATTGAATAGGAGTATAGGACATGATGGGACCCACCACATGGTTCATGAGATGTCTGAATTTTAATGATCTCCAAGTAATAAATAAATTTATTATTATTCAAGTATAGAATAATTGGATTTTAATTTATTTATTTAATGTATTTACTAGTATTTAAGTGAATACATGGGATAATATTTAATGAAAAAAATATTATTTTAATAATCAAGGTTTGTTTAATATTTATGAGAATAAAGAGTAAAGTAAATAGCCCACTTTTATCACGTTATATATTTATTATATTATAATTAAGTGATAAAAATATTGATGTCATTTATGACACAGTTAATTGGCCATAACATGTCGTTTATAACTTATTTAGTGGGTAATAAATGTTTGGGGTTGAGGAGCCATTTCTGAGTATTTTGTACCTCACTATATAAGTGAGAGGAGGATATTATTTGGTGTACAATTTGTCACATTATTTTGATAGATCCTCTCACATCTCTCATGCATCCTAGAGAGAGAAGCAACTGGTCCAAGAAATCGACCCAAGATCACCCTTGTGGATCATTGGAAAGGTGTATCAGTGATCGTTGAAATGTTGAAAACCTTATTGAATATCTATTATAGAACCTATATATCAATGATTGGTTATACTAAAGACTTTGGAAAAATGTTTGGATGATCTATAGGGATTTGATGTTGGTTCCTTCGAGAAACAGTTGTTCGTGAAAAGCGGTTGTTGAATGCATCTTCAAATCAAACAAGGTATATGTTTAATTTATTTTTGTGCTTATTTCCAACACACGGGATCCATGGATTTTTTATCGAGCTTCACATCACAAAATATGATGTAGTTACGTTGGTATGGTGATAAAATTTTGAAATCCCTAGCCCATATGATTCTGTTGTGTGCTCTAGTACCAACAATTGGTATCAACGAAATCACGTGATGTTTTAAGCCTAGAAAAATTAAATTTGAATTAAATTCATGTGGAGGGAATCTTCATGGTCCCATCACACCAAATCTAGCTTTGATATAATCTTGGACGAACAATTTATTTCCATCTGAAGAGAAAATATATATATTTGTGTGTGTGTGTGTTAGTTTTTCTGGATAAGGTTTCCGATGAACCCTGCTATTCCAGTTGGATTTTGATGGCTGGAATAGTCTTTTCTACTCAACCCAAAATCCCACACACTTGTCTAAAATAAAATTTCCTTAAGTTTTTAGGCTTTTACAAAATCCTACAAAAGATAAAGGTTCAAAAAAATCGAATGACTATTCATGTGAATAATACCACAGGTACTATTCACGTGAACATTAACCCAAGGTAGGTGGCTGACCTGGTAGGTCAACCACGGTTATATATATATATATATAACATTTATATATATATATATATATATGTATGTATGTATGTATGTATGTATAAATCCATACGAATATTAACCCAGTCACTTTTCACATGAATAGTACTCATAGGTTACTATTCACGTGAATAGTACCTGTGGGTTGTTGTTCACCCGCGAGTTAAAATAATTGAAACCCCTCGTGTATTTTGAATACCTAATAAGTCCAAAATTTTGAGGGAAAAAATTGGGACTGATAGATAAGGTAGTTCTGAATTAAAATTAGTTAAAGTTATTTTAATTCATAATTATTCCCTCAAGTTGAATTGTCTGCAAATTTAATTTTATTCTATAAATTTCTTTCATGTAGACTGATCTTAAGAATTGAATGACCAATGTATGCCTAGTTTTTGGTTTTATTTAATTTATTTAATTTATCTATCGCAATACATGTGATGCATGTAATAATTAATTTATTTTTGATTGTTTGTGCATCGTCTTTCCCCACTTTATATGTATAAGGGTTTTCTCATCCATCAGTATTTTTCTTCATATATTCTATTCATACTTGAGTTTTTATATACAATGATGAGGACATTATATGATGTGGACCATGTTCAGATGATGTGATATTCTAGATGATACATGGATACATTGGACAAGGGTGCAAGTTCCAATACAAGTCAGACATGACTCGGGTATTCAATATCTAGGGTCACAGTTGATCCATTTATGTTCAATGGATCAATCGATAGTAAACTATAAAGATAGGTCATGTTTTTTATTTAATTTATGCATTTTTTTATTATTGTTTTGTGAATATACATGTTTATACGATCACATAAAATAATAAACTAAATTTTATAGATTAAAACAAGTAAAGACGCAATGAATGTATTCTATTTAATATATTGTTAAGTTGTGAGTGGGATCACATGGTATGATAATGTTACTTAGAAAATGAATTCATTCATCAAGTAATAATAAAAACCCTAAAATAAATATTAAGTTGTAACTCCTTCCATCATTTGAATTTGAACAAAGTGGGTGTACGAGTTGCTCATCAGCCCTAGTTGAGGGTGCCTTCTACTACTGAGGTGTTCTTATAAGAGTGTTGGTAGGACTTAACTAAAGGTGTAAAAAAGTAATATTCATAGATTTTTGTTGCATCTTTAGAGGAAAAGAGTTGAATGAATCAAGGTTACAATTCCTAGAATCTCATACTTCACTCAATAGTTCAAGGATCTGTGAGTCAATATGGTTAGCCAGTCAAACACCTAGCTTGAAACTCTATGTGTAGTGGCATAGTCATAGCCAAGACTATAAGGATAGGTTTCAGGTATCCTTTCCACTAGATTAATCGAGTGACTGGATATTCCAAATCTAGTAGTGAGGGATACTATGGTTCAATAAAATAGAGAGATACATATAATGATTTAATTAATTTGTAATTTCTAATCTTTAATCAAGATAAAGTGATAATCACCTTAAGTTTTATTTTTTAGAATAATGGATATAAGTATCACAAGTTAACTATGATCAATTCTGGATAAATAATCTATCCAACCAATGTGAGTTTCCAAGAGTAGTATAGGAACTTGTGCAAAGTACTATGGTATAGGAAATTCTATGTGCTAGAGTCCCCACTGCCTGTTGAGCCACCTCATGAAGAGAGGGAGAGAAAGATGCTTACAGGAGAAATGTGTATGATGCAGTTGATGTTTACATCATAGTGTTTTCATGAATGACCGATGTGTTGTGAAAACAACATTAGGACACTAATGGTTTCACAAGTTTTCTCATATCCAAGAATCGTGTGAGGATAAAGTGAAGTTAGAAATAGAATGGGATGATGAATACAATGAATACATGTAAATTGAAAGATGGTATGTGAGCTTTTAATATATCCTATTCTTATATCTTTATCACCCAATTACTCTAGTTAAATTTAGTATTAAAAAACAATAAATGGAGAAAACGTTTCATTTCCTTTTGGGTAATGTTCACCAAGAAGATAATAACTAAAATAAAGATTAATATTTAGTTCTTATAGTGAAAATGTTGAAAGACAATGCTAAAAGGCCAATGGATGACTCTAAAGGAACCTTCACAGCATCCTTCAAATAAAAGGGGAATATCATATTATAGGAGTCAATTTTCTTCACATGTCATAAGATTAGTCTATGGAAGATAAAATGCAATGAATTGAAGTAGAAGCAAGCATAGACTTCAACTAAATTATACTCATCATTGTATGTAATGTTTCTATTATACTTCTTGGGTATTAAATATAATATTCATATCACATATGTGTATTTAAATATAATAACCAACTAAGAATATAAACATAATAAGAATTAAGGTTAATTCTCTAAGCGGCTAAAAAAGGGTGATTCTTAAGTCAGTAGTGAGAAGTACACAACTTCTAATTTCCAAGTTAAATGGTTCTAGTTGAACTTTTTTTAAGTATTACCAAAATATTTATCTCATGTACCCATTTTAAATAGCGATACATTATTTGATTTTTGAATAAATGTTTTTTATGGTGTCTAGTTCTCAACTAATAGTTTAGTAATTCTTGAATCATTATCAATAACTGATGAATATTAAATGTAAGACTTGGTTATACCCAGTTATGGAAAGATAATTATTTTTCTAGTAAAACTATGCAGTTTTCAAGGATATACCTAGTATGGTTTTTAGAATCTTTGGAGTTAAATACATTAGGTATCATCAACACGTTTACTTATCTAGTTTTGGACAAAGAAACCTTTTGAAATAAAGGTAATCCACAAAGCTTTTAGAAGTGGTTTAGCTAGAGAGTGTGAACTATTCAAAGGTTAAGTTAGAGATAAATTTTTAAACCTCATAATATTTATTTAATAGTTTTAAGTAATTTAAAAGTGGAATATGTAATATGCATGTTTAGAATATATTATTTACTTCAAGCCCATGTTTTAAAGAATATCTTGACTAAGCATTCATCTATCATTATAATGCAACATGGAGTAATTCCTAAACACACATTTCTGTATACACTTCAAAGCTATGATTTTGGTAAGGAGGATTGATGATGTGTATTTCATGCAAAAAAAAATATCTTTAAAATGTAGTATGGAGTAATTCATAAATTCACATTTCCTTATACACATCAGAGTAATGATGTAAGTAAAAGGATAATTAGTGTTGAGACTCATATGCATTGCAGAAACTTTCATTATTTTTCAATGCATGTTTTGAAAATAGAGGTATTACCCAATAACCATATTCCAAATATTTTGAAAAATGGACCCCATATGTGTTATAATATAAAATTAATCTGTAATGTTATAAAAACATGTGTTTAGATGCAAAGAGTTTGTTGAGGATAATTTAATGAACAAAAATGCATCAAGAAAAACACAATGTACATCTAAAGTAATTGTCCTAAAGGTTTATAAGGATATTATATAAATCCCGATGATAGAAAAATTCTAGTCAAGTGATAGACTATATTTAAATTAAAGGGTGAACATCTCTATTTGAGATAGTGGAATAAATATTGACTTAGATTTAGTAAATTTCATAGATGCACAAGTGGTTGGAAAAGAGTTGAGTAAATCAAGGTTATATATCCTAGAAGTTGGGACTTCACTCAATAGTTCAAGGAGTCAAGAGCTAATATGGTTATCCAGTCAAACTCCTACATTGAAACTCTCAAAGTAGTGGTGTATCCATATCTTGGACAATTAGGATAGGTTTCAAGGGTCCTTTCCACTAGAATACTAAAGTGACTGGGCATTCTGAACCTAGTACTAAGGGATACTAAAGTTTGAAAAAATAGTAGGATACAACTAATGATTTGATTAATTGATAATTTCTAATTAGTAATCAAGATAAAGTTATAATCTTCTTATGTTTTATTTCGTATAATAATTTTTATAAACACCATAAGTTCACTACGATCAATTATGGAAAAATAACTTGTCTAGTCGGCATGAATTTACAATAGTAGTATAGGAACTGGCACAAAGTACTATGATATAGGATATTCTATGTGCTAGAGTCCTCACTACTTGTTGATCCACCTCAGGAAGCAAGGGTGAGAAAGATGATTATAGGAGACACATGTATGATGCATTTGATATTTTCATCATATTGTTATCATTAATGACCAAAGTGTTGTGAAAACAATATCAAGATATGAATTATTTTGCATGTTGTATCTTCTCAGAGAAGCTGATAAGGAGAAAGTGAAATGAGAAATAAAATAGGATGAGTAATACACTAAATACATGTAAATTGAAAGATAGGACATGATCTTTCAATACATCCCATTATTATATATTTGTCACTTGATTACACCAGTTTTTTTTAGGATTTAAAACTAATGGTAAATAGATAAAATGATTTATTACCTTTTGGATAATATTCACTAAGAATATAAAGAATATAAAGAAATCTTAATATTTAGTTCTTATACTGAACAAGTTGAAAGATAAGGTGAAAAGGCCAATGGAAAGTTTGATGCCAAAGGAACCTTTATAGAAATCTTCAAATAAAAGAGTAAGATCATCATACAGGAGGAAATTTTCTTCACATGCCATCAGATAAGTATATGGAAGATAAAATGAAATGGATTGAAGTATAATTAAGAAGAGGCTTCAACTGAATTGTAATCATCGTTGTTTTTAATGTTTATATTATACTTCTTAGGTATTAAATAAAATATGCATATCACATGTGTGTATTTAAATATAGTTACCAAGTAAGAATATAAATGTTATAAGAAGTAAGTTGAATAATCCAAGCGGCTTAAAAAGGGTGATTCCTAAGTCATCGGTGATAAGTATACAACTTCTAATTTCCAAGATTAATAGTTCTAATTTAACTTTTGTTAAGTTTTACCAAAAAAATTATCTCACATGTTCATTGGACACAAGGAGACATTCTTCAATTTTGTAATGAATTTTGTTTATGATGTCAAATACTTAACTAATAGTTCATTAATTCTTGAATCATTAGAAATAACTTATGAATATAAAATGTAATTCTCAGTTATACCCATTTTTGCTAATATAATTATTTGTCTAGTAAAACTAAGTAATTTTCAGGGATATACCCTATATTGTTTTTAGAATTGTTTGAGTTAAAGGCATTAGGTATTATCAAAACATTTAACTATCTATTTTTTATAAAAAGAAACCTTTATAAGTGTAGGTAAGATAGAAATATTTTGGAATTTTTTTAGATGTAGGGCGTGAAATATTCCAAGGTTGAGCTAGAGTTAAATTCATAAGCTTCATAATATTTCTTTAAGAGTTTTAAGGAATGTAAAATTAAAGTATGAAATATGAATGGTTAGAAGATATGAGTTGATTTGGGCTTATGTGCCAAATAATATCTTGACCAAGAATTCATCGATCATTATAAGTTCCATTTTAGATAGTGTGAGAAATATTGAATTAGATTTAGTAAATTTCAGAGATTCAAAAGTGATTGTAATAGGAATAAGTTCCATAATATATTGTGTAAAAGTAATGTTCAAGAGACACAATCTTCATAGGAAGAATGAAATCATAGTGGTGGTTTTTTATTAATCGTGATATGTAATAAATTATTCATTCAGAATAATGGATCCTATAAGGAAGTAGTAAATGGAAATTAGATATCACTTAAAAGTATATATAAATTTAGTAAATGAATTATATTTACCAATATATAGCCTATATAATGGAAATTTCTTCAATTGATGTAAATCCATTGGTGGGTATTCAAGAGAGACTATGCATGGGTGGTATAAAAGTGGTGTCGATAAGTCTTGATTGGTTATAATAACTCATCATACCTAAATCCATTATAATTCTATGTGTCATTTCAAATTTCTATGATCATTTTATTTAGAATTGGATGTCAAGACCACATTTCTTTGAAAGTGTCTATTCAATACAATTAGAAAGATTTGGTGACACAATAGAATTCCAATAAGATGTGAAAATTACTAAAATCCAATTATGGATTGAAGTAAGCAAGAAGATCATACAATATTAATTTAGAATGAATTTTTTCCATGTATATATAAGATTTTAATGATAGAGACACAATTTTATAAAGAAAAATATGTTAATAACATATTGAATAATGTTATTAGTTTTACAGTTAGTTAAGGATAGAATGAAAGTAAATCTCCAGAGATTGACTTAAAGTAGAAACCTGAGTTATAGGGAGTGAGATATACTAAGGTAGATAAAATGATTTTATTAGACTAAGTCAAAGTATATATAATAGTAAGGTATTTGTTAAATACAATTTAAAACAAATTGACAGAGATTTATTACCAACCTCACATGGCATAAATCTCTCCAAGAAGACATGTATGATACATAGGAAGAGATTAAAGTGGTGAGTATGATTTTGTCTATCACATATTACTTGCTATTTACTAGATATGATATTACCAATATTTACTTTATGGTAGGAAAATATCATATTAATCTATGATAAATTCATGGGATTTAGTCATAACAATCCAATTTCACTTGAGTGAGTTCAAGTGATATGTCCTTGGTACCTGGAGAGGAAGGGACACTAGTTATAAGGGAACAGAAAATAGTTTTCATTTGGATAAATATTATCTAATATCATAGTTAGGCTGAGTTGATGAGAAATAGAAGCTCATTCAAGACAATGGTGACTATATCTATAAGTACATAGTTTTTTTTTTACTTTTGATGCAAATGAATAAGTAGTGTAAAATAAAAAATGATTTGTTCAAGTTCTTAGAATCATACTTAGTAAGTTAATTATTGTCATAATCTCAATTATGATAAGCCTACTATAATGAAACTGACCAAGATTTCAAGTTTAGATAGAGGGAAAAATATAATCAGGGATATTATCTCTTGAGGAATCTTAATCAAGAAGTTTAAGGCGTAGATAATAGAATTTCAATTCAACAGAGATGTTGCAAGCCCAATAATTAAATTCATAACTCAACAAAACCATGATCTTATCATGTGAGAGATGATAAGGATAGTTAACAAGTTGGCTATGGTGAAAGTGAGGGTGTTGTAAAAATGGGATCCCTAGACTCAATTTGAATAGTAATTTTTTATTACCATATCATATATACAATGACTTATGCATGATATACACTTACCATAATAGTGTTGATGTTTTTTCATCAACTATTTACATGTTAAATTCTAGGGATTATTTTTGATATCAAATGGTTATAGAATCTCTCGTGATATAATTAGAACCTATAGATTCCATGAAAGTAATATAAAATTTATGTCCTATGGTCTAAATATATCATGTTGACAGGATGCATATGATGTGAAACCATCAGATGATGGGGGATCAAAAGAATTTAGACTTTTTCTCATTAAGTTTGAACATGGTTATATTGATTAGATGATATCATGAGTACTAACCCACCAATGGTAACACCACATGTTTCAGGTGTTATTATTAGTTCCAATATACAAACATGTGTAATGGTCTCCTAACTTGAGATTATTATCAGTGTATACTATTTTATTATATACTTTGATGAAAGATAAACACTATTAAATTTATTTTGTAGTGAGGTATCTTTCATTGGGTGTGCCATTGGTGGTATTCCATTGATTAAATAATCAAGACATAATTTGTAACTTTCAAAAGGAAGTGATATCAAAATCCTAGTTGATCAGGATGGTAGTACCTTCACTAAATCCATGACCATGGTAGAAGAAAGTGAGTTCATCCATTTAGGTCAATAAATAATAAAGAAGTAAAGTATTATGACACAAAGTGTGCATCATTATTTATGAGATATCATGAGATAAATAGATTATATTATAAAACATGTGTTTGTAGGAGGTTGTCATTGTTATGACTATTCCTTATCTCTTTAGGGACCTTTATGGATTGTTTAATACCACTCTTGGTTTGTGAGTATTACTCACTACTATCAAGATAAGGTCCTAGAGGGTTACACACTTACCATATTCAAAATTCTGGCCTATTTTACTGAATAAGAGTATAGGACATGGTGCACCCCACCATGGGGTTTAGAAGATGTTCGAGTTTTAATGATCACCAATTAATAATAAATTCATTTTTACTTGAGTATATAATAATTGGAGTTGAAATTATTTATTTAATATATTTACTAGTATTTAAGTGAATATATTGGAAAAAATTTAATGAATGAATATTATTTTCATATTCAAGATTTGTTTAATATTTATGGGAATAACAAGTCGATTTAATGGATTTATTTTATCATGTAATATATTTATTATATTAAATTAAGTGATAAAAATTTTATTGATAGTTATGACATACTTAATTGGTCATAACATGTCATTTACACCTTATTTAGTGCGTAATAGATGTTTGGGGACTAGGGAGCCATTGCAGGGTATTTTTTACCTCACTATATAAGTGATAGGAGGCTCTCATTTGGTGTAATATTCATCACATGGATTTGGGGGATACTCTATCATCTCTTCTATATTCTATAGAGAGAAATAGTTGATCCAATAAATTGATCCAAGATCTCCCTTATGAATCATTGGAACGGTATAGCAGTGATTTTTGGGATGTATAAGGCTTCTTCAAATCTCCACGGTAGCACCTAGATATAAATGATTGACTTTCTTACAGACTTTTGAAGTGTATTTGGATGATATATAGGAATATATTGTCAATTAATTCAAGAAATGATCACTGGTGATGAGCAGTTTTCGAACACGTCTTCAAATAGAACAAGGTATATGTTCAATTTATTTTTGTGTTTAATTACTTCATATGGGATCCTCATATTTCGTACTGAGATTCACATCATCGAATATGACATAGATAAGTTGATTTGGTGATAAAAATTTGAAATACCTAACCATATTCTTTCGATGAATGCTCTGGAACCAACAAAAACTTGAAATAAAGTCCCATAGTATCTAAACTTGACACGAAAATAATGTTTTTGGTGATATATGGTACATGATAACAATTACCTAATAAAATAACCATTACACTATACAAATTAAGATGATAATACCCAACTATTAATATTGTGAGTCTTTCACCATTCACTACTCATAGATCCACCTCACCCTTTTTAATCATCTTGAATCTACTAGGTTCCTATATTTGAATACAAATGTGTGAGCCACATACAGTATAAATTATCCAACTTATAGAAATAGATAAATTGCATTCAATTAAAAATATACCTGAAGTAGAAGTATTGCCTTGATTCCTTTTCCTAACCATTAAATTATTCTTCCAATGGCCTTTCTTTCCACAAGAAAATCATACAACTTTTGATCATTTCTCTCCATATTTATCTTTAGCTTATTGTAAGGTTAGTGTATTGGGGTCTTTGGATCAGACTTAGCCTTAGACCCCTTCACCTTTCCCTTTATCCTTTTGTTCACTATAAAGATAGAAGAAGTTTAGTTCTCTATATCTAGTGTAATTTATGGGTGTTTATTTTCATTTGATCTATAAAAAATAAACTTTATCATATTAGAACTTTATCTTGATTACCAATAGACATTACTGATTAATTAATCTATAAATGTCTCTTACTATTTTATCAAATCCTAGTATTCCACAACAATAAGATTCAGAATATTCTATCATTTGAATATTCCAATAGAAATGATCCTTTTATGAATCTTATCATAATCTAAGCTATGGTTATGCCACTACCCAGATAGATTCAAGGTAGGAATTTGGTTGTCTAACCGTATTGACTCATGGCTATTTGATCTATTGAGGGAAGTATCAAATTATATAAATAGTAACTTTTCATTACTCAATACTTTATCTGTAAAGTTACAACATGATAGATATGGAAACTTCTTTACTACTAAATTTAGTTAAGTCGACTAACCAATTTCATACAAACACACCAATAGTAAGAGGCACCCTCAACTATGGCTGATGAGTACCTCACACGTATAGTTTTTTCAAATTCAAGTGATGTAAGGCATTTGACTTAATATTTATTTAAGTGTGTAAAGACTATATGGATCATGCAGGGACACTAAGAGGGGATCGGATCAGTGTACCCAAATTTTTATTGAATTTTAATTTTATTCAATTAACCCTTATACTCTTGAACCAATGCCTTGGTTAAGAGAAATTGATTAGTTGTGTGATGGTAACAATCACATACACATGCAATGAAGATAATAAAAGAGAAATAAGTTCATAATGATTTTTATAAGGTTTAGTAAAAATACTTACTCCTTTACATGATCAAAATGTGGTTGTTTCATATATTCTCTAATCACTGTATCTTTATATTGATTACAAATGCATGGAATTGGCACACGATGTTTATACAAGAAGAAAAAAATATTCCTGAGTCAGTGGTGTTATTTATATTGGTATCACTAGTCTTCAACGGTGTTTTTTATACTATCTCCACTAGTTATTTAATGATATTAAATAAACACTATGAAAAATATCTCTCTACTATATAGGATATCTCTACATCAATTGAATAATCTTGTTCCTCTTCTAAAGTTCTTCGATTATAACTAAATCTACAAGACTATATACACATAGGCCTTGTTCTCCTTAATAAGTGGAATATGAAACCTCCACTTCAACTCTCTACTTTATCATAATGAAAAGTTGATGAGTTTATCAATTTACTTCACATTTACTTCTTCCTCACTTTTTCAAAAGCTCAGGTATTATGTGATGAAGTTCTCAGCCTGAATGTTTTTTGTGCAACCAGTGTACACAACTTCTTCAAGAATATTATATGTAAGAAATATCTTTCAAAATGTCAGATTAGCCTATATTCTTGAATTCCCAAACATTGAATGTCTTAGGAATCAATACCTTATGTAATATTTCCCAACTTCAGTCTCAAACATTATTCATTCCTTAATGAATATTTCACATAAACATTTATTATTATCATTATTTTATTTCTTTATCAAATAAATTATTTAATCTAAAATACTTAAAACACCCCTTTAATATTATTCTTAGCTTGACTTTCAAATAAATTTATGTTTATCAGTCATGGTACTTGGGGTGTATAGAATTTAGAGTTGCATGGATTGCATGCAACTTTTTTCCTTTTCCCTTCTTTTCTATTTTATCCAAAGCATGTGATCTCTATACAAGGTCATGCGAGGCACATTATTTTTTCATTATTTTTTCATAATCCAAGTGTGGTTCATAGGATCTCCTCCTTCAATAACCCTTGTTATTTGAAATCCTAGAAAGGCTCACTAATGTTACTTCTCCTTCGCATGAAGTGATCATGAAATTTCATGGCCTCCTTCACATGACTTGGTGAGGCTCATGTGAAATTTTCTCCCTATATCACACAACCTTTACTTAAGAAAATCATGTGAAAATGGTTATTGTCCATAGGTTCTTCCTAAAATTCTTTTATGATGTCAGAAGTCTCTCAAGATCCTCCTTTTCTCCTTCATGAGACTAGGTTAGCTCATGGATACCCTTAGTGTGATGCACTATTTCAGGATGACAATCAATGTGTGCTATATGTCCTTTATGTAAAGAAGATCACACGAACTCCTTATCCTTTGTGTAAACAATATGGTTTGTGAGATACTTCTTCATGTGATCGAATCACATAGACTCCATATTCCCTTCACACAAATGGCTCATGCATGTTCTCCATTTCAAGAGCTCTCACGATATCATAGTGGGAAGTAACAACATCTCTCAACCAAGCCTCTGTATATATAGGAAATTTTTCACCACCTATATCTGAGTTTTAAGAAAGATCGATGAATTATTCATAACACCTAAAGATATCATTATCTTTTAATGTTGAATATCTTGGCATCTTCAAGCCTTATGACTCATTGGAATAATCACACATTTTGTGTGAATTCATATTCTTCGTCTTTTCATGATCACTTTGTTGATCATGTGATGCCTTGGTTGCCTTATTATGATGCCTCATGAAAGATTATGATAAATATGAATAATTTATACAATAAAACCTAAAAACCTCTCATTAAATTCATGACATTCATATGGAACAATCTATTTCCCCTTGGCCTTTTCTCTTGCAAGTGCTTCATCCTCATCTTTCTGTATTTCTCTAGCATATTGAAATTGATCGGATAAGATGATTAAGCACCCAATTATAACATATTTTTTCTTGGATTTTCCAGGTGGATTATTAAATGATTTTGAGTTACCTATATTAGGTAACTTATCAAAGTATTCTTCATGAATGTTTTCAATAAATCCTATCTTCTGGTTTTTCTCTTAGATTGACTATCTTCATAATTTTAGCTTGCTTCCATTAATTTACATGGCCTATTTGAAGTGGACCATGGTATGACCTCTCTTTCCACAATAGAAGGATATTTTATTAGTTTTGATGATATTATTGAAATTCATATTATAACTCTCCTTGGGGGTATCATGTTCCACAGTTTTCTTGACTGCCTTCTTATGATTATTCCCCATGGAATACTTTTCTAGTTCAATTATTTTCTTCTGCATTTGTTGTAACCATTTATTCTCATCAACATATGCATGGTTCAAAGTTGGAATATACCAAAACACAACATAATTATGACCACTTATCTTGTAATAATCACAGAATTTTTTATGATAACCAAATATGCTCTTAATAGATAGATTCTTCTTCATTTGTGTATTTTACTTCAGTTTTGTATGTTTCCTCATTTCTTAAAATATTCTCTCCGTGATTGAAAGTATTCTATAATTTTTATATAATGACACATTATTCCAATAATGAATATCCTGATGTCCAAATTTTTAGCAACACAAACAATATCCAACGTATCTCTTTCTTTAACTTATAGTATCAATCTGACTAGATTTAGTACCTTATTGTTTCAAGATTTTCTTTTCATTATTTAGAGCATCATTTTGGGAGTAATTTTTCTTGATCATACTAGTATCTGATTGTGATGTTTTTCTAGATTTATTATCATTTATATCAACCTCCATTTTCCCAACTTTTTTCCATTGAACATATACTAGAAAATGAGACTGCATCAATAGAAATAGAATTAACTATTTTATGGGTTACCTTATTCCATGAAATTATAAAAGGATGATCAATAGATGATCTTGATTTATTCTTGCATGTAATATTATTCTATTCAAATAAATTATTCTCATCGATAGTTTTTGTAGCAACATACCTTCTTGGATCTTGAATCTCTTAATATGTTTCGGTGGAAGAATTCATCTTCTCAGCAACTTGGTAATTTCCATCATGTGCCTCCTTTAAATTTATTAATTCAATATCAAGTTCAAGACACTTAATAGTGAAGGAAAATTGTCATTTTTAGATTATTTTATACTAACTTCCTAATAACTTGTTGTCTTACTAATCTGATCTTCATGTTGTCTACTAACTTCACTCACAAATTTGTCAAGGACTTCCAATTGGGCTTCCTTGACACTAATAGTGTCTTTATGAGATTCTTCCATATCATGGATCTTATATTCATCATGAAACTTTTCCTTGTTCTTCCACTAATATGTTAATAAATTTAACCTTACATGTTTTGTCTTCAATTTGATCATCTTTGGCATTCATGGAAACATTGAACAATGTTTTAAGTGTATGGATTACTTCTCTAAAAACTTGTTTTCTCACAGATATCTCATAATCATTACATTAAAATTCTTATTCAATTATAGAAATATTTTTTATTGAAATGTATCACATATTCTTCCTTTGCTTCAATGAGGCATGTGAGAACATTTCACCTTTTGAATTTATTTGCAAGTGAATCCCCTTGTATATTGATTTCTTCTTCAAGTTGTACTCTTTCATCAAAAAGTTCATTGAATGAACAAATTATGTATGAAATCACTTCTTCAAGAATATTATTCATATATCTTACAAACTGAGAGTAGAATCCTTCATCAATTTTGATAGATTCAACTTCCTCATACTCTCTACAGCTTGAACTGGTTTCTTTATAAGAATCATTTTCAACTAATTTGAAAAAATAGAATTGATCCTTCTCTTATTTCTTTAAGATTTTTATCAATCTATTTGCTTCCCTCTTCTTCCTGTTTTTTAGAGTCTTTAAAAAAACCTTCATGTTTTATTTGATAGAAGGGGAGATTAAATTTTCCTACTGAGGTGCTTCAAAATTAGCTTCAAATATTTACTTTATATAAACCTTGTAAAAACAACTATGAATAAAAATAAGATCCAATCAGAGGCATACCAATGCTCTGATACCACTTTTAGAGTCTAGATGGATCATGCGGGGACAATGAGTGGGAGTGAATCAGTGTACCCAAATTCTTACCGAATATTACTTTCTTTCAAGTAACTCATCTTCTCTTTAACCTCTACCCCAGTTAAGAGTAATGGATCTATTGTGTGTGTTGGTCAGAGTAGAGTACTCAAGAGGGGGGTGAATTAAGTATCTATAAAAGTTTCTATTTAAAAGGTATTTTAAAAAGGTTTACCAATAAAATCAATACAACCCAGTTAATCAAATTAATATGGTTATGAAAGTTTGACTGTTTAAATAACTTCTCAGAAGATTGATTAATTCTCAGTAATCTTAATATCAGTTATTAACATTACTTTTGAATCTATTCTAATAAGGAAAAACAATTATAACTTATTTCCAAGATTAACTATCAAAGTAAATTTAGTGATTTATGAATTATATAGAAAAACAGAGAAAACTAAATAAAACAACAAATTGGATATAAAACAAGTGGTTTAGTCTCGAGCCAAGACATAATCCACTCTATTTAGTGATTATATTCCACTAAGCAGTTTATATTAATAAACTTGTTCCACACCCTAGATTGGGGTTAAACAAAGTACATAGGACAGTCTAGGTCACACGACCACTTCCACAGTTCTTCATGGGTAAAAAATTTAACAAGTCACATAGGGACCTCTTTTACACTTATCTGTGGGAATAAACAAGTGTAAAAAGATGTGAGAGGAAGGATATCTTGTATCCTCCAGTTTAATGCAGGAGATAGGGTGTGTTTTTATACAAACACACGCACACTACTCGAAAGCTAAAAATAGAAAACAACAGAGAAAAAATGATGAGATAAGGTTAGAAGTTCTATGAGTGTTAGTCTATGTAGCTCTGGACTTCTAGGATGAAGAAGATGTAGGAATTGAGTCCTTTTGTGGAAAACAGAGTATCACAAGTGAGTTGGATCTAGATCATGTTATCCATGAATTTGATAGTGCGAAAATGTTCTGGATTCTGATCTATGGTATACCAGATTCTTGGATTCGAGAATAATTTGTATGTTCTTCAGGAATGTTGAGTTGAAACTGTCAGTTCTTTTCTCAACAATTCTTTTGTTTCTTCGTTATCATGCTTACTCCAGATATATCCCTTTTTTTGTTTCTAGCCACGTTGTTCTTTTTATTCTTGGAGTGCATGTGTTGGAGCTAAAAGGTTTCATGTATTTTTAACCTTGTACCTCATACTGTCAGGTGACATGTCTATAAAGAAACATTAATTATGTCAGTGCATTTAAAATACTCAAATATGACTGTTAGAAATTAAAATGAAAATGACAAAAATATTAAATAACGGTGTCACAGTCTGTCTGGAAATGGTGTCACTTGGAAATGGTGTATTCCATGAAATGGTGTATCCTTCCTTGTCTTTGATTAGTGAGATAGTTATAATGTCACAGTTGTATAAAGATCCAGAACCGGTAGTACAGATGTGGTGTTAGGATCACGGTGTCTGGTCCTTTTCCAAACTTCAAACGGTGTCTGATCACGGTATCTAGGTCAGGGTGTCTGATCATGGTATCTAGTTCACGGTGTTTGGGTCACAGTGTATGATCACAGTTTCTGGGTCATAGTGTCTGGGTCATGGTTTATGGTCATGGTGTTTGGGTCCTTTTCTAGAAAAACACAACTAGTGATAGACTCACGGTTTCTCATACTTAGCCAAATATATGTATATAGACTTAAACATTAGTATCCACAGAATAAATTAGACTTAATTGTTTATCAAGTAAATCCATTATAACACAAACTAAAAATATTTTACAATAATTATTTAAGGCATAAAGAAACCAACCATTGGTATACATGATTTGAGATGGATTAAATAGGATTAATAAGATTTTATAAAAGTATATGATTTTTTATCATTAAAACATGATTAACACATGAGGAGTCTAACAATCTCCCCCTTTTTGATGATCAAAAATCATGTGGGTAAGATATTTAATCTTAGTGAATGTGTCTTTACCTTAGTGTGCAATTAGAGTTCATGTATAGCATGTCTCTCCCCCTTTTGGGATTATAAAAAAGAGTTCAAAAGAAGAGAAAAAAATAAGAAGAGTTATCAATGAATTAGATGAATAAAAAGTTCCATTACAAACAGTAGGGTATAAAACAGGTGCAAAAGATCCCTATCAAAAGATATTATTCACTTTTCTATAGCATTAGTTGTCTTCTCTTTTCCTTTGGTAGTAGTATCAGGAGAAGCCACAGGAGCAGATGTTGATGTTGAAGAAGGAAGAGAGCCAACAGACAAAGAAGTTAGAGGGACACCTTAAAAACAGAAGGGGACAAAGTAGGTTCGGTGGAAGACCGAGGCAACTGTTGATCAAGGATAACTATTCTGATCTGACTCAGATCCTGAGAGATAGACATAGAGGTAGAGGCAAGGGAATAGGATAAGAAGGTAGAAAAACCAGGTCTCAAGGGTGCAGCTGCAAGAGCCACAATAGTTGTACTTTGTACATGAAGATAAGGCCTCAAAAGCTTGATAAAGTCATCAATAATCTCTCCAACATATTGCATGGATTTCTCAAAGTCATCTTTATTCTCCATAAATTTTTCCAACAGAGTATTGAAATCTTTGAGCTTCTGGACTTGAGTTTTAAAAGCTTGAGTAACAAGAGGGATTCTCATATTCTCTACAAGGTACTTGAAGTGGTTGGTCATTTCATTCTTTTAGAATATCATATTGAAGTAGAAGTACACCTTCTTAATAATCTTCTCCTGAGAATCATTTTTTATTTTTGAATGGGTCCTTACAAAATCAAGAACTCTGACACTGTTCTTGAAAACTTCAGTTAGAGATTCTCTATCAAATCCACTGAGCACAGACTGAAGTTCTTCCTTAACAATTGTTCTAAGCAGTTCACTATCCATAGAGAGTTTAGATGACTGTCCCAAAGTAGTAGAAGCTATAATAGCTGAATTAAGGGACTTAATTTGATTTATAATTTTCTAGAGACTACCCTTATACTCATCAATCAACTTGTTAAGACCAATAACAATCTCATGCATCTCTTGAACAATTTTCTTGTTTCTTTCAGCTACCTTGTCTTCCAAGGAGATTAGATTAGGTTGAATCAGGGAGGAATCATCCTGTTGAATCTGACTATCAATATCCTCAATAGGATAAGAGACAGGTTCTAGTCTTGATTTCAGCACTCTCTGCATATCTTCAACCATACATCTCAGAGTCTTCACTTCATCACTAAACTGTTTGTTCTCAATTCTAATTTCTTGAATCTCATGAAGCATCTTGGGATGAATCTACCATATGATATTTTCCAACAACAGGGAATCATCCCTTTAACTTAAATTTTTCATAGGAACTGGTTGAGTATTCATGAACTTTTCAACTCTATCTAATAGGGTAGCTCTAAATGCTTTCAATTCATTCTTAATCACCAAGGAGAAATGTTTTGGTGACAGTTCGGGAATAGAAGCTGAGATAGGCTCAAGTTCCTTTGTAGAGACAAGATTAGAGACTGATTTCAATTGAAATAAAATAGAGAGATAAATACCTTTGATTGAGACTTCTTGAGAGTCATTCACATCAAAATAACTAGGAAATTTAAACCACGTATCAACTGAACTTGGATCAACTGGATTAGGGACTTCAAAAGGTTCCAGACTCAGGTGTGGTTCCCCCTCAATAGGTACATCTTTCTTAAGACTAAGAGATTTAAATCATTGATCTTCTTCCATGATTTCATCCCTGAAATCCTCACTCATTTCTTTTCTATACAACTGAAAGGATTTCTCCATTCTCTCTTCAACGGAAGGGATAAAATCAAGAATAGCGTGTTCATCCACATGTTCCTCATAATCAGCTTCTTTCTCAAGAGAAATATCTTCCTATATATGTTGTTCTAGAACACCATTTTTACTTTACTTAGCAATTAGTTATTCTTTAGAAGTAGGTTGTTCTTTGAGATCAGAAACTTCTTCAGGAATAGGTATTTATTTCTCAATTGTGTCTTGGGAAACAGGTTCACTGTCTTTATTACCCAGAACAATTTCTCTAGTAAGTGCAACAGCCTCTTCCACTTCTTCCTCATTGGAGTACTCAACAATCTCATCTGGTTCCAAACTAGGATCAAAAATGTATTTAGGTCTAGAAGAGTGTTCAACATGATTGAACTTTTCATAGATCCTATCATTATCTTCCACCCATGATTTTCTCTATGGATTCCAACTAATTTTCATTCTATTTACTATAACTTTTGAAAGACAAAATTCATAATACTTAAGAACTTATTCATCTAGTCCAACCTACCCTTTTGCATCAAGCATAGATGAGATTAATCTTGAGTAGAACAGGGAGGTTGTCTTGATCAACTCACACATATGGAGTATAACATACTTTCATAGGTTGATCTTGTGTCCATTCTTCATTAGATGTATCAAAAATACATATGACTCCATGATTACCATGAAATCTCCTTTTCTGGGGCTAATCAGATTCTGAACAAATTTAAACAGAAGTCCGGTTTCTCCATCCAGCTCAGCAGTTATAGCTCTCCTATTAGTTTCATTTCTAGTTAAGCTTCCCAATGCTTCTTCCAAAACAAAAATCTCACTTGATGTGTAGGACCTCTCTGATAGTCATCACAAATACCCTCATGAGCTATCCTAAGGCATGAATCCCATAACCTCAAAGAAAAGGTACATTTATGGCCATTGATCCAACTTCTCACAACAAAGTCATCTTCTTTATCAAAAGCGAATTGAATATTCTGATAAAATTGTGCAACTAGTTTAGGATAAATCAGCCTATCTTTCTTTGTGAACCAGTCCATCCATCCTTGTTCTCTAAGTACTTTTAATACTATAGACTTACTTGACATAATCCATTTGGAGCAGATTTTCTTTTTGGGAATGACTACTCTATTCACTAGGTTCGGATTTAAAGGGCCTTTGGGCACTAAATTAGGTGTTATTTTCATCTTCTTCTTTGAAATGAATTTCTTAGGAGTGGATGAAGATGGTAATTTCATCCTGGGAATTCAGTAAAAGTTTGAGAGAGAGAGAAAGAAACCAAAGGGTTGAGAGAGGTATTGCGGTTTGAGAGAAGAGAGCTCGAGTGAATAAAAAGTGAAACTTCTTAAGTTTTTATCATTTAGGGATACCAAACATCGCGGGATCAAAAGCGTGGGAAATTAAAAGGGTAAAATAATTAATTACCACAATACGGGTTATAATATATAAATAAAAGGATAAAGCATCTTCACGGTGAGACTGTAACTAGTGTTCACGGTGAGACTGCAACTGGTTTCATGGTGAGTTGTTTACTGTGAGATTTATAAACTGTGCGACCGTATTGTTTGAGATAGTAAGTGGCAGACCGTAGATGAGAAATAGAAATTGTGAGACTGTAAACATGAAACAACAATTCTTAAGACTATAAAACTATAGAACTGTTAGAGTTAAACAGTAGTCTTAAGATAGTGACTTGTGAAACCGTAAACTATGAAACAGTGAGATGTGAAATAGTAAGATTACTACTTAAGGTTTATAATACCCAATTCATGTATGATGTAGTATATTCATTCATAATTTAATGGTTTGGTGAATATATTAGTGAGCTGATATTCAGTTCCAATGAATTCTAAAGTGATATCACCATTTTCATAATGATCTCTCAAAAATTGATGTCTTACAACAATATGTTTTGTCCTAGAGTGTGAAATAGGATTTTTTTTGAAATGCTAATAGCACTTGTATTATCACAATTTATTGGTACATGCTTGAATTGATATCCATAATCTAGTAGTGTGTGTTTCATCCACAAAATTTGTGCACAACAACTACCAGCAGCTATGTATTCAGCTTCTGTAGTAGATAATGCAAGAGAATTTTGTTTCTTAATACACCATGATACTAGTTACTTACCTAAAAAGTGACATGTTATAGAGGTTCTTTTTATATCTAACTTAAAACCACTGAAGTCAGCATCAGAATAACTAACTAACTCAAATGATTGTCCTCTGGTATAGAACAGTCCTAGATTGGGTGTATGCTTGAGGTATTTGAAAATTCTTTTAACAACATTTAAATGAGATTCCTTAGGGTTTTCCTGAAAATGAGCACACATACATACACTAAACATAATATCAGTTCGGTTAGTAGTTAGGTAGAGTATGCTTCCAATCATTCCTTTATAAGTGGTTTGATGAAAATATTTTCCATATTTATTAAGATCCAACTTACAAGTAGTACTCATTGGAGATTCACTTCTTTTAGTGCTTTCCAAACCGAAATGTTTTAGAAGATATTTAGTATATTTTCTTTGATTTAAAATAATACCATCATTATTTTGAAAGATTTTAAATCCAAGAAAGAATTTTAGTTTACCCATTAAACTCATTTAAAATTCATTTTTGCATCATTTTAGAAAATTCAGTACATAAAGAATTCTTTTAAGATCCAAAAATAATGTCATTTACATAGATTTGAACTACTAAAACATCATTGGAAATTTATTTTATAAAAAGGGTAGGATCAGCTATTTCTTTTTTAAAACCTTTGGAAATAAGAAAATTACTTAATCTATCATATTAAGCTCTCAGATCTTATTTTAATCCATTTAAATCATTTGCTAATTTGAAAATATGATTTGGAAAATGAGGATTTGTAAAACTAGGGGGGTTTCTCAACAAAGACACCTCAGCTATATACACATTTAGGAATGCACTTTTAACATCCATTTGATATATTTTGAAATTAAGATGTGCTGCATAAGCAAGTAGAATTCTAATGGATTCCAGTCTAGCTACTGGTGCAAAGGTTTCCTCATAGTCAATTCCTTCTTCTTGACTATAGCCTTATGTAACCAATCTATCCTTGTTTCTAACTATGTTACTGGATTCATCTACCTTATTTCTAAACACCCACTTAGTGCCTATGGTGAATATGTATTTGGGTCTATAAACAAGTTTCCAAACTTTGTTCCTTTCAAAATAATTAAGTTCTTCTTGCATATCCATCACCCAAAATTCATCATTGATAGCATCATTAATGTTTTTAGGTTCAAGTTTTGACAAGAAGACTTTATGTTAAACCTAATTTCTAAGATTAGATCTAGTTTTAGTTCCTCTATCTAAGTCTCCTATAACAGCATCTAAAGGATGGTTCTTAAGAGTTATAATAACTCTAGAAAAATAAGGACTAGTGATTTCAGGTTCTTGTTCAGGTTCATTATGACTTGAATCTGAAGAATTTCCAGAATTGGATATTTTCACAGATTCCTTCACAGGATGGTTAGAGTATTTTGAATTAATTTCTAGACTTGATACATCATCCTCTAGGTTCTCTATAGTGGTTTTAGGCTCATGTGGATCTGTTTCATCAAATTTGATATGAACATATTATTCCACACATTTAGTAATTTTATTAAACACTCCATAGGCTTTACTAGAAATTGAATATCCTATAAATATTACTTCATCTCTCTTGGATGCAAATTTGTCAAGATTATCCTTAGTATTAAGGATAAAGACTTTACAACCAAAAACTTTGAAGTAGCTTAATTTGGGTTTTCTATTGTTCCATAAATCATATGGAGTTCTTTAAAGAATAGGTCTAATCAACACTATATTGATAATATAGCATGTTGTATTTACAGCTTCATCCAAAAAATAGATACATAAGTCATATTCACTAAGCATGGTTCTAGTAATCACTTGCAAGTTTCTATTTCTTCTTTCTACAACTCCATTCTATTGAGGTGTTTTAAGGGAAGATAAATTATGACTATAGCCATTTTGAGAGAAAAAGGATTCAAACTCTTGATTTTCAAACTCACGGCCATGATCACTTCTTAAGGAATTAATTCTAAATCCACTAAGGTTTTCTACAGATTTGGAATATTTGGTGAATTAAGAGCTGACTTTACTTTTGTGATCCAAAAAGAAAGTACAAGTATATCAAGAAAAGTCATCTACAAGAACATAAACATAGTGCTTCCCATTTAAACTAAAAACTCTAGATGGTCCAAAAAAATCCATGTGAACTAGTTCAAGAGTTTGAGAAGTTGACACTATTTATTTTTTTTAAGGAAATTTTGTGTTGTTTTCCCTTTTGACAAGGATTACACACTTTATCTTTTGGAAACTCAAGTTTGGGTAGATCTTTGACTAAGCTTTTTCTAGTTAATTTTATAAGGGATTGAATATTAAAGTGTCATAATCTCCCATTACAAAGCCAATATTCTTTGTGAAATACACTTAAACATGAAATATTTTTTGAGATTAAAGAATCGAAGTTAACAGAGTATAAATTTTCATTTCTTAATACAGAAAACACCAATTCATTTTTAGAATTAAAAACATTGCAAGAATCATCTTCAAATTTAACATGAAATCCATCATCACATTGTTGTGAAATACTGAGCAGATTATATTTCAATCCATCAACAAAAAGTACTTTGGAAATTAAAACTGATTTAGAGTTACCGATTTGGACAATTCCAATGATCTTTCCTTTGGCATTATCACCAAAGGTGACATGTCCACCATAAATTTTTATTAAATTCATGAAGCATGAATAGTCTCATGTCATGTGTCTTGAACACCCACTATCCAAGTACCATAAGATTTTACAATAGCTCTTTAAGAAAATTTACTACAAGATATTCAAATAAAACCAGATTTTGGTAACCATATTTGTTTGGGTCTAGTAATATTAGTGACTAGTTCTTTAGGAACCCATATCTGCCTCATAGGTTTCCTATAATAATTATGTAAATTACTTGAAAATTAAACTCTATTTGGTCTAGAAAAGCTTGAAACAGTAGAGAGTGTATCATAACTTGAACTAGTTGAATTGTTTCTAGAACTGGGAGTAAAGTTATATGTCCTAGACTTAGAAACAAAATTAGTTCTTCCAAAATTTCTTTTATCGGGTTGATAGCCAATACCATTAGTATATTTAGGAGCAATATGTTTACCTAGAATTTTTACTGGAGTATCTTTACCATTAGTAAACCTTTAAAGATACTTTTTCAATTTATCATTAGAGAGTTTTAGTTCATTTTTATCTTTTATTAATTGAGCATTTTCCCCCTTTCTATAGTTAGTTTAGATTTAACATTTGAGGTAAGAGAATGATGTTTCCTTAAATACTTGTATTTATATTTTAGTTCATTACATGTCTCTTCAAGCATATTCCAGTATTCAAAAATTTCTTCATTAGACATATTTTTAGAGTACTCTCATCTCCAGAATAGTACGAATTGTGTACAGGAGATTCCAGTGTTACCTCAGATGTGGTCATCATAAAACACATATTGAATTTGTTAGCTTGTTCACCATGTGAAGATTCTGAGTCACTTGAACTATCCTTAGAAGCACTCCACATTTATTTCATTGCATTTTTATACTTTTTATCTTTGTCATCATATTTTTTTTTACTTGATCTTGGGACAGTTAGACTTTATATATCCCTTTCGCTTACATTCATAGCAGACTATCTCATCAAACTTGTCATTTCTTTACCAGTCTTTCTTCCAGCTTCCTTTTTTATCATACCTTACCTTAAAGTTAGGCTTTCTGAAAAATTTCTTATTTTTGTAAAATCTCTTAAACCTTCTGAATAATTGAGCCATCTCTTCATCAATATCAAGTTATTATTGTTCACTGCTGGAAATTTCTATAGATACTTCTAATTTTTCTTTCTCTTTGTGTTTAGAGGTGGTGGTTTTAAATTTAACTAATTTTCTTTTGGGTTCATCCTCCTCTTCCTTGTTTAATTTTAGCTATTATTCATACATAATTAATTTCCCAATAAGTTCCTTTACAGGTAACTTGTGTATGTCGCATGATTCTCTAATAGAGACAGAGGTTCCTCTCCATCTATCAGGTATGC
Organism: Viscum album; assembly: GCA_963277665.1. Taxonomy (NCBI): domain Eukaryota; kingdom Viridiplantae; phylum Streptophyta; class Magnoliopsida; order Santalales; family Viscaceae; genus Viscum; species Viscum album. Next base: position 371,275 of record CAUJRU010000565.1, read on the forward strand.
ATCTAAGAAGCCGAATGATCTATTCTTTGGCAGTGACTTCTCTTCCAAGAGAAATAATTTTGTTGACAATTTCATTGAACCTGAGATACATGTAACAAATTGGCTCATCATGTTTCATTTTAAAGTTATCATATTTAATAGTATAAGTATTAAGTCTCGTTTCTTTAACACTAGAAGTTCCTTCATGTGAAACAGACCAAGTATCCCAAATTTCATGGGTAGTTTTACATGCAGAAATTTTGTTAAATTCCCCATCTCCTAAAGAGCAATATAGAGCTTTGCAATTTTTATTGTAGGCAGTCTTAGTAGGGTCATCCCAAGTGATTCTATCAGTAGTAGGAATCTTGTACTCATCTATAATTAAAGATGAGATTTCAAAACCCATACTTTCTAAAGGCATATTCATTTTAATTTTCCATTGAGCATAATTTGTTCCATTAAAAAATGGTGGTTTGTTTGTTACAGCACCTTCCAATATATTATCCATAACAAAAAACTTTGAAAGAGCTATAAATTTAGAATTAACAGAAATTTACAGATCTTTAAAGTACAACTACAATCACAGTTGAATAGGGTCAAAAACGGAGGCTTGATAGAATTAACTAATTCCTTTGATACAAAATGTTGGTCGGAGTAGAGTAATTAAGAGTGGGGTGAATTAAGTATCTATAAAAATTTATATTTAAAAGATATTTTAAAAAGGTTCCCCAATAAAATCAATATATCCCACTTAATCAAAGTAATACGGTTATGAAATTTTGATTGTTTAAATAACTTCTCATAAGATTGATTAATTCTAAGTAATCTTAATATCAGTTATTAACATTACTTTTAAAGCTACTCTAATAAGGCAAAACAATTATAACTTCTTTCCAAGATTAACAATCAAAGTAAATTTAGTGATTTATAAATTGTATAGAAAAATAGAGAAAACTAAATAAAACAACACATAGGATATAAAACAAGTGGTTCAGTCTCAAGCCAAGACCTAATCTGTAATGCCCCAACCCCTGTTACCCAAATTCGGTGCATTATTACATAAAATTGGAATGATACAAAGAATCATGTCCTGAAAGACTGATCATTTTAGTAGTCTTGGAAGTACTAGATACATTCATAAGTTTTACATTACATCATGAAATAAAAACATCAACAACATTTTTTCCCCTTTTGAACACACTTATATCCTTAGCCTATCCCTACAGGTCAGTCTTAATATACTTCTTCGCATCCTCGAAAAAATAAAACATAGAAAGGGGTGAGCTCAGATGCTCAGTAAGGATAACAATATAGCAGAAACTTTTATAAATATGCATAAACATTTAAGGCAGTGTAAGACTAAAACAAAATCCTTTTAAACTTGAACTTCAGTATAATATGGAAAAGATAAAATCAAATAATTCCATTTACTTATTCACATGGATATTCTAATAGTCTAATAATCACATGAAATATCAATAGCCACTTTTATAATGATGGAATGCATAATGCCAGACTTCATAACCACATAATCAAGGCCTTGTGCCAAGACTACAAATAAGATTTTGTCAAGGACTTGTTCCAAGACACTAGTTTGTATCATGAGACATACCGATGCATCGAGGAGCTATAGTGCCTTCCACCCATCACTTACTAAATCCAATGCATTCCTCAAATGAAAAGGTTTAAACATAACATAAATATTCCTATTAAAACTAGGATACGAAATGTCAATACATTATCCATAAACCATGAATAGTGTAAAAATAACACATTCACATTCAAAAATATCACAAAACCTTCAATACAATATGGACTTTTTATATCATAATAAATCAACTTCAAACAAGCTTAAAATCCATCAAAGGATGTTGACATAGATGAAATCAAAACTTTTTGAGAGAAATATATCTTTCTATTTTGAAATCATTTAGAAGTCATGTAATTGTAAAAGAAAACATTTATTTTGAAAATATTCTTATAATCTTGTAAGGGAAGCTTCGATGATGTTATAATGGTGGAAAATAGTCGCACCCGCCATATAAGTTAAAAAAACATTCTTACCTTAATTTTGTCGAAAAGGTCGTAAAGTACCTTGTTTGGAAAATGACGAAAATATTACTTTCAAAACATATACGGTAAATAATGGTATAAATGACTTTAAACCATATTATAGTAAATGATAAAAATGTTTTGAAATACATTTTTAAGAAAACAAGGATGTGGATGATAAAGTGGTCTTAGCAGATACTTATGTAAAAACAACCTCAGATATTAAAGAGATCGTGAAATTAACCCTTACCTTGTACTTTTCCATGGTAGAGGGTGTGTTAACCTCTTATATAATAGTTAAATAATTGTTATTAAATTATACAAGAACTATATACATAAATATGATATCATATATGATCTTTTAATATTTCTTTGTTAATGATATTTCAGTAGTATCATCGTTTCGGGTGTTAACTGATTCGTTTTCTTTTATATGATTTGTTACGTAAGTAATGTTTGTTATGGATAAGATGTATCTTATTCATATTCATAATGATATTAAGTCTTTAAACATTATTTTTAATCATCAAATGAAAATTATTCTTGAATGGATATGATGGGGAATAAATCTCATCGCGTTCGTGGAGACGGTAATCTGTATGTACGCACGAGCGACAATATCATTATTTTGATATTAAAATCATATATAATTGGATGGTATATAATATATAAAGAATAATTATAATTTTATATTTATTATTTACATAATTTATACTCATTATTATACCCATCCAAATGATTAAGTATTTGAATAACAAACTACACCACGACGTGGAGACGGTAATCCGTACGTACGCACGTATGGTGACTTTGTCATTTATAGGATGGATAGAATAATGAATATGGTTGTACCATTTTTATAATAAATTAAAAGTATATATAAGATACTTTATTTATTATTTTGTAATGGAAAAAATAAAGAAAGAATAAGTGGAAGAAGAAAAGAACTTGAAAGAGGTGGTGAAATATTTACCTCTTCTTCGGGTTCTTCCTTTTTATTTGATCAAAATGGATCCTTAGGTTGTCTTTATGACCAAAGTAAGGCCTATGGGATGAAGGGAGGAAAGTTGGGAGGATATTTTGTCAGGTTTTGGCTGATCCAAATGTCTTTGAAGGTGTGAATTTGAGAGAAGGGAAAGTTCCCTTTTATAAGAGGGGTGAGGGGCACCTTAGGAAAAGCTTGAAATATTGTTTTATAATAAAATAATTTTCGGTTTCTAATGGCTTAAAAATGAATTATTTAAATTATAAGGTGGTTTTGGATCAAAAACAACTCAACCAATAGGTTTTATATAGGTTTGGGTCACTATATTAACCTTATCTTTTAGATTTAACTCTTAGTTAAATAGTTTGTCATTTACCATGTCTCTTTGTATTTTTATATTATATGGTTAATAAACTTACTATAAACTTCCAAGAGAACCCCAGGTGGTTAATTATTAATATATAAAACCTTACCTAATTCCTTTGGTAGAACCTTATATTTTTAGGAATTTTATATCCACTAATAATATAGTATTTGTTTTAAAAACTCAATTATGTCAATTTTGACACTATTTAGTATTTGATTTTTGTGAAAATCATAATAGCATGATTACTTAGAAAAATATTATTTAATCAACTCTAACATGTCATATTAACCTCTAAAATCAGTTTAATTCATCAAAATACCCAAATTACATTTATTTGGATATTTATAATATCAATTATTTTAATCTTTCTTTAATAAGGTAATTACTGCATCATCATTATGTTGTAAATAAATTAAATTATTTAATGTATAAAAATTATAAATAAAATACCATTATGTTTAAAATATTTTTTAGATTTATAATTAATATTTATATTTGAATTTATATTGTGTGTAACCCTATATTAAAAATGGTTTAGTTATTAAAATTTGAATTTAACTCTTTTAACTCTTCTTTAAATAAAATAATAATAAATGTCCTAATCTAATCCAAGTGGACCAAAAGGAAAATATTTTATTCCTAAGTTTGTTTTTGGTAGAATTACACTTATAAAATAGAATTATGACTTGTTTTAGGGAAATTATAATATCATTTTTACCTTTAATTGCCCTATTTACTTTTAACCGCGGTAAATAAAATTTAAAAGTTACCATTCACCAAAAATTATTTCCATCTTATTGAATCACATTTTACTTACTGATATCAACTGTGTCTCTCCTATTTTCTAAATTCAACTCACAGAAGTGGTAAAATTAAGTTTTATGCAAATTTGCAAATGCTTCTTGGAGGTGGGTAAAAGACGGTAAAAAGTTCAATAAAATTTTTATATATCTAAAATTATTATAAAATAACTCCAATGAATTAAATTGAACTTATATAGGTATTTTGTATCTATTTTGAAATAAAATAAATTTTAATAAAATAAAAAATTATTTAAATAGAAAATTTGGTTTTAACCAATAATGCAGTGTTTCTTCACTATTCATTAAAAATTGAAATTTTTCAGAAAAATACCAAAAATGCACCCTAAGATAATTTTGATATTTTTAATTCAAAAATGAAGTCCATTTTTAAAGATAAAATTTTTAAAATTTCAAAAAGTGTGTATTACTAATCATAACGGCTAGTTTGATTGGTTACGGTGTGTTAAAATCTCGAAGTTGCGTACAAAGCAAGCTATTGCATTATTCAAAGGGAAACGTACCATGGAAGATTGGGGTGTTACATTCTCCACACCTTAAAATAGTTTTGTCCTCAAAATATTTAGAATATTACTGCATAAAAAGATTCAGGTGGTTCTTCATCATAAGTTCCCTGGGTTCCCACGTTGCCTCTTCCATCTTATGGTTTCTCCGTGGAACTTTTACCAGACGAGTCGTCTGGTTTCTCAGAACTTGTTCTCTTGTATTAAGAATTTTTACAGGCTCTTCACAATAAGATAGATCATGTTCCAATTCAATTTCCCCATAGGTGAGTACATGCGTTGGGTCAGGCATGTATTTTCTCAACAGTGATATGTGGAACACATCGTGAACTTTGGAGAGACTTGGCCACATTTCCAAACGGTAATCTACAACCCCAATTTGTTCTAGAATTTCTAAAGGTCCGATGTACCTGGGACTCAATTTACCCTTCTTACTAAATCGTATAACTCTATTCCATGGATATACCTTCAATAAAACATGATCTTCAACCTGAAATTCCAAATCCTTCCTTCGGTTATCGGCATAGCTCTTCTACCTACTTTGTGCTGCTTTGATGTGGGTTTGGATAACATTCACCTTTTCCATCATTTCTTCAACATGTTCTGGGTCTATGAGTTTTCTTTCACCAACATCATCCCAACAAGTTGGTGTGAGACATCTCTTTCCATATAACGCTTCATATGGTGCCATCTGAATACTTTAATGGAAGTTATTGTTATAGGAAAATTATACCAGAGGTAAATATTGATCACACATACCTTGAAAGTCAAGTGAGAAAGATCTCAACATGTCTTCTAAGGTTTGAATATTCTGTTCTAATTGTCCATCATTTTGAGGGTGGTAGGCAGTGCTCAAATGAAGTTTAGTATCCAGAGCTTTCTGAAGATATTTCGAGAATCTTGATGTAAAACGGGGATCTCGATTAGAAACAATCAATAAGGGTACTCTATGAAGTCTTAAAAATTCATTAATATATATTTTTACTAGACGTTCAAGTGGTAAATCTTCTCTTATAACAAGAATGTAATGACCAAAACTTTCATTAATGGAAATACCTCTTGATCTAATTAAATGTGTCTTTATATAAAATGTTTATATAAAATGTAAAATTATTTGGTTTTATGTTTTTGGATTTTAAAATATTGTTAAGAATTTTTACCATTTCTAATATAGCCGTTGAACAGTGATTACATGATTTGTATAAATATAGGGATTTAACAAATCCAATTTACTCAGACAAAGGAAGTGATGGCCTCATCCAGTAGTTGTTCTCCATACGAAGCCCATTTGTAAGATCTTGAAAAGGAGGTTTTATATTTGGGCTTTTCTCTTGACCAAGCCCAAGACGAGCTTTAATATGTTAAGGTCGAGCAGGACCACCTATGAGAGAAGTGGAAGTTGATAGAGATTACCACCCGAGCAATGTTATCCGAGCCACCCCAAGAGTATGTCACCATCGCACACCTTACTCTTTGGTATTATGCGGGTGTTTTAAGGGGTTATTTAACAAGACCCTATTACTATAGTTATGTACATTATTTTTTTATATAATAATGAATATACATTCATTTTATTATTGTTACCTTGTAAATAGTTTTTAAAGCACAAACAGTATTTTTAGTTAATGTTCAACTAAGAAATCTATTTTGATGAATTAATGGATTTTTGAATTAAATAACATTTTAATAAAATATTATTATTATTAATAAATTTATTTTTATTAAATCTAAATGATTGTATAATTTTATGAATGCAATTGTAATTTTTATTAAGGTTTGAAAGTCATTTTTGTCAAAACCCATGAATTTTCAATAAATGTTGGTTTTTATTTTAAAAGTGAAAATTAACATATTTATAAAATTATTTAGATAAAATTAATATTATTTCTATAATCAGGACGTTGAAATTATCCAACAGTGAATTTTTCATAATTTTATGAGATAGTTAAATTTTTGGGTAAAAATTAAATACCGTTTAAATAAATAATGTGTTTTATGACATCATAATGAACCAATAGTGATGTAATAAAATACTATAAACTTTATGTTCATCCAATATATGTTTTACCATTAAAATAATGTGATTTTTGGGTTTGTTTGATTTATTTTTCAAAGATTTAGTGGACCCTTCAAGACTTATTAAACATTTTGTCTTTTTAAATTGTTTTCCTTGGGAGTATGACTCACCACCACATAATCAACCCCATTATTTTAATAATTTCCGACTTTGGCCTTATAAAATATTGTTTTCCACTTCCCTTTTCCAAAAACCATGGGAAAAAACCATGGTATGGTTTTTGTTTTGGATTAGTTTAATGTGAGATGTCCCAAACCTAAATAATAAAGAATTCCCTCACATTTCCTATATAAACCCACCCAAGCTCCTGCTTCCTCCTCACTCAAAGCCTTTGGATTTTGTCCAACCTATTCCCTAATCTCTATATAATCCTCCCAAGGTTCCCCAATCTCCCAAGAATCCTCTCTCAAGCCTCTCTCAAGCCTTTGGAAGCACACTTCCAAGTAAGGGTTTTTTCTTCCTTTCTCATTTTTTCCCAATATTCTTTATGTTGTTATGCCCTTTTCATTTCAATTATAAATGTTAGGGTATGGTTTCTCACCTCCCCCATACTTCCCTATTTATTTATGAATGATGGGATACCCCTTTCTCTCTCATTAAATTCCTCCCATGTACACCCGTTACTATGCCAAAATTTCGAAAGGAATTTCTCTCTCCTCATTTACATTCAAGAAATTATTCTATATCATGAATCTAAATTCCATTAAATTTGTTGGGACATGTATCTATATGACCCCATTACTGTCCATGTCATGTAAATATTATGAGACACCCCTTTCTCTCTCATCAACCATTTTTATGAGTTATTATGTCACTCTGGTATGCTGCCGAAATTGCACCGTGCTTTTCCAAGACAAAGTCATTGTATAGTGAATACCATGTCCATTTCTCTATCAAGGGTATTCACCTTTATTCACATTTACTTATTGTTTAAATAGTTTCATGTATGTATTCCAAATTTGTTTATCATGTAATAAAATATTATGTTGAATGATTCAATGTTTTATGATCCATGTGGCACACTTATGCATGAAATGAAATGTTTAAGAAGGGTGTGCCTTGATAGCGCTCCAATGCATTGGGTAAAGTATATTATCCTGATAAGTCATGTGCAATGGTTTTTTACTCATTCTAATTCAAGTGCAATTAGGTTTTACTTGTGCTTCATGTGTAATGAGGGTTACTCGTGCTCCATGTGCAATGAGTCTTGGCTCATGCTAATTCCATGTTAAGTGTTGTTGCCACATTTCCATGTTATGATTATCATGCTTTATCATGCCTTTATGTTTATGGTTATCTTGTTCTCTATTGATATGCATATTTTCTGACATGTATTGTATTCCTCATGTTATTCCATGATTATTCCCTTACTGGGATTTATAGCTCACCCTTTTCTTGTGCGTGTCCTCAGGTTATCCCATGCAATGCTAAGTACGAGGGAATGTAGCGGTCATGTAAAGGAAGTTTTCAATAAAGATGTTGTATTCCATGTTTTAAGTTGTTATGTAATGATCCTAATCCCCAAAGACATTATTCCTCTTGATTTTCTATGTTGTATCAAGTTAATTTTATGTAGTAAATTATGTTTAATTGTGTAATAAAAAGATCAGGGTTGTCATAGTTGGTATCAGAAGATAGGTTTAGTTATTTTTTGGATTAGGATTAGAAAACCCTAGTAAAAACTTATATACATGACTAAGTATAATAAAAACATCCCTAAGTTTTGGTGAGTATTTAGTAAGTGATTTATCAATAAAATAAATCACTATCTGGATATGAGTAGATAGAGGCGGCTCTGGAACAGATGTATCCTAGGGGTAGAACCCGAAAACACCGCTTTGAGCTAGACTTGAACGGGAACTGGTGCATGAAAACAGGCCTTGATGCACTCTTGGTTACGACACTCTCGGAGGATATTCTTTGGTTAATTCACAAGCTTAGTATAAACCATTATTAAGGGACAAAAAAATTCCATAAGAATATATGTTAGAAAGTATATCATGGATAACATAGACTGAAGCCAATAGATTCATATGTTAAAGAAATAAAAGTTATTTATAAGTCATTAGTTTTGTCCTTGGATTACCCTTTATGTGTTACCCCTAACTTTCCTTTTATTCTAGCCAATGGTCAGTAATAGGAGGACTCGGGCTAACAACCAATGTGAAGATCAATGTGATGATTGTACTAATGAGATTCCCAATCCAATGGGAGTGGGAATCGAAAACATTGTCACACTTCTCTCTCAGATAACTCAAGATTTGAATAGAAAAATGGGTCAAGAGTAATGTTCGAACCCCCCTAAGAAAGAATAAGTCACTATCGAGAGCTTTATGAGACAAAGGCCTACTAATTTTAATGGATCATCTGATCCCTCAATCGCCGAATAATATATCAACTCCATTAAAAAGATCTTCTTCATCCTTCAATGTTCTGAACAAGAGAAGGTTATCTCAGTTGTTTATCATATGGAGGGTGAAGCTAACCAATGGTGGACGTTGATCAAAAATACTAAGCCTAAGGAGGAGATCGAGGCATTGGAATGGAAGGATTTTTGGAAGATGTTTCTCGATAAATATTTTCCGTGCACCCTCTAGATTAAGATGGAAAGTGACTTCCTTGCCCTCAAGAAAAAAGACGACGAATCTGTTGGAGCGTATGAGGCAAACTTCAAGAGGCTTTCACGATACACTTCCAGATTTGTTGTTACCCCTGAATGCAAGGTTGAACGCTTCTTTAGTGGGATGAAACCTAGCCTGCGGAAATCGCTGGAGATCCATGACTTCAAAAGCTATGAGTAAATTGTCTGATGTGCCCTTAAGGTCGAAATGGAGATCAGAGAATCTCAGGGGTATCATGGGGATAAGAAGTGTAAGTTGGACTTCAATTTTGGTGGTATGATGGATAAATTCAATGGTGCTAAGAAGATCTAGCACCCCACTTTCCAAAGGTATGGAAAGAAGCACCCCGGAAATTGCCTGAAGGGGACAAGGAAATGCTTTAGGTGTGGAAGAGAAGGGAACCTGGCTATTAACTATCAGAAAAAAAGAACCGCGACTGAGATAGAGGATATAAAAGCTTCGTTCGAACCTCAACACGTGGTTCATTTCTACAAATACAAAGAACCATGGAATCTTGAAAATCAGTTCCCTAAGCCAAGGGTTTTTAGAGGCAATTAACAACCTCCAAGGCCACAAGGGAGAGCTTTTGTGATCACTACTGCTGAAGTGAACCCCGAAAACGAAGTGGTGAAAGGTATGTTAGTTATTCATTCAATAATAGCGAACATGTTTTTTATTCAGGTTCTATTCATTCTTTTATATCTCGAAAGTTTAGTAGAACAATCTAAGCACCACCACAAATCATGGAAGTGAAGATGTCGGTGAGTATGGAAAATGGGGAAATCATTTTATCCCATGAATATAACTCCTCACCTATCATAATATGTGGTTTAAACTTCCCAAAGAACCTCATCATACTCCCTCTGGTGGAATTTGATGCGATTCTTGGCATGGATTGGCTTTCCTTATATAGATCCAACATAAATTTTCGGGAGAGGAAAATCACTCTTCATGTGGATAATTGACCCCTGATTCTATACAAGTGCAAGGAGGAAGATGAATCTTCTTTAGCTCCATTATATCAAGCATAGATATTAATTCCATATGAGCATGCATATCTGGCTCAAATGATTGAGTTCAAGGAAGCAACCATCCTTGAAGACATGTCTATTTTGAGAGAATTCGCTGAAGTGTTTCCTGGGGAATTGCTTGGTCTTCCTCCTAGAAGAGATGTTGAATTCTCAATTGATCTTATACCTAGGGCATTTCCAATATCCAAGACTCCGTATAGAATGGATGTTGTGAAGCTTCAGGAGATGAAGAAACAACTACATGAGAATCTAGATAAAGGGTATATACGCCCAAGTGATTCACCATGGGGTGCACCAGTCCTCTTCATCAAGAAGAAGTATGTGTCGATGTGCCTTTGCATCGATTATCGTGAGCTCAACAAAATCATGATAAAGAACAAGTATCCTCTCCCACAAATTGATGACTTGTTCGATAAGCTTCATGGAGAACAATACTTCTTTAAGGTGGATTTACGGTTGGGATATTATCAAGTAAGGGTGAAGAAGGAAGATATCCCTAGGACTACTTTTTGTACAAGATATGGGCAGTATAAATTTATAGTAATTCCTTTCGTACTCACTAATTCTCCAGCAATATTCATGGACTTGATGAATAGAGTCTTTAGAGATTACCTCGACAAATTTGTGGTAGTCTTTATAGATGATATTCTGATATACTCCAAAACCAAGGAGGATCATGAGGAGCATCTGAAAACTATACTAGAGACCTTGCGGAGGGAGAAGCTCTATGAAAACTACAGAAAGTGTAAGTTCTGGTTGAAGGAGGTCTCATTCTTGGTACATATCATCACAAGCAATGGGATATCTATGGATCCCTCCAAAACAGATGCAATTGAGGGATGGTCGAGACCAACATCGGTAACGGATATCCATAGCTTCTTGGGGTTAGCTGGATATTATCGATGATTTGTGAGAAATTTCTCATGATTGTCTAACCCTCTTACCAAGCTAAATCGGAAGGGAGTAAAGTTTTCTTGGAGTGATGAATGTGAATAAAGCTTCAAGAAGTTGAAAATGAGGCTTATTACTGCGTTCGTTCTCACTTTACCCACAAGTGGAGAACTTTTTATGGTATTCAGTGATGCTTCAAAGAAGGGAATGGGATGTGTGTTGATGAAAAATGAAAAATTCATTTCCTATGCTTCAAGGAAATTGAAAGTTCATGAATAGAACTATCCAACACATGACCTCGAGTTGGCTGCAGTGATCTTCTCTTTGAAAATTTGGCGGCATTATCTCTTTAGGGAGAAGTTTGAAATATATACGAACCACAAAAGCCTCAAGTATATATTCACACAGAAAGAGTTGAACATGCACCAATGAAGATGGTTAGATCTGATCAAAGATTATGACTGCTCAATCCATTACCACCCTGGGAAAGCGAACAAGGTGGCGGATGCCCTAAGTAGAAAGGACCCAACGATTCTATCATTGATGAGAATTGAAAAGGATCCAATCTTATTAGATTTTATGAAGATGGACATGGTAATCATAAAGAAGGGAACATCATCAATCCTTTCACAAATGATTGCTCAACCATCACTTTTGGAAAGGTTAAAGGATGCTCAAAAAGATGATATGGGAATTCAGGAAAAAGTGGAAGCTATCGGAAAAGGGAAATCCTCGGAGTTTAATGTTAATGAAGAAAGAATTGTGAGATTTGGGAAAAGACTATGTGTTCCATTAAGTCCAGATCTGAAGAAGGAACTTTTGGATGATGCACATAGTTCAAATTTCTCTATTCACCCAGGAAACACAAAGATGTATCGAGATATCCAAGAGCATTATTGGTGGGATAATATAAAGAAGGAGATCACTGAATATACATAAAAGTGTCTGGTGTGTTAGCAAGTGAATTCAGAGAGGTAGAAGTCTAAGGGGATGATGTAACAATTTCCCATACCAGAATGGAAATGGGAGAACATAACCATGGACTTTGTCACTGGACTTCCGAAGACATGCAAAGGCAACAATGAAATCTGGGTTGTTGTGGATCGTCTTACAAAGGCTGCACACTTCATTTCTATTCAGGAGGATTTCTCATTGGATCAACTAGCACATATATATATTAGGGAAGTGGTAAGGATTCATGGAGTACCACTATCTATTGTGTCTGATCGAGATCCAAGATTTACCTCTAAGTTTTGGAAGAGTCTTCAATATGCTCTGAATACTGAACTGAACTTTAGTACGGCCTATCGTCCTCAAACTGATGTCTAATCCAAGCCGACTATCCAAACACTTGAGGACATGTTGAGAGCATTATCGATGGACTTTAAAGGAGTATGGGATCAACATCTTCCTCTGGTTGAGTTCTCTTATAATAACAGTTTCCACTTGAGCATCCAAATGGCGCCATATGAAGCCCTTTATGGAAAAAGGTGCAGAACACCAGCGTGTTGGGATGAGGTCGGTGAGCGTAAGCTACTTGGACTAGAAATGGTCGAAGAAATGGTTGAAGAAATGGTATAGAAGGTGAAAACCATTCAGCAGCATATCAAGGAAGCCTGGAGTTGACATAAGAGTTATGCAGATAATTGTCGATGATACCTTGAGTTTAAAGTTACAAACATGGTATTTCTATGCATATATCCATGGAAGAAGGTCATGAGGTTTGGAAAGAAAGGAAAGTTAAGTCCAAGATACATCAGCCCCTTCGAGATTCTTGATCGTGTCAGGGTTGTGGCCTATCGACTAGAACTTCCACCTACCATGGCCAAAGTACATGATGTCTTTCATGTATCCCTCTTAAGGAAGTACATACTGGACCCTTCACATGTACTCTCTTCAGAGGTGGTATATTTAGAGGATGATCTTTCTTATGAGGAGCAACCGATGAAGATCTTAGATCGTAGAGAAAAAGTTCTACAAAATAAGACAATGCCCCTCATCAAGGTGTTATGGTGAAACCACAAGTTTAAAGAAACGACGTGGGAATCAGAGGAAATGATGAAGCAGAGTTACCCAAATCTGTTTTAGTGTGGGAAAAGGAAATTTTGAGGGAAAAATTTCTTGGGGGGGGAAGATTGTAACAACCCAAACTTTTATTAATGGAAATCCCTATTGATCTAATTAAATGTGTATTTATATAAAATGTTTATATAAAATGTCAACTTATTTGGTTTTATGTTTTTTAATTTTAAAATACTGCTAAGAATTTTGACCGTTGCTAATATAGTCGTTGAATAGTGATCACATGATTAGTATAAATATAGGGCTTTAACAAATCTAATTTACCCAGACAAAGGAAGCGATGGCCTCATCCAGTAGACATGCCCCATACGAAGCCCATTTGTCAGAGCTCGGAAAGGAGGTTGAGTATTTGGGATTCACTCTTGACCAATCCCAATCCAAGCTTGAATTTGTTAAGCTCGAACTGGACCACCTACGAGAGAAGTGGAAGTTGATAGAGATTACCACTTGAGCAATGTTATCCGAGCTACCCCAAGAGTCTGTCGCCATCACACACCTTACTCTTCGGTCTTATGTGGGTGTTTTAAGAGGTTATTTAACAAGACCCTAGTAATATGTTTATGTACATTATTGTTGTATATAACAATTAATATACATTCATTTTATTATTGATACCTTGTAAATAGTTTTTAAAGCACAAATAGTATTTTTAGTTAATGTTCAACAAAGAAATCTATTTTGATGAATTAATGGATTTTTGAATTAAATAATATTTTAATAAAATATTATTATTATTTTTAAATTTATTTTTATTAAATATAAATGATCGTATATTTTTATGAATTCACTTGTAATTTTTATTAAGGTTTGAAATCCATTTTTTGTCAAAACCCGTGAATTTTCGATAAATGTCAGTTTTTATTTTAAAAGTGAAAATTAACTTATATAGAAAATTATTTATATAAAATGAATATTATTTCTGGAAATAGGACATCGAAATTATCCAACGGTGAATTTTTCATAATTTTCTGAGACAGTCAATTTTTTGGATAAAAATTAAATACCGTTTAAATATATAATGTGTTTTATGACATAATAATGATCCAATTGTGATGTAATAAAATACTATAAACTTTATTTTCAACCAATATATGTTTTACCATTAAAATAATGTGATTATAGGTTTTTTTTATTTATTTTAAAAAGCTTTAGTGGACCCTTCAAAACTTATTAAACATTTTGTCTTTTTAAATTATTTTCCTTGGGAGTGTGACTCACCTCCACATAATAAAATCCATTATTTTAAGAAGTTCGGACTTTGGACTTATAAAATATTGTTTTCCACTTCCATTTTCCAAAAACCATGGGCAAAAACCATGGACTGGTTTGTGTTTTGGATTAGTTTAATGTGAGGTGTCCCAAACCTAAATAATAAATAATTCCCTCACCTTTCCTATATAAACCCACCCAAGCTCCCACTTAATCCTCAATAAAAGCCTTTTTAGTTCGTCTAACCTCTTCCCTCTTCTCTCTAGAATCCTCCCAAGGTTCCCCAAGCTCTCAATAATCCTCTCTCAATCCTCTCTCAAGCCTTTGGAAGCACACTTTCAAGTAAGGGTTTTTTCTTCCTTTCTCATTTTTGTCCAATATTCTCTAAGTTGTTATGCCCTTTTAATTTCAATTATAAATATTGGGGTATGGTTTCAAACCTCCCCCATACTTCCCTCTTTATGTTTTAATGATGGGATACCCTTTATCTCTCATTAAATGCCTCCCATGTACACATGTTACTATGCCGAAATTCCGAAAGGAATTTCTCTCTCTTCATTTACATTCAAGCAATTCTTATGTATCATGAATCTAAATTCCATTACATTTGTTGGTACTTTTATCTATATGACCCCCTTACTGTCCATTTCATGTAAATATGATGATACACCCATTTCTCTCTCATCAACCATTTTTATGAGTTCTTACGTCATGTCGTTATGCTGCCGAAATCGTACCATGCTTTTCCAAGACAAAGTCATTGTGTAGTGAATACCATGCCCATTTATCTATCAAGGGTATTCACCTTTATTCACATTTACTTATTGTTTAAAGAGTTTCATGTATTTATTTCACATTAGTTTATCTTGGAATAAAAAATTATTTTGAATGATTCAATGTTTTATGATCCATGTGGCACACTTGTGCATGAAATGAAATGTTTAAGAAGGGTGCGCCCTGATAGCGCTCCAATGCATTGTGTAAAGTACAGTATCATGATAAATCATGTGAAATGGGTGTTTACTCATTCTAATTCAAGTGAAATGAGGATTTCCTTGTGCTTCATGTGCAATGAGGGTTTACTCATGCTTCATGTGCATTGAGCCTTAGCTCATGCTAATTCCATGTTAAATGTTGTTTCCACATTTCCATGTTATGACTATCATGATTTATCATTTATTTATGTTTATGCTTCTATTTTGCTCTATTGATATGCCTATTTTCTAACATGTATTTTATTCCTCCTGTTATTCCATTATTATTCCCTTACTGGGCTTTATATCTCACCATTTTCTTATGCATGTCCTCAGGTAATCCCATGCAATGCTAAGTACGAGGGAATATAGTGGTCATGTAAAGGAAGTTTTCAATAAAGATGTTGTATTCCATGTTTTAAGTTGTTATGTAATGATCCTAATTCCCAAAGACACTAGACCTCTCAATCTTCTATATTGTATCAAGTGAAGTTTATGTAATAAATTATGTTTAATTTTGTAATAAAAATATCAGGGTTGTCATAAAGAAAATGTGATCACTTGGTAAGATGATCAAAAATGACCCATATTGCATCATTCCTTCTAGGATTATTTGGTATCCCCATAAAAAATTCCATCAAAATATTATCCCATTTCCACTCAGGTATGGTAATTGGTTGCATGACTCCTCTAGGTTGTTGCCTTCTAGCTTTCACTTATTGACAAACCATACATCTTGACACAAAATCAGCAATCTCCCTCTTCATGTTGTCCCACCAAAAATGTTCCTTAAAATATATATAAATCTTAGTGATAACAGGGTGTATAGAGAAATTGGAGCTATGAGAATCATCCAAAAATTCCCTTTTTAGATGAGGTAAATTGGGAACACAAAGTCTCTTCCAAAATTTCAAAATCACATCTTCGTATATGAAGTCACTCAATCTACCATCATTCACAGCTTTAATTTTCTTTTGAAACTCCTCATCATCAGTCTGAGAACTTTTTATCCTTTCTAGTGAAGATGGTTTGGTAACCATTTGAAAAATAATTGATGTTTAACCTTCCATGATTATTTCCATATCCATTTTCACTAGGTCCATGAAAATAGGATCCCTTTCAACTCTCATCTTGTTCAAAACTCCATGATCCTTTCTACTCAAAGCATCGGCCACCCTATTTTCCTTCCCCGAGTGGTAGTGTATTGTGAGATCATAATCCTTGAGTAGTTAAAGCCATAAAATTTGCCTCATGTTGGGTTATTTTTGTGAGAAAATATACTTCAAACTCTTTTGATCAGTATAAATCTCACATTTTTTACCATAGAGATTGTGTATCCATATTTTTAGAGAAAATATTATAGTTGCTAACTCAAGATCGTGAGTAGGATATTTTTTATCATAAATTTTTAGCTAACGTGATGCATAAGAAATAACTCTATCATTCTGCATATGGACACAACCAAGTCCTTTCTTTGAAGCATCACCATAAAAAACAAACCCATCATTCCCCGATGGTAGAGTCAAGAAAGGAGCATTGACTAATCTTCTCTTCAGTTCCTCAAAACATTATTCACACTCTTTTGTCCAAACAAATTTAACCCCTTTACATATAAGCTTTGTTAATGGGTTAGCCAACTGGGCAAATTTCTGGACGAAACATCGATAATAACCTGCTAAACCAATAAAACTACGTACCTCAGTTATACTCATCGGTGTTGAACATTCTTGGATTTACTTGGTCTTTGAAGGATCAACAGAGATTCCATCCTTAGAGAAAATATATCCAAGAAAAGAAATCTCCTGAATCCAGAATTCACACTTGCTAAATTTCCCATATAATTCATTTCTTTTAAGAGTCTTTAGAATAATGCACAAGTAATTTTCATGACCTTCATAGCTTTTAGAGTATACCAAGATATCATCAATAAATACCACTACAAATTCATCAATATATTCCTTGAAAACTCTATTCATTAGATCCATGAAGACATAGGGTGCATTAGTCAACCCAAAAGGCATTACTGTAAACTCGTAATGCCCATACCTAGTTCGAAATGTTGTTTTCAGAATGTCTTCCTTCTTCACACACAACTGATGATATCCAGATCGAAGGTCAATCTTTGAAAAATATTGAGCTCTATGAAGTTGGTCGAATAAATAATCAATTCGAGGTAGGGGATACTTGTTCTTTATTGTCATAGCATTGATTTCCCTATAGTCAATGCACAACCTCATAGATCCATCTTTATTATTAACAAAAAGAACAGGGGATCCCCATAGAGAAACACTAGGGTGAATAAATCCCTTGTTACTCAATTCCTCTAGTTGTTTATTTAGTTCCACTAATTCTGCAGTGGACATTCTATAAGGGATCTTCGATATGGGCCTTGAACCATGAATTAAATCAATGTAAAACTCAATTTATCATTCTAGAAGATGTCCAAGTATATCTTATAGAAACACATCAACATATTCTTGCACAATAGGTACATCCTCTATTTTAACATTCTTTTCCTCACCCATAGTTATTTCATTCTCTTCATCCCCAATAATTGAATTTAGTTGAGCTATTGGTGGTGGATCTAGATAAGAATTAGGTGGTGAAGTTTCTGCTCTAATGATAAGGTACTCCTTATCATCAATGAGAATTGTAACCTCCATCTTCTTACAATAAATTTTCATATCATGGTCCGAAATCTAATCCACACCAAAGATTATATCAAATTCAATCAAGGGTATAATGATGAGATCAGTAGTTAAAGAACACTTATATGCCCAAATGGGAATTGATTCACAAAACTTTGTTGCAATGATACTTCCCTTAGGTGTTTTGACTAAAAACTCCCTTGTTAAGTCAATTTGAAAATATCTAATTTTCTAAGAAAACTGGGAAGATATGAAACAATGTGATGATCCATAATCAAATAAATCATTTTATAAACTTTAGGAAACCATTAAATTACCTACCACCACGTCTTTCGGAGCTTCAACCTCAACAGTTGTGATATCATAAGATTGTCCTTTTATGAGGTAACTTTCCTTGGGGCATAGGACATTCATTTTCATAATGCTCCCTTTCTCTACAATTGTATCATTCAACATTGACAGCCTCTTTCTTCCCCTTGAAATCACAAGTTTGGTGACCTTTTTCACCACACTTGTAACAGACTCCCATTCCCATCAGGAAAGTACCGGGGTGTTTCTTCCCACATTTACCACATGATGGGTATTCAAATTTTCCCTTCTTCCCCTTATTTCCATTTACAGAGTGTTCAGTAGATCTCTTCTTTTCATGCTTTGCATTAAAGTCATAAGACTTAGAGAATTATTTTTCTGTCTTGATAGAACATGAGACAATATCTTTATATGACGAGAAGGATTGTGAGACTAATGCTCGATGGAGAAATGGTTTTAACCCATCAAAGAAACGATCAATCTTACTTCTTGGGTTATGTATATAATCTGTAGCATGTCTTGCTAACCTTGTAGAATTACCCTCGTATTTTGTGACATTCTCATCCTCATTTTGTCACAGACTCAAAAATTTTATTTACATATTCGCTCGATTGTCATGAGGAAAATATTTTTCTAAGAAAATATCTTTAAACTCCCTCCATTCCATATTTGATACTTCATAATCTTCCTTTGTGTTTTGAATCAATGACCACCATTGATATGCATCTCCCGTGAGGTGATAAACGGCCATGACAACTTTTTCCCTTTCATACCAAGATGCACATCATAGAATATGACATAGATAAGTTGATTTGGTGATAAAAATTTGAAATCCCTGACTATATGCTTTCGATGCATGCTCTAGAACCAACAAAAACTTGAAATAAAGTTCCATAGTATCTAAACTCGACACGAAAATAATGTTTTTGGTGATATATGGTACATAATAACAATTACCTAATAAAATAACCTTTCCACTATACAAAGTAAGATAATAATAGACAATTATTAATATTGTGAGTCTTTCACCATTCATTGCTCAGAGATCCACCTCACCCTTTTTAATCATCTTGAATCTACTCGGTTCCTATATTTGAATACAAATGTGTGATCCACATACAGTATCAATTATCTAACTTGTAGAAATAGACAAATTGCATTCAATTAAAAGTATACCTAAAGTAGAAGTATTGCCTTGCTTCCTTTTCCTAACCATTAAATTATTCTTCCAATGGCCTTTCTTCCCACAAGAAAATCATACAACTTTTGATCATTTCTCTTCATATTTATCTTTATCTTATTGTAAGGTTATTGTATTGGGGTCTTTGGCTCGGACTTAGCCTTAGACCCCTTCACCTTTCCCTTTATCCTTTTGTTCACTATAAGGATAGAAGAAGTTGAATTATCCATATCTATTGTACTGTACAGGTGGTTATTTTCATTTGATCTATAATAAATAAACTTTATCATATTAGTACTTTATCTTGATTACCAATAGAAATTACTGATTAATTAATCTATAAATGTCACTTACTTTTATCAAATACTAGTATTCCTCAACTACTAGATTTAGAATATTATATCATTTGAATATTCCAATGGAAATGATACTTTGATGAATCTTCTCATAATCTAAGCTATTGTTATGCCACTACTCAGAGAGATTCAAGGTAGGAATTTGGTTGTCTAACCATATTGACTCATGGATATTTGCTCTATTGAGGGAAGTATCAAATTATATAAATAGTAAAGTTTCATTACTCAATACTTTATCTCTAAAGTTACAACATGCTAGATATGGAAACTTCTTTACTAAAAAATTTAGTTAAGTCGACTAACAAATTTATTGAAAATACATCAGTAGTAAGAGGCACACTCATCTATGGGTGATGAGTACCTCACACGTATAGTTTTTTCAAATTCAAGTGATGTAAGGCAATTGACTTAATATTTATTTAAGTGTGTAAAGACTATATGGATCATGAGAGGAAACTAAGAGGGGATCAGATCAGTGTATGCAAATTTTTATTGAATTTTACTTTTATTCAATTAACCCTTATACTCTTGAACCAATGCCTCGGTTAAGAGAAATGGATTAATTGTGTGATGGTAACAATCAAATACACATGCAATACAGATAATAAAAGAGAAAGTAGTGAATAAAGATTTTTATAAGGTTTAGTAAAAATACTTACTCCTTTCTATGATCAACATGTGGTTGTTTCATAGATTCTCTAATCACTGTATCTTTATATTAATTACAAATGCATGGAATTGGAACACGATGTTTATACAAGAAACAAACAATCTTCCTGAGTCAGTGGTGTTATTTATATAGGTATCACTAGTCTTCAATGGTGTTTTTTATACTATCTCCACCAGTTATTTAGTGATATTTAATAAACACTATAAACAACATCTCTCTACTACATAGGATATCTCTACATCAATTGAATAATCTTGTTCCTCTTCTAAAGTTCTTCGATTACAACTAAATCTACAAGACTATATTCACATCGGCCTTGTTCTCTTTAATAAGTGGAATATGAAACCTCCAATTCAACTCTCTACTTTATCATAATGAAAAGATGATGAGTTTATCAATGTACCACACATTTACTTCTTCCTCACTTTTTCAAAAGCTCAGGTATTATGTGATGAAGTTCTCAACCTCAATGTTTTTTGTGCAATCAGCGTACACAACTTCTTCAAGAATATTTTATGTAAGAAATATCTTTAAGAATTTCAACTCAGACTGTCTTCTTGAATTCCCAAACATTTAATGCCTTAGGAATGAATACCTTATGTAATATTTCCCGAATTCAGTCTCAAACATTATTCATTCCTTAATGAATATTTCACATAACCATTTATTATTATCATTATTTTATTTCTTTATCAAATAAATTATTTAATATAAAATACTTAAAACACCCCTTGAATATTATTCTTAGCTTTACTTTCAAATAAATTTATGTTTATAAATCATGGTACTTGGGATGTAGAGAATTCAGAGTTGTATGGATTGCATGCAAATTTTTTCTTTTTCTCTTCTTTTCTATTTTATCCAAAGCATGTGATCTCTATACAAGGTCATGCGAGGCACATTATTTTTTCATTATATTTACATAACCCAAGTGTGGTTCATAGGATCTCCTCCTTCAATAAACCTTGTTCTTGGAAATCCTAGAAAGGCTCACTAATGTTACTTCTCCTTCGCATGAAGTGATCATGCAATTTCATGGCCTCATTCACGTGACTTGGTGAGGCTCACGTGAACTTTTCTCCCTATATCACACAACATTTACTTAATAAGATCATGTGAAAATGGTTTTTTTCCATATGTTCTTCCTAAAATTCCTCTATGATGTCAGAAGTATCTCAAGATCCTCTTTTTCTCCTTCATGAGACTAGGTTAGCTCATGGATACCCTTAGTGTGATGCACTATTTTAGTATGACAATCAGTGTGTGCTATATGTCCTTCATGTAAAGAGGATCACACGAACTCCTTATCCTTTGTGTAACCAATATGGTTTGTGAGACACTTATTCATGTGATCAGATCACACAGACTCCATATTCCCTTCACGCAAATGTTTCATGCATGTGCTCTATTTCGAGAGCTCTCGCAATATCATAGTGGGAAATAACAACATCTCTTAACCAAGCCTCTATATATATAGGAAATTTTCACCACCTATATCTCAGTTTTAAGAAATATCGATGAATTCTTCATAAAACCTAAAGATATCAGGATCTTTTAATGTTGAATATCTCGGCATCTTCAAACATTATGCCTCGCTGGAATAATCACACATTTCGTGTGAATTCATATTCTTCTTATTTTCATGATCACTGTATTGATCATGTGATGCCTTGGATGCCTTCTTGTGATGTCGCATGAAAGATTCTAATAAATATGAATAATTCATCCAATAAAACCTAAAAACCTCTCATGAAATTCATGATATTCATGTGGAACAATCTATTTCCTCTTGGCCTTTTCTCTTGCAAGTGCTTCATCCTCATATTTCTACATTTCTCTAGAATATTGAAATTGATCAGATAAGATGATTAAGCACCCAATTATATCATATTTTGTCTTGTATTTTCCAGTTGCATTCTTCAATGATTTTGAGTTACCTATATTAGTTAACTTACCAAAGTCTTCTTCATGAATGTTTTCAATAAATCCTATCTTCTGGTTTTTCTCTTAGATTGATTATCTTCCTAATTTCAGCTTGCTTCCATTAATTTTCATGGCCTATTTGAAGTGGACCATAGTATGACCTCTCTTTCCAGAATAGAAGGAGATTTTATTGGTTGGGATGATATTATTGAAATCCATAATATAATTATTTTGGGGGTATCATGCTTCACATTTTTCTTGACTGACTTCTTATGATTATTCCCCAGGGAAGACTTTTCTAGTTTAGTTATTTTCTTGTGAATTTTTTGTAACCATTTATTCTCATCAACATATGCATGGTTCAAAGTTAGAATATAACAAAACACATCATAATTATGACCACTTATCTTTTAATAATCACAGAATTCTTTATGATAACCAAATATGTTCTTAATAGATAGATTCTTCTTCATCTGTGTATTTTACTTTAGTTTTGTAGGTTTCCTCATTTCTTCAAATCTTCTCTCCATGACTGAAAGTATTCTGTAATTTTTATATAATGACAAATTATGCCAATAATGAATGTCCTGATGTCCAAATTTTTAGCAACACCAATAATATCCAACAAATCTCTTTCTTTTACTTATAGTACTAATCTAACTAGATTTAGTGCCTTATTGTTTCAAGATTTTCCTTTCCTTATTTAGAGCATCATTTTGGGAGTAATTTTTCTTGATCATACTAGTATCTTCCCCTGATGTTTTTCTAGATTTATTATCATTTATATCAACCACCATTTTCCCAACTTTTTTCCATTGAACATGCACTAGAAAATGAGACTGCATCAATAGAAATAGAATTAACTATTTTATGGGTTACCTTGTTCCATGAGATTATAGAAGGTTGATCAATAGATTATCTTGAGTTATTCTTACTTATAATATTATTCTATTCAAATAAATTATTCTCATCTATAGTTTTTTAGAAATATCCCTTCTTGGATCTTGAATCTCTTAATATGTTTAGGTGGCAGAATTCATCTTCTCAGCAACTTGGTAATTTCCAGCATGTGCCTCCTTTAAATTTATTAATTCAATCTCAATTTCAAGACACATAATGGTGAAGGAAAATTGTCATTTTTAGATGATTTTAGACTAACTTCCTAATCACTTGTTGTCTTACTAATTTGATCTTCATGTTTTCTACTAACTTCACTCACAAATTTGTCAAGGACTTCCAATTGGGCTTCCTTGACACTAATAGTGTATTTATGAGATTCTTCCATAGCATGGATCTTATGCATATATTCATCATGAAACTTTTTCTTTTCTTCCACTAACATGTTAATCACTTTAACATTACATGTTTTGTCTTCAAGTTGATCATATTTGGAATTCATGTAAACATTGAACAATGTTTTAAGTGTATGTATTACTTCTCCAAAAACTTGTTTTCTCATAGTTCTCTCATAATCATTACATTACAATTCTTATTCAATTATAGAAATATTTTTATTGAAATGTATCACATATTCTTCCTTTACTTCAATGAGGCATATGAGAACATTACACCTTTTGAATTTCTTTGCAAGTGAATCCTCCTGTATATTGATTTCTTCTTCAAGTTGTGCTCTTTCATAAAAAAGATCCTTGAATGAACAAAGTATATATGAAATCACTTCTTTGGGAAAATTCTTCATATATCTTACAAACTGAGAGTAGAAGACTTCATCAATTTTGATAGATTCAAATTCCTCATACTCTCTACATCTTGAACTGGTTTCTTTATAATAATCATTGTCAACTAATTTGAAAAAACAGAATTGATCCTTCTCTTATTTCTTTAATATTTTTATCAATCTATTTTCTTCCCTCTTCTTCCTATTTTTTAGAGTCTTTAAAAAACCTTCATGTTTTCTTTAATATAAGTGGAGATTAAATGTTCCTATTGAGGTGCTTTAGAATTAGCTTAAAATATTTACTTTATATAAACCTTGTAAAAACAACTATGAATAAAAATCAGGTCCAATCAGAGGCATACCTATGCTCTAATACCACTTTTAGAGCCTAGATGAATCATGTGGGGACAATGAGAGGGGGTGAATCAGTGTGCCCAAATTCTTACTGAATATTACTTTCTTTCAATTAACTCATCTTCTCTTTAACCTCTACCCCAATAGAGAGTAATGGATATATTGTGTGTGTTGGTCAGAGTAGAGTACTCAAGAGGGGTGTGAATTGAGTATCTATAAAAATTTCCGTTTAAAAGGTATTTTAAAAGGGTTTCATAATAAAATCAATATAGCCTAGTTAATAAAATTAATACGGTTATGAAAGTTTGACTATTTAAATAACTTCTCAGAAAATTGATTAATTCTCATTAATCTTAATATCAATTATTAACATTACTTTTGAAGTTATTATAATAAGTAAAAACAATTATAACTTCTTTCCAAGATTAACTATCAAAGTAAATTTAGTGATTTATGAATTCTATAGAAAAACAGAGAAAACTAAATAAAACAACACAGCGGATATAAAAAAAGTGGTTCAGTCTCAAGCTAAGACATAGTCCACTCCACTTGGTGATCACCTTCCACCAAGCAGCTTATATTAATAAACTTGATCCTCACCCTGGATCGGGGTTAAACAAAGTACGCAGGACAGTCTAGGTCACAAGACCTCTTCCACAGTTCTTCGTGGGTAAAAACTTTAACAAGTCACACAGGGACCTATTCCACACATATTTGTGGGAATAAACAAGTGTAAAAAGATGTGATAGGAAGGATATCTTGTATCCTCCGGTTTAATGCAAGAGATAGGGTGTGTTTTTATACAGACACACACACACTACTCGAAATATAAAAATAGTACACAATAGAGAAAAAAATATGAGATAAGGTTAGAAGTGCTCTAAGTGTCAGTCTATGTAGATCTAGACTTCTAGGACGAAGAAGATACAGGAATTGAGTCCTTTTGTGGAAAACAGAGTATCGCAAGTGAGTTGGATCTGGCTCATGTTCTCCATGAAG
Organism: Viscum album; assembly: GCA_963277665.1. NCBI lineage: Eukaryota > Viridiplantae > Streptophyta > Magnoliopsida > Santalales > Viscaceae > Viscum > Viscum album. The sequence continues at coordinate 396,984 of CAUJRU010000565.1, forward strand.
TTGATAGTGCAAAGATGTTCTGAATTCTGATCTATGGTATCCTAGTTTTTTGGATCCGAGAATACTTTGTATGTTCTTTAGGAATGTTGAGTTGAAAGTGTTGGTTCTTTTCTCAAGAATGCTTGTGTTTCTTCATTATCATGATTACTTCAGAGTTATCCCTTTTTTTGTTTATAGCCACGTTGTTCTTTTTATTCTTGGAGTGCATGTGTTGGATCTGACAGGTTGCATATATTCTGCACCTCATACCTCGTACTATCAGGTACATGTATACAAAGAAACATTAATTATGTTAGTTCATTTTAAAGACTCAAATATGACTGTTAGAAATTAAAATGAAAATGACAAAAAATATTAAAGAACGGTGTCATAGTCTGTCTGGAAAAGGTATCACTTTTAAACGGTGTCTTCCATGAAATGGTGTCTCCTTCTTTGTCTTTGAGCAGTGAGATAGTTATGATGGAACAATTGTATAAAGATCCAGAACCGGTAGTACGGGTATGGTGTTAGGATCACAGTGTTTGGTCCTTTTCCAAACTTCAAACGGTGTCTGATCATGGTATCTAGGTCAGGGTGTCTGATCACGGTATCAGGGTCATGGTGTCTGGGTCACAGTGTCTGGTCATGGTGTCTGGGTCACGGTGTCTGGTCACGGTGTCTAGGTCATGGTGTCTGGTCACGGTGTTTGGGTTCTTTTATAGAAAAACATAACCGATGATAGACTCATGGTTTCTCAAACTTAGCCAAATATATGTATATAGACTTAAACAGTAATATCCACATAATAAATTAGACTTAATCATTTATCAAGTAAATCTATTATAACACAAACTAAAAATAGTTTACAATAATTATTTAAGGCATAAAGAAACCAACCATTGGTGCGCATGATTTGAGATGGATTAAATAGGATTAACAAGATTTTATAAAGTATATGATTTTTTATCATTAAAACATGATTAACACATGAGGAGTCTAACAATCTCCCCCTTTTTATGATCAAAAATCATGTGAGTAAGATATCTAATCTTAGTGCATGTGTCTTTCCCTTAGTGTGCAATTAGATTGAATGTATAGCATGTCTCTCCCCATTTTGGGATTATCAAAAAGAGTTCAAAAGAAGAGAAAAAAATAAGAAGAGTTCTCAATGAATTAGATGAATAAAAAGTTCCATTACAGACAATAGGGTATAAAATAGGTGCAAAATATCCCTATAAAAAGATAGTAGTCACTTTTTTTGCAGCTCTGGCTGCCTTCTCTTTACCTTTGGCAGTAGCATCAGTATAAGCCACAAGAGCAGATGTTGATGTTGAAGAAGGAAGAGATCCAACAGACAAAGAAGGTAGAGGGACACCATAAAAAACATAAGGGGACAAGGTAAGTTCGGTGGAAGACCAAGGAAACTGTTGATCAAGGATAACTAGTCTGATCTGACTGAGATCTTGAGAGATAGACATAGAGGTAAAGGCAAGGGAAGAGGATGATAAGGTAGGAAAACTAGGTCTCAAGGGTGCAGCTTCAGGAGCCACAATAGTTGTATTTTGTACATTAAGATAAGGCCTCAAAAGTTTGACAAAGTCAGCAATAATCTCTCCAGCATACTGCATGTATTTTTCAAAGTCATCTTTGTTCTCCATAAATTTTTCCAATAGAGGAGTGAAATCTTTGAGCTTCTGGACTTGAGTTTTAAAATCTTGAGTAACAAGAGGGATTCTGATATTCTCTACATGGTACTTGAAGTGGTTGGTCATGTCATACTTTGAGAAGATCCTATTGAAGTAGAATTCCACCTTCTTAGTAATCTCCTCCTGAGAATCATTTTATATTTTGGAATGGATCCTTACCAAATCAAAAACTTTGACACTGTTCTTGACAACTTCAGATAGAGATTATCTGTCAAATCCACTGAGCACAGACTGAAGTTCTTCCTTAACAATTGTTCTGAGCAGTTTACTATCCACAGAGGGTTGAGATGACTGTCCAAAAGTAGTAGAAGCTGTAACAGCTTAATTAAGGGACTTCAGTTGATTTAGAACTTTCTAGAGACAAACCTTATACTCATCAGTCAACTTGTTAATACCAATAACATGATCATGAATCTCTTGAACACTTTTCTTGTTTATTTAAAATATCTTGTCTTCCAAGTAGGTTAGATTAGGTTGAATCAGGGAGTAAGCTTTATATAGAATCTGACTACCAATATCCTCAATAGTATGAGAGACAGGTTCTAGTCTTGATTTCAGCACTCTATGCATATCTTCAACCATACCTATCAGATTCTTCACTTCATCACTCAACTGTTTGTTCTCAATTATAGTTTTTAGAATCTCATGAAGCATCTTGGGATGAATCTTCCATATGATATTTTTCAACAATAGGGAATCATCCCTTTCACTTAAATTTTTCACAGGATCAGGTAGAGTATTCATTAACTTTTCAACTCTATCTAATAGGGTAGCTCCAAATGCTTTCAATTCATCCTTAATAACCAAGGAGGAAGGTTCTGGTGATAGTTCGGGAATAGGAGATGAGATAGGCTCGGTTTCCTTTGTAGAGACAAGATCAGAGACTGATTTCAATTGAAATACAATAGAGAGATCAATGCCTTTGATTTATACTTCTTGAGAGTCATTCACATCAAAATAACTAGGAAATTTAAACCATGTATCCACTAAACGTGGATAAACTGGATTAGGGACTTCAACAGGTTACAGACTCGGGTGTGATTCCCCCTCAATAGGTGCATCTTTCTTAGGACTAAGAGATTTAAATACTTGACCTTATTCCATGATTTAATCCTTGAAATCCTCACTCATTTCCTTTCTAAACAACTAAAAGGCTTGCTCCATTCTCTCTTCAGCGGAAGGGATAAACTCAAGAATAGCTTGTTCATCCACATGTTCCTCATAAGCAGCTTCTTTCTCAAGAGAAAGATCTTCCTCTATATGCCCTTCTAGAACACCCTTTCTACTTTCCTTAGCAACGAGTTCTTCTTTAGAAGTAGGTTGTTCTTCCAGATCAGAAACTTCTTCATGAATAGGTATTTCTTTCTCAATTGTGTCTTGGGAAAAAGGTTCATTGTCTTTCTTACCCAGAAAAATTTCTCTAGTAGGTGCAATAGCCTCTTCCACTTCTTCCTCATTGGAGTACTCAACAATCTCATCTAGTTCCAAAATAGGATCATAAATGTATTTAGGTCTAGAAGAGTATTCAACATGATTGAACTTTTCATAGATCCTATCATTATATTCCACCCATGTTTTTCTCCATGGATTCCAACTAATTTTCATTCTCTTTACTATAACTTTTGAAAGAAAAAAATTCATAATCCTGAAGAACTTCTTCATCTAGTCCAACCTACCCTTTTGCAAGAAGCATAACTGAGATCAATATTGAGTAGAACAGGGATGTTGTCTTGATAAACTCACACATATGGAGTATAATATACTTTCATAGGTTGATCTTGTGTCCATTTTTCATTAGATGTATCAAAAATACATCTGATTACTTGATTACCGTGAAATAACCTTTTTGGGGCTAATCAGATTCTGAACAAATTTAAATAGAAGTATGGTTTCTCCATCCAGCTCAGCAGTTATAGTTCTCCTCCAAGTTTCATTTCTAGTTAAGCTTCCCAATGCTTCTTCCAAAACAAAAATCTCGCTTGGAGGTGTAGAACCTCTCTGATAGTCCTCAAAAATACCCTCATGAGTTATCCTAAGGCATGAAACCCATAACCTCAAAGAAAAGGTACATCTCTGGACATTGATCCAACTTCTCGCAACAAAGTCATCTTCTTTATCAAAAGCGAATTGAACATACTGATAAAATTGTGAAACTAGTTTATGATAAATCATCCTATCCTCCTTTGTGAACCAGTCCATCCATCCTTGTTCTCTAAGTACTTTTAATACTATAGACTTACTCGACAAAATCCATTCAGAACAGATTTACTTTTCGGGAATGACTACTCTATTCACTAGGTTCGGATTTAAAGGTCCTTCAGGTGCTAACTTTGGTTATATTTTTATCTTCTTCTTTGAACTGCGTTTATTAGGAGTGGATAAAGATGGTCGTTTCATCCTGGGCATTCAATAAAAGTTTGAGAGAGAGAGAGAAAGAAACCAAAGAGTTGGGAGAGGGATTACGGTTTGGGAGAAGAGAGCTCGAGTGAATAAAAAGTGAAAATTCTTAAGTTTTTATCATTTAGGGATACCAAATGTTGCAGGATCAAAATAAAGGGAAAATAAAAGGGTAAAATAATTAATTATCACAATACAGGTTATAATATGTAAATAAAAGGATAAAGCATCTTCACAGTGAGACTGTAACTGGTGTTCACGGTGAGACCGCAACTGGTTTCATGGTGAGTTGTTTACTGTGAGATTTATAAATTGTGCGACCGTATTGTTTGAGACAGTAAGTGGTAGAGCATAACCAAGAAATATCAACAGTGTGACCGTAAACATGAAACAACAATTATTAAGACCATAAAACTATAGAACTATTAGAGTTAAATAGTAGTCTTAAGACAGTGACTTGTGAAACTGTAAACTGTGAAACAGTGAGATGTGAAATAGTAAGATTACTACTTAAGGTTTATCATACCCAATTCATGTATGATTTAGTCTATTCTTTCAGAATTTAATGGTTTGATGAATATATCAGTGAGATGATATTCAGTTCCAATGAATTCCAAAGTGATATCACCTTTTTGATAATGATCTCTCAAAAAGTGATGCTTACATCAATATGTTTTGTCCTAGAGTGTGAAATAGGATTTTTTTTGAAATGTTAATAGCACTTGTATTATCACAATATATAGGTACATGCTTGAATTGATATCCATAATCTAGTAGTGTGTGTTTTATCCACAAAATTTATGCACAACAACTACCAGCAGCTATGTATTCAACTTCTACAGTAGATAATGCAACAAAATTTTGTTTCTTACTACACCATGATACTAGTGACTTACCAAAAAAGTGACATGTTCTAGAGGTGCTTTTTCTATATAAATTACAACCACCAAAGTCAGCATCAGAATAACTAACTAACTCAAATGATTGTCCTCTGAGATAGAACAGTCCTAGATTGAGTGTATGCTTGAGGTGTTTGAAAATTCTTTTAACAGCATTTAAATGAGATTCCTTAGGGTTTTCTTGAAAATGAGCACACATACATACATTAAACATAATATTAGTTCAGATAGAAGTTGGGTAGAGTAGGCTTCCAATCATTCCTTTATAAGTGGTTTGATTAACAGATTTTCCATCTTTATCAAGATCCAACTTACAAGTAGTACTCATTGGAGTGTCACTACTTTTAGTTCTATCCAAACCAAAATGTTTTAGAAGATCTTTAGTATATTTTCTTTGATTTAAAATAATACCATCATTATTTTGAAAGATTTGAAATCCAAGAAAGAATTTTAGTTCACCCGTTAAACTCATTTTAAATTCATTTTTGCATCATTTTAGAAAATTCAATACATAAAGAATTCTTTGAAGATCCAAAAACAATGTCATCTACATAGATTTGAACTACTAAAACATCATTAGAAAATCGTTTTATAAAAAGGGTTGGATCATCTATTCTTTTTGTAAAACCTTTGGAAATAATAAAAGTACTTAATCTATCATACTAAGCTCTTAGATCTTGTTTTAAACCATATATAGCTTTTTCTAATTTGAAAATATGATTTGGAAAATGAGGATTTATAAAACTAGTGGGGTTTCTCAACAAAGACATCATAAGTTATATACCCATTTAGGAATGCACTTTTAACATCCATTTGATATATTTTGAAATTAAGATGTGCAGCATAAGCAAGCAGAATTCTAATGGCTTCAAGTCTAGCTACTGGTGAAAAGGTTTCCTCATAGTCAATTCCTTCTTCTTGATTATAGCCTTGTGTGACCAATCTAGCCTTATTTCTAACTATGTTACTTGATTCATCTACCTTATTTCTAAACACCCACTTAGTGCCTATGGTGAATATGTCTTTGGGTCTATCAATAAGTTTCCAAACTTTTTTCCTTTCAAACTAATTAAGTTCTTCTTGCATAGCCATCACCCAAAATTCATCATTGATAGCATCATTCATGTTTTTAGGTTGAAGTTGTGACAAGAAGACTTGATGTTCAACCTGATTTCTAAGAGAAGATTTAGTTAGAGTTCCTCTATCTAAGTCTCCTATAACAGAATCTAAAGGATGGTTCTTAAGAGTTCTAACAGCTCTAGAAAAATAAGGACTAGTGATTTCAGGTTCTTGTTCAGGTTCACTGTGACTTGAATATTAAGAATTTCCAAAATTGGATGTTTTCCCAGATTCCTTCACAAGATGGTTAGAGGATTTTTAATTAATTTCTAGACTTGATACATCATCATCCAGGTTCTCTAGAGTAGTTTTAGGCTCATGTGGATCTATTTCATCAAATTTGATATGAACAGATTCTTCCACACATTTAGTTCTTTTATTAAACACTCTATAGGATTTACTAGAGATTGAATATCCTAGAAAGATTCCTTCATCACTCATGGATGCAAATTTATCAATATTTTCCTTAGTATTAAGGATATAGACTTTACAACCAAAAACATTGAAGTATCTTACTTTGGGTTTTATATTATTCCATAACTCATATTGAGTTCTTTTAAGAATAGGTTTAATCAACACTCTATTGATAATATAGCATGTTGTGTTTACTGCTTCAGTCCAAAAATAGATAGGTAATTCATATTCACTAAGCATGGTTCTAGAAATCTCTTGCAAGGTTCTATTTCTTATTTCTATAACTCCATTCTATTGAGGTGTTCTAGGGGCAGATAAATTATAACTATATCCATTTTGAGAGAAAAAGTATTAAAACTCTTGATTTTTAAACTCATGACCATAATCACTTCTTAAGGATTTAATTCTAAGTCCACTAAGGTTTTCTACAGATTTGGAATATTTGGTGAAGTAAGAGAAGGCTTTACTTTTGTGATCCAAAAAGAAAGTCCAAGTATATCTAGAAAAGTCATCTACAAGAACATAAATATAGTGCTTCCCATTTAAACTAAAAACTCTAGATGGTCCAAAAAATCCATGTGAACCAGTTCAAGAGTTTGAGAAGTTGACACTTATTTCTTTTTTTTAAGGAAATTTTGTGTTGTTTTCCCTTTTGACAAGGATTACACACTTTATCATTTGGAAACTCAAGTTTGGTTAGATCTTTGACTAATATTTTTATAGTTAATTTAATAAGGGATTGAATATTACAGTGTCATAATCTCCTATTCCAAAGCCAAGATTCTTTTTGAAATACACTTAAACATGAAACATTTTGAGAGACTAAAGACTCTAAGTTAACAGAGTATACATTTTCATTTCTTAATATAGAAAACACAAATTCATTTTTAGAATTAAAAACATTGCAAGAATAATCTTCAAATTTAACATGAAATCCATCATCTCATAGTTGTGAAATTCTGAGTAGATTATATTTCAATCCATCAACAAAAATTACTTTGGAAATTAAAACCGAGTTAGAGTTACCAATTTGACCAAGGCCAATGATCTTTCCTTTGGTATTTTCACCAGAGGTGACATGTCCACCATAATTTTTTATTAAATTCTTGAAGCATGAATAGTCTCATGTCATGTGTCTTGAACACCCACTGTCCAAGTACCATAAGATTTTACATGAGCTCTTTAAGCAACTTTCCTACAAGATATTCAAATAAAAACAGATTTTGGTACCCATATTTGTTTGGGTCCAGTAATATTAGTGACTAGTGCTTTAGGAACCCATATCTGCCTCATAGGTTTCCTATAAGAATTATGTAAAGTACTTGAAAATTAAACTCTATTTGGTCCAGAAAAGATTGAAACAGTGGAGAGTGTATCATAACTTGAACTAGTTGAATTTTTTCTAGAACAAGGAGTAAAGTTATATGTCCTAGACTTAGAAACAAAATTAGTTCTTCCAAAATTTCTTTTATCCGGTTGATATCCAATACCAATAGTATATTTAGGAGCAATCTGTTTACCTAGAATTTGTACTAGAGTATCTTTACCATTAGTAAACCTTTCAAGATCCATTTTCAATTGCTCATTAGACAGTTTTAGTTCATTTTTCTCTTTAAGTAATTGAGCATTTTTTCTCCCTTTCTATAGTAAGTTTATATTTAAAAATTGAGGTAAGAGCATGATGTTTCTTTAAAGACTTATATTTATATTTTAGTTCATTACATGTCGCTTCAAGCATATTACAGTATTCAAAAATTTCTTTATTAGACATATTTTTAGAGTCACTCTCATCTCCAGAATAGTACGAATTGTGTACAGGAGATTCTAGTGTTACCTCAGATGTGTTCGTCATAAAACAAATATTGAATTTGTTATCCTATTCATCATGTGAAGATTCTGAGTTACTTGAACTATCTTTAGAAGCACTCCACGTTTCTTTCATAGAATTTTTATACTTTCTATCTTTGTCCTCATATTTCGTTTTTTACTTGAGATTGGAACAGTCAAACTTTATATATCCCTTTCGCTTACATTCATAGCAGACTGTCTCATCAAACTTTTCATTTCTTTACCAGCCTTTCTTCCATCTTCCTTTTTTATCATACCTTCCCTTGAAGATAGGCTTTCTGAAAATTTTCTTCTTCTTGTAAAATCTATTAAACCTTCTGGATAATTGATCCATCTCTTAATCACTATCAAGTTATGATTGTTCGCTGCTGTAACTTTCTATAGATACTTCTAATTTTTCTTTCTCTTTGTGTTTAGAGGTGGTGGTTTTAAATGAAACTGATTTTCTTTTGGGTTCATCCTCCTCTTCCTTTTTGAATTTCATATCCTCTTCATACATCATTAGTTTCCCAATAAGTTCCTTTATAGGTAACTTGCTGATGTCTCATGATTATCTAATAGAGACAGAGGTTCCTCTCCATCTATCAGATAGGCATCTAGGAAGCCGCATGATGTGTTCTTTGGCAGTGACTTCTCTTCCAAGAGAAATCATTATGTTGAAAATTTCATTGAACCTAAGATACATGTCAGAAATAGGCTCATAATGTTTCATTTTAAAGTTATCATATTTAATATTATAAGTATTAAGTCTCGTTTCTTTAACACTAGAAGTTCCTTCATGTGAAACTGACCAAGTATCCCAAATTTCATGGGCGGTTTTACATGCAGAAATTCTGTTAAATTCCTCATCTCCTAAAGAGAAATATAGATCATTCATGGATTTGCAATTATTATTGTAGGCAATCTTGGTAGGGTCATACCAAGTGATTCTATCAGTAGCAGGAATCTTATACTCATCTATAATTGAAGACCAGATTTCAAAACCCATACTTTCTAAATGCATCTTCATTTTAATTTTCCATTGAGAATAATTTGTTTCATTAAAGAATGGTGGTCTATTTGTTGCAGCACCTTCCAATATATTATCCATAACAAAAAACTTTAAAAGAGATATAAATTTAGAATTAATAGAAATTTACAGATCTTTAAAGTGAAACTACAATCACAGTTGAATAAGGTCAAAAATAGAGTCTTAATAGAATTAACAAATTCCTTTGATACCAAATGTTGGTCGGAGTAGAGTACTCAAGAGGGGGGTGAATTGAGTATCTATAAAAAATTATATTTAAAAGGTATTTTAAAAAGGCTCCCCAATAAAATCAATATAGCCCAGTTAATCAAAGTAATACGGTTATGAAAGTTTGATTGTTTAAATAACTTCTTAGAAGGTTGATTAATTCTCAGTAATATTAATATTAGTTATTAACATTACTTTTGAATCTATTATAATAAGGCAAAACAATTATAACTTCTTTCTAAGATTAACAATCAAAGTAAATTTAGTGATTTCTGAATTCTATAGAAAAACAGAGAAAACTAAATAAAACAACACAGAGGATATAAAACAAGTGGTTTAGTCTCAAGACGAGACCTAATATGTAACGCCCTGACCCCAATTACCCAGATCCGGTGCATTATTACATAACATTGGCATGATACAAAAAATCATGTCCCGAAAGACCGATCAGTTTAGTAGACTTGGAAGTACTAGATACATTCGTAAGTTTTACATTACATCATGAAATAAAAAACATCAACAACATTTTGTCCCCTTTTTAACACACTTATATCCTTAGCCTATCCCTACAGTTCAGTCATAATATACTTCTTCATATCCTGGTAAAAATAAAACATAGAAAGGGGTGAGCTTAGATGCTCAGTAAGGATAACAATATAGCAGAAATTTTCATAAATAAGCATAAACATTTAAGGCAATGTAAGACTAAAACAAAAGCCTTTTAAACTTGAACTTCAGAAGAATATAGCAAAGATAAAATCAAATAATTCCATTTACTTATTCACATGTATATTCTACTAGTCGAATAATCACATGAAATATCAATATCCACTTTTATAATGATGGAATTCATAATGCCAGACTTCATAACCACGTAATCAAGGCCTTGTGCCCAGACTAAAAATAAGATTTTGTAAAATTATTGTTCCAAGACACTAGTTTGTCTTATGATACCTGCCTATGCATCGAGGAGCTATAGTGGGCTCCACCCGTCACTTACTAAGTCCAATGCATTCCTTATATGAAAAGGTTTAAACATAACATAAATATTCATATTAAAACTAGCATACGAAATGTCAATACATTATCCATAAACCATGAATGGTGTAAAAATAAAACATCCAAAGTCAAACATATCACAAAACCTTAAATATAATATGGACTTTTTGTATCATAATAAATCAACTTCAAACAAGCTTAAAATCCATCAAATCATGTTGACATAGATGAAATAAAAACTTTTTGAGAGAAATATCTCTTTCTATTTTGAAATTATTTAGAAGTCATGTAATTATAAAAGAAAACATTTATTTTGAAAATATTCTTATAATATTGTAAGGGAAGCTTTGACGATGTTATAACGGTGGAAAATATCCCCACCCGCCGTATAAGTTAAAAAACATTCTTACCTTAATTTTGTCAAAAATGTCGTAAAGTGCCTTCTTTGGAAAATGACAGAAGGATTCCTTTCAAAACATATATGGTCAAATAAGGGTATAAATGACTTTAACCCATATTATAGTAAATGATAAAAATGTTTTGAAATACATTTTTAAGAAAACAAGGATGTGGATGATAAAGTGGTCCCAGCAGATACTTATGTAAAAACAACCTCAGATAATAAAAAGATCGTGAAATTAACCCTTAACTTGTACTTTTCCTTGGTTGAGGGTATGTTAAACTCCTATATAATAGTTAAATAATTTTTATTAAATTATAAAATAACTATATACATAATTATGATATCATATATGATCTTTTAATATTTCTTTGTTAATGATATTTCAGTAGTATCATCGTTTCCGGTGTTAACTGATTCGTTTTACTTTATATGATTTGTTACGTAAGTAATGTTTGTTATGGATAATATGTATCTTATTCATATTCAGAATGATATTAATTCTTTAAACATTATTTTTAATCACCAAATGAAAATTATTCTTGAATGGATACGATGGGGAATAAATCTCATCGCGTTCGTGGAGACGGTAATCCGTATGTACGCACGAGCGACAATATCATTATTTTGATATTAAAATCATATATAATTGGATGGTATATAATATATAAAGAATCATTATAATTTTATATTTATTATTTACATCATTTATACTCATTATTATACTCATCCAAATGATGAAGTATTTGAATAAAAAACTACACCATGACGTGGAGACGGTAATCCATACGTACACACGTATGGTGACTTTGTCATTTATAGGATGGATAGAATAATGAATATGGTTGTACCATTTTTATAATAACATCACAGTATATATAAGATACTTTATTTATTATTTTTTAATGGAAACAATAAATAAATAAGAAGTGGAAGAAGAAAAGAATTTGAAAGAGGTGGTGAAATATTTACCTCTTCTTCGGGTTCTTCCTTTTTATTTGATCAAAAGGGATCCTTAGGTCATCTTTATGACCAAATTAAGGCCTATGGGATGAAGGGAGAAAATTTGGGAGGATATTTGGTCAGGTTTTGGCTGATACAAATGGCTTTGAAGGTGTGAATTTGAGAGAAGGGAAAGTGCCCTTTTATAAGAGGGGTGAGGGGCACCTTAGGAAAAGCTTGAAATATTATTTTATAATAAAATAATTTTCGGTTTCTAATGGCTTAAAAATGAATTATTTAAATAATAAGGTGGGTATGGGTAAAAAACCACTCAACCAAAAGGTTTTAGATAGGTTTGGGTCACTATATTAACCTTATCTTTTAGATTTAACTCTAAGTTAAATAGTTTGTCATTTACCATGTCTCTTTGTATTTTTATATTATATGATTAATAAACTTACTATAAACTTCCAAGAGAACCCTATGTGGTTAATTATTAATATATAAAACCTTACCTAATTACTTTGGTAGAACCTTAGATTTTTAAGAATTTTATATCCACTAATAATATAGTATTTCTTTTAAAAACTCAATTATGTCAATTTTGACACTATTTAGTATTTGATTTTTGTGAAAATCATAATAGCATGATTACTTAGAAAAATATTATTTAATCAACCCTAAAATGTCATATTAACCTATAAAATCAGTTTAATTCATCAAAAGTCTCAAATTATATTTATTTGGATATTTATAATATCAATTATTTTAATCTTTCTTTAATAAGGTAATTACTACATCATCATTATGTCGTAAATAAATTAAATAATTTAATGTCTAAAAATTATAAATAAAATACCATTATGTTTAAAATATTTTTTAGATTTATAATTAATATTTATATTCTAATTTATATTGTGTGTAACCCTATATTAAAAATGGTTTAGTTATTAAACTTTGAATTTAACTCTTTCAACTCTTCTTTAAATAAAATAATAATAAATATCCTAATCTAATACAAGTGGACCAAAAGGAACATATTTTATTACTAAGGTTGTTTTTGGTCGAATTACACTTATCCAATAGAATTATGACATGTGTTAGGGAAATTATAATATCATTTTTACCTTTAATTACCCTATTTACTTTTAACTGTGGTAAATAAAAGTTAAAAGTTACCATTCACCAAAAATTATTTTCATCTTATTGAATCACATTTTACTTATTGATATCAACCTTGTCTCTCAGATTTTCTAAATTCAACTCACAGAAGCGGTAAAATTAAGTTTTATGCAAATTTGAAAATGCTTCTTGGAGGTGGGTAAAAGACGGTAAAAAGTTCAATAAAATTTTTATATATCTAAACTTATTATAAAATAACTCCAATAAATTAAATTGAACTTATATAGGTATTTTTTATCTATTTTGACCTAAAATAAATTTTAATAAAATAAAAAATTATTTATATAAAAAATTTGATTTTAACCAATAACGCAATGTTTCTTCACTATTCATCAAAAATTGAAATTTTTCAGAAAAATACCAAAAATGCACCCTAAGATAATTTTGATATTCCAAATTCAAAAATGAATTCCATTTTTAAAGATAAAATTTATAAAATTTCAAAAAGTGGGTATTACTATTCATAACGGTTAGTTTGATTGGTTACGGTGTGTTAGAATCTCGAAGTTGCATACAAAGAAAGCTATTGCATTATTCAAAGGGAAACGTACCATGGAAGATTGGGGTGTTACATTATACCCTCCTTAAAATAGTTTTGTCCTCAAAATTTCTATAATATTACTGTATAAAAAGATTTAGGTGGTTCTTCATCATAAGTTCCCTGGGTTCTCACGTTGCCTCTTCCATCTTATGGTTTCTCCGTAGAACTTTTACCAGACGAGTCGTCTGGTTTCTCAAAACTTGTTCTCTTATATCAAGAATTTTTAAAGGATCTTCACAATAAGATAGATCATGTTCCAGTTCAATTTCTCCATAGGTGAGTACATGCGTTGGGTCAGGCATGTATTTTCTCAACAGTGATATGTGGAAGACATTGTGAACTCTGGAGAGACTTGGCCACATTGCCAAACGGAAAGCTACAGCCCCAATTTGTTCTAGAATTTTGAAAGGTCCGATGTACCTGGGACTCAATTTACCCTTCTTACCAAATCGTATAACTCCCTTCCATGGAGATACCTTCAAGAAAACATGATCTCCAACCTGAAATTCCAAATCCTTCCTTCGGTTATCGGCATAGCTCTTCTACCTACTTTGTGCTGCTTTGATGTGGGTTTGGATAACCTTTACCTTTTCCATCATTTCCTCAACATGTTATGGGTCTACGATTTTTATTTCACCAACATCATCCCAACAAGTTGGTGTGCAACATCTCTTTCTATATAATGCTTCATATGGTTCCATCTGAATACTTGAATGGAAGCTATTGTTATAGGAAAATTCTACTATAGGTAAATATTGATCCCACATACCTTGAAAGTCAAGTGAGAAAGATCTCAAAATGTCTTCTAAGGTTTGAATAGTCTGTTCTAATTGTCCATCATTTTGAGGGTGGTAGGTAGTGCTCAAATGAAGTTCAGTATCAAGGGCTTTCTGAAGACATTTTGAGAATCTTGTTGTAAAACGGGGATCTCGATCAGAAACAATCAATAAGGGTACTCCATGAAGTCTTAAAACTTCATTAATATATAGTCTTACTAGACGTTTAAGTGGTAAATCTTCTCTTATAACAAGAATGTAATGACCCAAACTCTCATTAATGGAAATCTCTCTTGTTCTAATTAAATGTGTCTTTATATAAAATGTTTATATAAAATGTGAAATTATTTGGTTTTATGTTTTTGGATTTTAAAATACTGTTAATAATTTTTACCATTGCTAATATAGTCGTTGAACATTGATTACATGATTAGTATAAATATAGGGCTTTAACAAATCCAATTTACTCAGACAAAGGAAGTGATGGCCTCATCCAGTAGTCGTTCCCCATACGAAGCCCATTTGTCAGAGCTTGAAAAGGAGATAGTGTATTTGGGCTTCACTCTTGACCAAGCCCAAGACAAGCTTTAATATGTTAATCTTGAGCAAGACCGCCTACGAGAGAAGTGAAAGTTGATAGAGATTACCACCCGAGCAATGCTATCCGAGCCACCCCAAGAGTATGTCACCATCGCACACCTTAATCTTCGGTATTATGCGAGTGTTTTAAGGGGTTATTTAACAAGAACCTAGTACTATAGTTATGTACATTATTTTTTTATATAATAATGAATATACATTCATTTTATTATTGTTACCTTGTAAATAGTTTTTAAAGCACAAACAGTATTTTTAGTTAATGTTCAACTAAGAAATCTATTTTGATTAATTAATGGTTTTTTGAATTAAATAATATTTTAATAAAATATTATTATTATTATTAAATTTATTTTTATTAAATCTAAATGACCTTATAATTTTATGAATGCAATTGTAATTTTTATTAAGGTTTGAAAGGCATTTTTTTCAAAACCCGTGAATTTTCGATAAATGTCGGTTTTTATTTTAAAAGTGAAAATTAACATATTTATAAAATTATTTAGATAAAATTAATATTATTTCTAGAATCAGGACGTCAAAATTATCCAACAGTGAATTTTTCATAATTTTATGAGATAGTTAAATTTTTGGGTAAAAATTAAATACCGTTTAAATAAATAATGTGTTTTATGACATCATAATGACCCAATAGTGATGTAATAAAATACTATAAACTTTATGTTCGGCCAATATATGTTTTAACATTAAAATAATGTGATTTTTTACTTGTTTGATTTATTTTTCAAAGCTTTAGTGGACCCTTCAAGACTTATTAAACATTTTGTCTTTTTAAATTGTTTTCCTTGGGAGTATGACTCACCTCCACATAAGCAACCCCGTTATTTTAAGAATTTCAGACTTTGGCCTTATAAAATATTTTTTTCACTGCCCTTTTCCAAAAAACATGGGCAAAAACCATGGGATGGTTTTTGTTTTGGATTAGTTTAATGTGAGGTGTCCCAAACCTAAATAATAAAGAATTCCCTCACATTTCCTATATAAACCCACCCAAGCTCCTGCTTCCTCCTCACTCAAATCCTTTTTAGTTTGTCCAAACTATTCCCTCCTCTCTATATAATCCTCCCAAGGTTCCCCAAGATCCCAAGAAGCCTCTCTCAAGCCTCTCTCAAGCCTTTGGAAGCACACTTCCAAGTAAGGGTTTTTTCTTCCTTTCTCATTTTTGCCCAATATTCTTTATGTTGTTATGCCCTTTTAATTTCAATTATAAATGTTGGGGTATGGTTTCTCACCTCCCCCATACTGTCCTATTTATTTTTGAATGATTGGAGACCCCTTTATCTCTCATTAAATTCCTCCCATGTACACCCGTTACTATGCCAAAATTCCGAAAGGAATTTCTCTCTCCTCATTTACATTCTAGCAATTCTTCTATATCATGAATCTAAATTCCATTACATTTGTTGGGACATGTATCTATATGACCCCATTACTTTCCATGTAATTTAAATATGATGAGACACCCCTTTCTCTCTCATCAACCATTTTTATGAGTTATTATGTCACTCTGGTATGCTGCCGAAATTGCATTGTGCTTTTCCAAGCCAAAGTCATTGTGTAGTGAATACCATACCCATTTCTCTATCAAGGGTATTCACCTTTATGCACATTTACTTATTGTTTAAATAGTTTCATGTATGTATTCCAAATTTGTTTATCATGGAATAAAATATTATGTTGAATGATTCAATGTTTTATGATCCATGTGGCACACTTATGCATGAAATGAAATGTTTAAGAAGGGTGTGCCTTGATAGCGCTCCAATGCATTGGGTAAAGTATAGTATCCTGATAAATCATGTGCAATGGGTGTTTAATCATGCTACTTCAAGTGCAACAAGGGTTTACTTGTGCTTCATGTGCAATGAGGGTTTACTCATGCTCCATGTGCAATGACCCTTAGCTCATGCTAATTCCATGTTAAGTGTTGTTGCCACATTTCCATGTTATGATTATCATGCTTTATCATGACTTTATGTTTATGCTTATCTTGTTCTCTATTGATATTCATATTGTCTAACATGTATTGTATTCCTCATGTTATTCCATGATTATTCCCTTACTGAGATTTATAGCTCACCCTTTTCTTGTGTGTGTCCTCAGGTTATCCCATGCAATGATAAGTACAAGGGAATGTAGCGGTCATGTAAAGGAAGTTTTCAATAAAGATATTGTATTCCATATTTTAAGTTGTTATGTAATGATCCTAATCACCAAAGACGCCGTACCTCTTGATCTTCTATGTTGTATCAAGTGAAGTTTATGTAATAAATTATGTTTAATTGTGTAATAAAAAGATCAGGGTTGTCATAAAGAAAATGTTCTCACTTGGTAAGACGATCAAAAATAACCCATATTTCATCATTCCTTCTAGGATTCTTTGGTATCCCCATGAAAAAGTCCATCATAATATTATCCCATTTCCACTCAGGTATGGGAATTGGTTGCATGACTCCTCCAGGATGTTTCCTTCCAACTTTCACTTGTTGACAAACCATACATCTTGACACTAAATCTGAAATCTCCCTCTTTATGTTGTCCCACCAAAAATGTTCCTTAAAATATCTATAAATCTTAGTGCTACCATGGTGTATAGAGAAATTGGAGCTATGATCATCATCTATCAATTCCCTTTTTAGATCAGGTAAATAGGGAACACAAAGTCTCTTCCCAAATTTCAAAATCCCATATTCATATATGAAGTCACTCAATCTCCCATCATTCACAACTTAAATTTTTATTTTGAAACTCCTCATCATCAGTCTAAGAACTTTTTATCCTTTCTAGTAAAGATGTTTTGGTAAACATTTAAAAAATAATTTATGTTTGACCTTCCATGATTATTCCCATATCCATTTTCACTAGATCCATGAAAATAAGATCCCTTTAAACTCTCATCTTATTCAAAACTCCATGATAATTTCTGCTCAAAGCATCTGCCACCCTATTTGCCTTCCCCAAGTTGTAGTTTATTGTGCAATAATAATCCTTGAGTAGTTCAAGCCATCACCTTTGCCTCATGTTGAGTTCTTTTTTGTGAGAAAATATACTTCAAACTCTTGTGATCACTATAAATCTCACATTTTTTACCATAGAGATAGTGTCTCCATATTTTTAGAGCAAAGATTACAGTTTCTAACTCAGGATCATGAGTAGGATAGTTTTTCTCATGAATTTTTAGCTAATGTGATGCATAAGCAATAACTCTATCATTCTGCATAAGGACACAACCAAGTCCTTCCTTTAAAGCATCACTATAAATAACAAACCCATCATTCCTTAATGGTAGAGTAAAGATAGGAGAATTTGATAATATTATCTTCAGTTCTTCAAAAATTTCTTCACACTCTTTTGTCCAAACAAATTTAACCCCTTTACGTATGAGATTTTTTAATGGGTTATCCAACCGGGAAAATTTCTGGACAAAACGTCGATAATAACCTGTTAAACCAATAAAACTTCATACCTCAGTTATACTCATCGATTCTGACCATTCTTGGATTGCCTTGGTCTTTGAAGGATCAACAGAGATTCCATCCTTAGAGACAATATGGCCAAGAAAAGAAATCTCCTGAATCTAGAATTCACACTTTCTAAATTTCCCATATAATTCATTTCTTCTAAGAGTCTTTAGAATAATTCACAAGTGATTTTCATGATATTCATATCTTTTGGAGTATAACAATATATCATCAATAAATACCACTAAAAATTCATCAATATATTCCTTTAAAACTCTATTAATTAGATCCATGAAGACAGAGGGTGCATTAGTCAACCCAAAAGGCATTACTGTAAACTCGTAATGCTTGTACCTAGTTCAAAATGTTGTTTTTGGAATGTATTCCTTCTTCACACACAATTGATGATATCCAAATTGAAGGCCAATCTTTGAAAAATATTGAGCTCCATCAATTTGGTTGAATAAATCATCAATGAGAGGTATGGGATACTTGTTATTTATTGTTATAGCATTGATTTCTCTATAGTCAATACACAACCTCATAGATTTGTCTTTCTTATTAACAAAAAGAACACGGTCTCCCCATAGAGAAACACTAGGGTGAATAAATACCTTGTTACTCAATTCCTCTAGTTATTTATTTAGTTCCACTAATTCCACATTGGCCATTCTATAAGGGATATTTGATATGGGCCTTGAACCAGGAATTAAATCAATGGAAAACTCAATTTATCATTCTAGAAGATGTCCAGGTATATCTTCTGGAAACACATCAGTATATTCTTGCACAATTGGTACGTCCTCTATTTGAACTTTCCTTTCCTCACCCACAGTTATTTCATTCTATTCCTCCCCAATAGTTGAATTTAGTTGAGCTATTGGGGGTGTATCTAGATAAGAATTAGGTGGTGATGTTTCTTCTCTAAAGATAAGGTACTCTTTATCATCATCGAGAATTGTAACATACTTCTTCTTACAATAAATTTTCGCATCATGGTCTGAAATCCAATCCATACCAAGTATTATATCAAATTAAATCATGGGTATGACGATGAGATTAGTAGATAAAGAACATTAATATGCCCTAATGGGAACTGATTCACAAAACTTTGTTGCAATGATACTTTCCTTAGGTGTTTTTACTAACAACAACCTTGTTAATTCAAATTGAAAATATCTAATTTCCTTAGAAAACTGGGAAGATATGAAACAATGCGATGATCCAGAATCAAATAAATCATTTTCTAAACTTGAGGAAACCATTAAATTACCTACCACCACATATTTCGGATCTTCAACCTTAGCAGTAGTGATATCATAAGCTTGGCCTTTTCTGAGGTAAGTTTCCTTGGAGCTTAGGACATTAATTTGCATAATTCCCCCCTTTCTCTACAATTGTAGCATTCAACATTGATAGCCTCTTTCTTCCCCTTACAATCACGAGCTTAGTGACCTTTTTCACCACACTTGTAATAGACTCTCATTCCATTAAGGAAAGTACTAGGGTATTTCTTCCCACATTTACCACATGATGGGTATTCAAATTTTCCCTTCTTCCCCTTATTTTCATTTCCAGAGTGTTCAGCAGATCTCTTATTCTCATGCTTTTCTTTAAAGTCATAAGACTTAGAGAATTCTTTTTCTGTCTTGATAGAACATGAGATAATATCTTCATATGACGAGAAGGATTGTGAGACTAATTCTCAACGAAGAAATGGTTTTAACCCATCAAAGAAATGATCAATCTTACTTCTTGGGTTATGTATATAATTTGTAGCATACCTTTCTAACCTTGTAAAGTTAGCCTCGTATTTTGTGACATTCTCATCCTCCTTTTGTCTCAGACTCAAAAATTTCCCTTCTATATCCGCTTGATGGTCATGAGGAAAATATTTTTCTAAGAAAATCTCTTTAAACTCCCTCCATTTTATATTTGATACTTCATCATCTTTCTTTGTGTTTTGAATCAATGACCACCATTGATCTGCATCTCCCGTGAGGTGATAAACTGCCATGAAAACTTTTTCCCTTTCAATACTCCCCAAAGCGTAGAATATTTTCTCTAAGGAACTTATCCATTGATCAGCTACAAATGGATTTGTAGTCCCATTGAATCTCAGTGGTTGTTGCCTCATGAATCGGTCTAACATTGATCCTCCGTGTTGTGGATCGGGGTGCTCCATATGGGTAAGGTTATTATTCATAACCTGAGTGAGTTGTCATAGTATGGTGATAATCTGATCAGCACCAGTTGCATCACCAGCTCCACTATAATTATCTAGGTTAGGATGGCAATCACTACATGGATTATGTGTATTGATATGGTTTCCATTCCTTCCACTAGGGTCCATTTCTAAACAATGGAATACACTAGATTAGTTTATGAATCGCAATACATAATTCCAAACTTGTAAAATAGTTAACATAAATTGAATAGTTTATGGATATAATCCATAATCATAAAAATGTTTTCTTTGAGGAAGTATATACTCATAAACCCTTCATAATGGTTTGTAAATAAAATGAGAATTATCCTAAGCATTTCCCTCGGAAGTGTCGTAACCAAGAGTGCAGCAAGGCCCGTTGTCATGCACCAGTTCCCGTTCGAGTCTAGATCAAAGTAGTATTTTTAGTTTTTACCCCTAGGTACACCTGTTCCAGAGCCGCCTCTACCTGCTTGTATCCAGACAGGGATGTATTTCTTGGAAAACTCACAAAATCTCTACACTACCAAAATTCTAGGAAGTTCTTCTATACTAATCCTCAAAGTTTATCTTAGGGTAATGTTCTCTAATCAGAGTTTTTCAAAATCTAGCTTCCAAGGTTTGTACTAAACTTCCTCTAATACTAAATGTAATGTCCCGACCCCAGTTACCCAGATTCGGTGCATTATTACATAACATTGGCATGATATAAAGAATCATGTCCTGAAAGACCGATCAGTTTAGTAGCCTTGAAATTACTAGATACATTCATAAGTTTTACATTACATCATGAAATAAAAACATCAACAACATTTTGTCCCCTTTTAAACACACTTATATCCTTATTCTATCCCTGCAAGTCAGTCATAATATACTTCTTCGCATCCTGGGAAAAATAAAACATAGAAAGGGGTGAGCTCAGATGCTCGGTAAGGATAATAATATAGCGGAAACTTTCATAAATAAGCATAAACATTTAAGGAAATGTAAGACTAAAACAAAATACTTTTAAACTTGAACTTCATCATAATATGGAAAAGATAAAATCAAATAATTCCATTTACTTATTCACATGGATATTCTACTAGTCTAATAATCACATGCAATATCAATAGTCACTTTCATAATGATGGAATGCATAATGCCAGACTTCATAACCACATAGTCATGGCCTTATGCCAAGACTACAAATAAGATTTTGTCATTCCAAGACACTAGTGTGTCTCATGAGACCTATCGATGCATCGAGGAGCTATAGTGGGCTCCACCTATCACTTACTAAGTTCAATGCATTCCCCATATGAAAAGGTTTAAACATAACATAAACATTCGTATTAAAACTAGCATACAAAATGTCAATAAATTATCCATAAATAGGGTCATCCATAGGTAAATCCCCACAAACCCTTGGTCTAGGGAAACACATAATCTAGATAAAAAAAATACAAAAACAAGGTCATAAATATTATCCTTTTACCGTAGCTCTCAATGAATTTAAGGGCAATTTTTTTATGTCAGTCTTGGGAAAACCAATTTCTCGGGCCGGTCATATCCATAAACCATGAATGGTGTAAAAATAACACATCCACAGTCAAACATATCACAAAACCTTCAATACAATATGGACATTTTGTATCATAATAAATCAACTTCAAACAAGCTTAAAATCCATCAAAGGATGTTGACATAGATGAAATCAAAACTTTTTGAGAGAAATATCTCTTTATATTTTGAGATCATTTAGAAGTAATGTAATTATAAAAGAAAACATTTATTTTGAAAATATTCTTATAATCTTTTAAGGGAAACTTTGACGATGTTATAATGGCGGAAAATATCTGCACCCGCCGTATAAGTTAAAAAAACATTCTTACCTTAATTTTGTCGAAAAGGTCGTAAAGTTCCTTGTTTGAAAAATGATGGAAAGATTCATTTAAAAAAATATACATACAAATAAGGGTATAAATTACTTTAACCCATAGTCTAATAAATGATAAAAATGTTTTGAAATACATTTTTAAGAAAACATGAATGTGGATGATAAAGAGGTCTCAGTAGATACTTGCGTAAAAACAACCTCGGATAATAAAGAGATCGTGAAATTAACCATTACCTTGTACTTTTCCTTGGTCGAGGTTATGTTAACATCCTGTATAATAGTTAAATCATTGTTATTAAATTATACAAGAACTATATAAATAAATATGATATCGTATATGATCTTTTAATATTGCTTTGTTAATGATATTTCAGTAGTATCATCGTTTCAGGTGTTAACTGATTCGTTTTCCTTTATATGTTTTGTTACGTAAGTAATGTTTTTTATGGATAGGATGTATCTTATTCATATTCAGAATGATATTAAATCTTTAAACAATATTTTTAATCATCAAATTAAAATTATTATTGAATGGATACGATGGAGAATGAATCTTATCGTGTTCGTGGAGACGGTAATCCGTACGTACACACGAGCGACAATATCATTCTTTTGATATTAAAATCATATATAATTGGATGGTATATCATATATATATAATAATTATCATGTCATATTTATTATTTACATCATTTATACTCATTGTTATACCCATCCAAATGATGAAGTATTTCAATAACAAACTACACCACGACGTGGAGACGGTAATCCGTACGTACGCACGTATGGTGACTTTGTCATTTATATGATGGATATAATAATGAAAATGGTTGTAAAATTTTTATAATAACATCACAGTATATAGAAGATACTGGATTTATTATTTTAGAATGTAAATAATAACTAAAGATAAAGTGGAAGAAGAAAAGAACTTGAAAGAGGTGATGAAATATTTACTTCTTCTTCGGGTTCTTCCTTTTGATTTGATCAAAAGGGCTCCTTAGGTTGGCTTTCTGACCAAAGTAAGGCCTCTGTGATGAAGGGAGAAAATTTGGGAGGATATTTGGGTAGGTTTTGGCCAATCAAAATGGCTTTGAATGAGTGAATTTGATAGAAGGGAAAGTGCCCTTTTATAAGAGGGGTGAGGGGCACCTTAGGAAAAGTTTGAAATATTATTTTATAATAAAATAATTTTCAGTTTATAATGGCTCAAAAATAAATTATTTAAATTATAAGGTGGTTATGGGTCAAAAACCACTCAACTAATAGGTTTTACACAGGTTTGGGTCACTATATTAACCTTATATTTTAGATTTAACTCTTAGTTAAATAGTTTGTCATTTACCATTTCTCTTTGTATTTTTATATTATATGGTTAATAAACTTACTATAAACTTCCAAGAGAAACCAAAGTGGTTAATTATTAATATATATAACCTTATACGAGTCCTTTTTATGAACCTTAGATTTTTAAAAATATTATATCCATTAATAATATAGTATTTGTTTTAAAAACTCAATTATGTCAATTTTGACACTATTTAGTATTTGATTTTTGTGAAAATTATAACAGCACAATTACTTCAAAAAAATTATTTAATCAACCCTAAAATTTCATATTAACCTATAAAATCAGTGGAATTCATCAAAATTCTCAAATTACATTTATTTGGATATTTATAATATCAATTATTTTAATCTTTCTTTAATAAGGTAATTATTTCATCATCATTGTGTCATAAATAAATTAAATTATTTAATGTATAAAAATTATAAATAAAATACCATTATGTAGGAAATCATTTTATATTTATAATTAATATTTATAGTCGAATTTATATTGTGTGTAACCCTATATTAAAAATGTTTTAGTTATTAAACTCTGAATTTAACTCTTTTAACTCTTCTTTAAATAAAATAATAATAAATGTCCTAATCTAATACAAGTGGAACAAAGGATCATATTTTATTCCTAAGGTTTTTTTTGGTATAATTACACTTATCCAATAGAATTATGACATGTTTTAGAGTAATTATAATATCATTTTTACCTTTAATTACCCTATTTACTTTGAATTGCGGTAAATAAAAGTTAAAAGTTACTATTCACCAAAAATTATTTTCATATTATTGAACCACATTTTACTTACTGATATCAACCATGTCTCTCATATTTTTTAAATTCAACTCACAAAAGTGGTAAAATTAAGTTTTATGCTAATTTGCAAATACTCCTTGGAGGTGGGTAAAAGACGCTAAAAAGTTCAATAAAATTTTTATATATCTAAGCATATTATAAAATGACTCTAATGAATTACATTGAACTTATATAGGTATTATGTATCTATTTTGACCTAAAATAAATTTAAATAAAATAAAAAATTATTTAAATAAAAAATTCAGTTTTAACCAATAACGGAGTGTTTTTTCACTATTCATCAAAAATTGAAAGTTTTCAAAAAAATACCAAAAATTCACCCTAATATAATTTCAATATTCTGAATTCAAAAATGAAGTCCATTTTGAAAGATAAAATTTATAAAATTTCAAAAAGTGGGTATTACTATTCATAACGGCTAGTTTGATTGGTTACGGTGTGTTAGAATCTCGAAGTTGTGTACAATGCAAGCTATTGCATTATTCAAAGGGAAACATGCTGTGGAAGTTTGGGGTGTTACATAATCCAATCCACTTGGTGATCATCTGCCACCAAGTATTTTATATTAATAAACTTGATCCACACACTGGATCAGGGTTAAACAAAAGTACGCAGGACTGTCCAGGTCACACGACCTCTTCCACGGTTCTTCATGGGTAAAAACTTTAACAGCTCACACAGGGACCTCTTACATACTTATCTATGGGAATAAACAAGTTTAAAAATATTTGAGAGGAAGGATATCTTGTATCCTTTAGTTTAATTCAGGAGATAGGGTTTGTTTTTATACAGAAACACACACGCACTACTTGAAAGCTAAAAATAGTACACAACATAGAAAAAATGATGAGATAAGGTTAGAAGTGCTCTGATTATTAGTCTATGCAGCTCTATACTTCTAGGATGAAGCGGATGTAGGAACTGTGTCCTTTTGTGGAAAATAGAGTATCACAAGTGATTCGAATCTAGCTCGTGTTCTCCATGAAGTTGATAGTGCGGAGATGTTTTGGATTCTGATCTATGGTATCCTAGCTTTTTGGATTCGAGAATGCTTCGTATTTTCTTCCGGAATTTTGAGTTGTAAGTGTCAGTTCTTTTCTCAAGAATGCTCATGTTTCTTCATTATCGCGCTTACTCCAGAGTTATCCCTTTTTTTGTTTCTGGACACACTGTTCTTTTTATTCTTGGAGTGCATGTGTTGGAGCCGACAGGTTGCATGTATTATACACCTCGTACCTCATACTATCAGGTGACATGTCTACAAAGAAACATTAATTATGTCAGTGCATTTAAAAGACTCAAATATGACCGTTAGAAATTAAATTGAAAAATGAAAAAAAGATTAAAGAACGGTGTCACAATCTGTCTAGAAAAGGTGTCACTTGGAAACGGTAACTTCCATGAAATGGTGTCTCCTTCTTTATCTTTGAGCGGTTAGATAGTTATGATGGAACGGTTGTATAAAGATCTAGAACTGGTAGTACATATGTGGTATTGGGATTAGGGTGCCTGGTCCTTTTCCAAACTTCAAATGGTGTCTGATCACAGTATATGGGTCACAGTGTCTGATCATGGTATATGGGTCACGGTGTCTGGGTCATGGTGTCTGGTCATGGTGTCTGGGTCACGGTGTCTGGCCACGGTGTCTGGGTCATGGTGTCTAGTCACGGTGTCTGGGTCCTTTTCCAGAAAAACACAACTGGTGACAGACTCATGGTTTCTCAGACTTAGCCAAATATCTGTATATAGACTTAAACAATAATATCCACATAATAAATTAGACTTAATCATTTATCAAGGAAATCCATTATAACAAAAACTAAAAATATTTTACAATAATTATTTAAAGCATAAAAAAACCAACCATCGGTACACATGGTTTGAGATGGATTAAATAGGATTAACAATATTTTATGGAAGTATATGATTTGTGATAATTAAAACATGATTAACACATGAGGAGTCCAATAGTGTTCTAGTAATGATCACATATACATTCAATGTAGATAATAAAAGAAATATGAGCACACCAAGATTTTTACAAGATTTGGTACAAAGACCTACTCCTTTCCATGATCAACCTATGGCTGTTTCAGGGATTTTCTTATCACTGTATCTTTATAGCGGTTACAAAATTTTGGAATTGGAACACAATGTTTATGTAGGAAATAAAAAATATTCTTAAGTTAGTGGTGTTATTTATACTGGTACTACTATTCTTCAATGGCATTGTTTATAATGGAACCAAAAGTTCTCAAAAGATAATCAATAAACACTCTAAACAAGATCTTTCTAGAACACTATATTTCTATGCATCAATTGAATAATCATGTTCCTATTCTAAAGGTCTTTGATGACAACTGAATCTACAAGATTATATGCACATTGTCCATATACTCATTAATAAGTGGAATATTAAACCTCAAGTTCAACTCTCTGCTTTCTTAGAATAAATAGCTAATGAATTTATCAATTCACTACACATTAACTTCTTCCTCGCCTTTTCAAATTCTTGGGTATTCTATGATGAAACTACCAGCCTCAATTTTGTGTGTGAAATCAATTCACACAACTTCTTTAAGAATATTATATGCAAGAAATATCTTTCACAATGTCAGCTTAGTCTATCTTCTTGTATTCTCAAACACTAAATGTCTCGGTAATGAATGCCTTATGAAATATTTCCTGACTTTATTTTGAAACATTATTCATGAATTAATGAATATTTCACATAACCATTCATCATTCTCATTATTTTGAGTGCTTTATCAAATCAATTATTTAATCTCAAATACTTCAAGAATCCATCAAATATTCTTCTAATATTTTTCTTTAAAATCACTTGATGTTTATCAAGAATGGTACTAGGGGTATAGAGAATCCATGAGTTGCATGGATTTTATGAAACTTTTGTATTCTTCCCTTCTTTACTATTTCATGTGAAGTGTGTGATATTTTCCCAAGGTCATGTGAGGTGCATGATATGTTCACTATCTTCAAATGATCAAAGTGTCATTCATAGTATATCCTCTTTCAATCGCCCTTTTTCTTGTAAAACCTATAAAGACTCACTAGTTATACTTATCCTTTACAAGAAGTGATCATACAATTTCACTAACTCCTTCACATAACCTAGTGAGGTTCACATGAACTATTCTCCCTAGATCACACATACTTTACTTAATATAGTCGCATGAAAATGGTTTATGTTTGTGGGTTCTTCCTAAAATTCCTCTATGATATTATAAGTCTCATAGGTTACTCCTTTTCTCCTACATGATACTAGTTTAGCTTATGGATACCCTTAGTTTGATGCATTATGTTAGGATGCCAATTAGTGTGCGCTAGATGTACTTCATGTGAAGCAGTTCTCGCAAACTCCTTCTCTTTCACGTAACTAGTATGTTTCATGAGACACTTCTTCGTGTGATTGAATCATGCGAACTCAGTATTCCCTTCACACAAATGTTTCATGTTTGTTCTCTATTTCAATATCTCTCATGATATCACAGTGGGCAACAACAATAGCTCTTAGTCGAGCCTCTATATGTATAAGAAAGTTTTCACCACCTATCTCTGAGTTTTAAAGTGGACTAAGGAATTATTCATAATTCCTAAAGATCTATGGATCTTTTAATTCCAAATATCTTGGAATATTTAGTCCTTATGCCTTGTTGAAACAATCATGTGTTTCACATGAATTTGTCTTTTTCTTCTTTTCATGATCACTTCGTTGATCATTAGATTCCTTGGTTCTCTTTTTTCTATGTCACGTGATAGATTTTGATAAATCTAAATAATTCATCCTTTAAAACCTATAAAATATGGACACTTCTCATAGTCATAAGCCTTCATGTGATAGTATATGAGTTCATTTGATGTCACGATGGCCATATTCTTTTCTCAGGACATCTTCTTATAGTGGCTCGTTCAATTTCATCCTTACAGTCACATGATCAATAGATCATTATGTGATGATAACATGTGATGTCACCAGTTATTATGATAGATTCTTACGACAACATTTGTTCTTCAAAATACATGTAAGAAAAAGTTACATGTCTTACTTCAGTTTGATAAATATTTGTCTTGATGTCATTGTGGTGGCTGGTTGTCGTGAGCTCAGATGTACAAAGCATCATCGAGAGAAAGAAGTTGACCAGGTAGTTTCAAAATAGTGTAGTGCAGGATTCACCAAACAACTCAGGTTTAAACTGGTGGGGAATAGGAGATCGAACGGCCTAGATTTCTCGTATCTAATGACTGAGGTTATATCTAAAGGTTTTTAAAGTAAATGAATTGTGTTTGATAAAATGTGTCCCATATAAATTTCAAATATCATCTACCCTTCGCCTTATAATAAAAGCAGTGATCGTCGCTTGCTTGAGCCTATAATGGGATTCGGCACCCATACCACCATCACACACCCACCACAGGATTCAGACCAGTGGGCTACTGGCCCACACTCTGCTCTTCTTTGGTCATGTTCTCCTAGGGCCTTATACATGGTCCTTCCTATACTTTTCAGGAACTATGCCTCTTTTTTTCCTCCAAGGCTATCTAAGATGGTTCCCTTGGGTGTGCTAGACCTCATTGGTCCCACAATATCCCTTGGAGCTATCCTAGATTTCTTGTTGGTTGGCCTAAATTTTAATATATGCCTCATATAAATACTTGGAAAATAAAATACTTAGCATATGTGTAGAATAAATTCTACAACCAAGTCATCTCTCCTCTTCATATGCTAAACCAAATAAACCACCCATCTTTAATTCAAATTCATGCAAAATAAATATGAAAATATTATTTCATGTACACCTTAAATAAGTCACCATGAGACACATTAATATTTTCATGGCCTTTAGATAATTATAACCCCTCATGAAATAATGTACATATTACATGGCCTTCATAATTCTTCCAAAAATTATGGTAGACAATGTGTTCCTTCTTAACACATGTCTTGTAAATTTAAGATCAGCACAAACAATTATCAGATATACAAGGATAATTTTCCAAGTGTGACATACAATGCCATTAGATGAATCCATAATAATTCTCTAGGAATTATCACCAATATTCTTGGATATATATAAAACTCTTTCCAAATTTCTCATTCCATGATTAATCACTAATCATAGAGGACTTCATCATGCATTGAATTTTTATTCCTTCTTATAGATTGAAAACAAACACAACTATACTCATCAAAAATCCATATGGGATTTTCAATATCCCCCTTTGGATTTGTTTTCAATACCATTTCCTTAAGGTCAATCTTCATTCTCCCCATTATTAACAATAAATGTAAAAGATTAATACAGGGGGTTTATTCTATCTTTCAAGGAATTTAGAAATAACTTCTCCATTTTTTATGAAAGAAGGATGGTACCCTATGGTTCACTTGGAAAATATCCTTTAGTTAGTCTACTCTAATTCTATGTAGGATAACCTGGTGTATAAAACAAGATAGATACAACTAAGGTTCTCTATGTTTTCATTAACAACCATTAATGTGATATCATGTTTATATTAATTTCTCAAAGAGGGGGTTTGTATAAAACAAATTAATCAAGAAATATATTCTTCTATACACTTAAGTAAACACGTCATAAATTTAAAGTGTAAGAATATTTTACTCCCCCTTTCTATGATCTTACACATCAACCAATACTCCCCCTTAATGCACATATTTTATATAGTCAAGATAAGATAAAGAAGTGTAATTGGTTTACCTTTGTCTTTAACTTTTGTATAGATGACATTAATTTCTAGATATTCATGAAATATACCTTAATACCATCTCCTTAATTTTTTATCCCCCTCAAGTGTTTCACTCCCTTCCATTTTACTTTGTGTAAAATTTCATCAAATAGTCTTCAAGATGTTCAAATTGATGGTCCACCATTGTGGAATGGTTCAAGTTTTTATCATATATTGAATAATCATTCCACCTTGTTTTTTTCCACTTTTTTTACTCATTTCTCATGTTGATAATGAAATTCACCTTCAATTAACTTCAATGTAAATATAAATACTACACAATAATAAGGAAATAAGATATAACAAATGTGAGGTTCTTAATTGGTGCAATAGGGATGATAATTTACTCACAACCCAAGGAATCCTTTCTTTGTATCTCTAAAATTTATGGTACTCTTCACGCTTGTTTCAGCTCTAAATTTTACATTATGAGGTTTATTTAATAGAATGTAAACATTACTTCCATTCAAATTCATCTTGTGTGGATTTTTTATCCTCGCGTCAGCCAGTAGTGAAGTGTCTTACCCTAGTGATTTTTTTCTATCTTCAACATCTCCCTTTGAGATGGTAGAAAATTTATACAATTTTTTGCATTATATCCAACCTGTTTACACCTACCACAAAAATTTTTTGAGAAACTTTAGTTGTAATGTGTTTAAAACCTCTAATTAAATTCAATATCTTCATGTGGAATAATTTGTTTTCTCTTTTACTTTACTATATCTAGTTCTTAATCCTCAGATTTTTTGCATTTCCCTAGCACCTTGAAATTGATCAGGGAAGATGATTAAGCACCTCTTCTTAAAATATTATATCTTGGAGTTTCTACATGTCTTATTTAATTATTTTGAGTTAACTTTCTTAGGTAACTTATCAAAATATTCTTCAATAATTTTTTCAATCAATTATATCTTCTGGTTTCTCTTCTAGATTGATTTTATTCTTAATTTTAGCTCTCTTAAATTCATTTCCATGGAATTTTTGTAGTGCACCATGGTATAAACTTTCTTTCCAAAATAGAATAATATTTTATTGGTTGTGATGAAATTCTTGGAATCAATCTTATCATTCTTCTTGGGAGTATCTTGTTTCATGGTTTTCTTAACTAACTTCTTCTGATTATTCCCCAAGGAATACTTTTCGAGTTTTTTTCTTTTATTCTACATTTTTTATGAACTTTTCGTCTCATCAACATATGTATGGTGCATGGTTGAAATATAGCACTAATCATCATAATTGTGACCACTTATCTTGAAATAATAACAAAAGTCTTCAAGATAACCAAATATATTCTTAATAGATATATTATTCTTCATCTATGTATTTTGCTTCAGTTTTGCAGGTTTCTTCATTTATTCAAATTTATTATCCCTGACTGTTAGTCTTTGGTAATTTTCATATGACGACACATTATGCCAACAATCAATGACCTGATGTACAAATTTTCATCAACACCAATAATAGCCAACAAATCTCCTTCTTTTACTGGTAGTACCAATCTGACTAGATTTAGTGCCTTATTTTTCTGGATTAACCTTTCCTTCTTTAGAGAATCATTTTGAGAGTAATTTTTCTTGATCATACTAGTATTATACCTTGATGTTTTGGTATATTTATGAACATTTATATCAAATCACATTTTCCCAACATTTTCCTTTGAACCTGCACTAGTATATGAGACTGCATTAGTACAAATAGAATTAACTGATTTATGGGTTACCTTCTTCCATGAGGTTTTAGAAAGTTGATCAAAAGATGAAATTGAGTTATTCTTTCCAGAAATATGAGTCTCTACAGAGACATGAGTCTCATCATTGTATTCATACCAACATCCCTTCTTGGATCTTGACTCTATTCATATTTTGGGTGGCATAATTAATCTTCTCATCAACTTGGGAAGTTCCTGCATTTATCTCCTTTAAATTTCTTAATTCAATATAAATTTTAAGAAATTTCATGTTGAAGGAAAACTTCTCATTTTCAACTGATGAAATCCTAACTTAAAAATCACTTGTCAATTTAATAATATGATCTTCATGTTGTTTGCAACCTTAACACACAAAGTGGTCAAGGTATTTGATTCTTCTGAATTTGACTTATAATTTGGATTCCTTGACATTGATAGTATATTTATGAGATTCTTCCATAGAATGGATCTTCTATATATACTCCTCATGAAACTTTTCATTTTCTTCCATTAACATATCAAGATATTTAACCTTACATGTTTTATCTTCAAGTTGAGCATCTTTGAAATTCATGGAAACATTGAACAATGCTTTTAGTGCATGGGTTACTTATCTAAAAACATGTTTTCTTGTAGTGATCTCATAAGAATCCCATTGTAATTATTCTTCAATTATTGAAATATTTTTATTGAAAAGTGTCACAAACTCTTCCTTTGATTCAATGAGGTCTGTGAGAACATCGCACCTTTGAATTTCTTTGCAAGTGAATCCTATTGTATATTGATTTCTTCTTCAAGTTGTGATCTTTCATAAAAAATATCCTTAAATTAATAGAGTATATATGAAATCACTTCTTTAGGAACATTATTCATATATCTTTATAATTGAGAGTATAAGCCTTCAACAATTTTTATAGATTCAACTTCATCATACTCTCCACAACTTAAAATAGTTTCTTCATAAGAATCATTGTAAATTGATTTTACAAGAGATTATTGATCCTTATCTTATTTTTTTGATATTTTTCTCAATCTATTTGATTCAATATTCATCTTATAGAAACCTTCGTGTTTTATTTGATAGAAGTGGAGATTAAATTTTCCACCTAAGGTGATTCAGAATCAGCTTCAAATATACACTTCATATAAACCTTTTAAAAATAATTTTGAATAAAATTTTGATCTAATCAGAGGAAGAACTATGCTTTAATACCACTTCTAGAGCCTAGATGGATTGTACAGGGACACTGAGAGGGGGGTAAATTAGTGTACCCAAATTTTTACCAAATTTTACATTCTTTCAATTGACCCCTCTACTCTTGAACCTCTGCCCTGGTTAAGAGGAATGGATTTGTTGTGTGTTATTAATAATCACATACACATGCAATTTATATAATAAAAGTGACAACAACACACAAATATTTTTACAAGGTTCGGTAAAAAGACCTCCTCTTTGCCGTGATCAACCTACGATTATTTCAAGGATTCTCTTATCATTGAATCTTTATAGTGATTACAAATGGCTCGAATTGGAACACAATGTTTATTTAGGAATAAACAATATTCTGAAGTTAGTGGTGTTCTTTATACCAGTACCACCAGTCTTCAATGTCATTGTTTATACTGGCACCACTAGTTCTTTAAAGATATTTAATAAACACTCTGAACAAGATATCCCTACTTCACCAGATGTCTCTACATAAATTGAATAATTTTATTCCACTTCTGAAGCTCTTCTGATACAACTAAATATATATGTAATGTCCCATAAATTCAGTATATTTTTTTTAATTATATGGAATTATTACGAGTCTGTGAAAATTGACGGCACATGATTCTGAGGCCCAGAGTTCCCGGAATGATCCTTCAAAAAATGTTAAGCTTTAAATAGCATTTGTGGGTAATTTTCCTAAAAAAGTGTAATAATTCTTAAACGGCTGCCTGGATCAGAAATCTGAGGGCACCTTTGCGTTTAGGATGGCGGGTTTACTCTAGGCGCGACTTAATTTTAGTCAGTGCAGACCTCCAGTGAGAAAACCTAAAAATGGAATAACCGTAAATAAAATTATTAAATAAAATTATTTTATTTTTCAAATGCTTATAACTCACGAATGGTGACTCAGATTAAAAATATGAGACCACCACTGAACTTGTGAGGGTATTCTTTCCTTAGGAAGAACCTAACCTTGGCCGGCACAGGTCAATAGTGGAAGTTATTTTTTTTCCATAAATAAAATAATTAAGTAACAATTATTTTATTGTTAAATTATTTAACACCTAAATGGTAAATCAGATTAAAAATCTGAGAGTACCATTGAGATGGTGAGGGGATATTTTCTTTAGGCAGAGCCTAACCTTGGCAGGTGTGGGTTGAGGGTGACTGTTAATAATTTTTTAATGTTTTTAAGGTAATTTCTTTAAATGTGCGGGCAACGATTTCTATATTTTGAACTAGTGCTCGGATTAAAAAACTGAGGGCACCATTGAATTCGCAGCACTGAGATTCTCTTCGGTGAAGCTTAACTTCGACCAGCAAGGGTTGGACGAAAAAGTTATTTTTTAGACTTTATAAAAAAATAATAAAATAACTCCATGAGTTATTTTATCTCCTTTTTTGTAATCATTGAGTGACTTGGCTGGACCGCGGAGTTAATAGGTCCTACAATGACTTGACCCTTGGGTTGCGTAACCTCAACGTTGGTTATTTTAATGGAACACTAACTGTGGTTCATTAATGAACCACATTAATGTTATGCAATGTGGTTGGTTCCTCATGTCTATTTAAACAAAGCTCAAGCATGAGTTTTGGGGACTCAAGAGAGGAACCTCTAGCGAAGTGTCATCGACATTCTACTCTGATGAAGTACGTGATCGAGTGACATTCGTTGGGGGAGACGACGGGCGATGACGGATGTCGACGAACACCTTCGGACGTGGGTACTCCTTCCTCTTCTGTGATACCTTCTAACAATCTCAAGGTAGGGGTTTTGTTTAATTCAAGTGAATTGTTTCTTTCCCTAGTTCTTGAAAGGGAAGTTGAAATGCTGAAGTATTATAGTTATCTATGTTGAAACAAACACTCTCGCTTGTTTTAATGCTAACGTGGAGGGTGCAGGACAAACGAACAAGGCCTAAACCCTCCACTGCTTCGGTATTTTGTTGCGTTATTTAAGAGAGGTTTTCTCAACTTGACAGAACCTTGAACTGGGAGGCACGCAGCGACGGCGGAATTCCGGGAGGCCCATAGGCATAGACAGGAGTATAAACGGAGCTTCGTAGCGTCATCGGAGCCTCACAGAAGAAGCGCTAGCATAGCACTGGCGCGACGACACTGGAAACCGGTTCCAACGGGCGAAGGCGGCGGCCGGCGCTTACCGGCCGCGGAAGGAGGCGGCGTCACGGCAGACCAAATAGGCGGTCTGCCCTCAGCCTTCCGCATTGGTAGAGAGCATCACACTGTCGCGCACCATGGGAGGAGGTGTCTGCGGCTTCGAAGCCGCAGCGAAGGGGACCCATGCCCATAGGTCCTGCTGCCAGCCGAGGCGACGCCACGTGGCGCCGCCAGTCAAAGAGTCGAACGACTCTTTGAGTCATTTGGGAACAAGGGGTCGCATGACCCCTCGCGTGGGTCACGCCAGCCAGCAGGCTAGGCCAGTCCACTGCCCAGCAGGCCGAGCCCGTTGTGGCCCAACCCAGCTAGTTCGGGCCGGGTCGGTCTGCAACCAAGCGGGCCGAGCCCGCCGCGGCCCATCCGGTTCGGGCCAGGCCGGTCCGCGACCCAGCCAGTTCAGGTCGAGTCGGACCCGGACTGGGTTGGGTCGACCCAAACCGAGTCAGGTCGGCCCAGGATGGACAATTTGGGTTGGTTCGACCAGGTCGGATCGAACCCGGACCCTCTTCGGTCGAGATACGCTTAAAAGGTAGTATCTTACAAACCAGACATCTGTTTGATGAGTTGTCTACGGCGTTGGAATCCTTGGGATGAGACAGTCCTTTTTAGATACTCCACTCGAGTTTTGGAGAAATTTGGAGTACGTCTAGGTCAGATCGTACCTGAATCCAACCGATCCCTCGGCACTAAAATGCCTATAACTTTTAGACCGAGCATTTGATTGACGCGCCGTCTGTTGCGTTGGAACCCTTATGGCATGACAAAACATTGGGTTACTTCTTCTTGGTACTTAGTACCGATTGAAATATGACCATTGGCTTGAGGAGTGGATCCTCCCAAAATCAAGTGTACTATGTACGGGAATCCAGTGGCTGGCGTAGACGTGAAGAATGAATAGTGATCATGTGTGGATCAACACCTAGCGATCCCGTGTGAATCATCACCTTGAGATCCTATGTGGATCAGCACCTAGCGATCCTGTGTGAATCATCACCTTGTGATCCTGTGTGGATCAGCACCTTGCGATCATGTGTGGATCAGCACCTAGTGATCCTGTGTGGATCAGCACCTAGTGATCCTGTGTGGATCAGCACCTGGTGATCGTGTGTAGATCAGAACCTAGAGATCCTATGTGTATCATCACCTAGCGATCCTGTGTGGATCATCACCTAGCGATCCTATGTGGATCAGCACCTAGCGATCCTGTGTGGATCAGCACCTAGGGATCCTCTCTGAATCAGCACCTAGCGATCCTTTGTGGATTAGCACCGAACGATCCTATGTGAATCAGCTGTAGAACCCTTGACAGAATAAGATGATCTAGCTTTACGACTAATCATATGTACTTCTATACTTAAGTTATACCTAGTTTGAGCTAAGTGTTTTGCTTTGTTCTTTGTGATTGATATCATACTTTTTGGTTTTCCTTTGTGGAATTCTGAGAGACCTTTAGGGGTCTCGGGGTCCCTACTGGGTATTGTTATACTCACCCCTACATAGGCTTCGCTCGCACCTTGTTGTGTCTTGTGCAGACGATGAGAAACTCGGCTGAGTCTATAGGAGCCAGGACTAGGCGGTGCATGGGGTGACTGGTTTACATGGAGAGATGTGGAGACGAGTTGTACCTACCCTTAAGTTAGGATATATGGTGGATGATCTTATGAGGCATTTTCTATTTTCTGTTGTATTGTATCTTTCAGTTGGGATTGTATTCTAGCCCCTTTACTTTTAGTACTCACTTTTACACTTAGTGGTGGTTTTTAGTTGTGGTTGTATCTTTCTTCTTCCATTGTGTTTACTTGTGTGCAGTGTGCCCTGTCTGTGTGTGTACGGGTTTTTGAGGTAATGCCTTCCCATTTTAGGGACAAGACTTTTTGGTGCTAGTCCCCAACCCCTGGCCTATGGAAGGCGGGCTTGGGGTAGTCATGGCATGGTCCCCATGGGATGGGTCGTGACAAAGTGGTATCAGAGGAGGTCGGTTCTACCAAAATAAATAAGAGTCTATGTTTTCAGTGGAGAAATAGTGTTAAGTATCTTGAGTTAGGGTTTCAGTTCGGGGAGTCTAGTGTTGGTGTGGCGGAAGAAATATCCATACACTAGGACCCTGAATTCTAATTTCTGACTCGGTACATGAAAATATTATTTGCGTGATTTTTGGAAATTTTGTTTTTCTTTTGATCTCTTTAATTAGATCATCAGGTATAACTTATTAAACGTGGGTCATCTTGATTATCTTTCAAGATGCCTCTATATAGACAACCATCTATGATTCCAAATCATGACCATGAGGATGGTCCGCAGAGTGATGAGGCTTTGGTATAGGGATCGTTGCTCGAGATGGTACCTTCGGATGGTATCCCAGCAATACCATTGGTCGTTGGTCAGTAGTTATTACCGGCACTACCAATAGAAGAAACATGTAGTCTTAATGCCTTACATGAGTTTTAGTGACAGATTCCCCTCAGGTTTTGAGGCGATCCTGACTCACATGTGGCTAAGGACTGTCTTGAGGTAGTGACCAAGTTTCTATATAGCCAGGGCACCATTAGATTGGATGGCGGTCCTAGCAGTGGGTATTCTACGTGTCTTAGCAAAGCGATGGAAGGGTTTAGATTACCCCTATCTTACGATGAGGTGACTTTTCCATGGACAGAGCTTGAGAAACTTTCTCGGATAAGGGGTATCTTGCCATAAAAAGATAAGGGGTATGTGTTCTCAAGAGCTTCTATAGCTTCTAAAGGACTACATGTCGGTAGCTAAGTATTCATTGAGGCGTACCGACCATTCCAGATACTCGATGAATACAATACAAATAGTACTTTAGGGATTATACCTCCATGAGAGATATGTTTAGGGACAGATGAATCTGCAAGGAAGAAAATGTAGAAGAGGAGCTAGGAGAGCAGCAGGAGGTGGTATACATTTCGATATGTTACAACCACCACCCCGATGTGGTCCCCACCAGGCTCAGGGAGTTGGAAGACAGGGGAAGGGAGTAGCTGCATACGGTCAATGAGTGTGACTCAAGGGCTCCAAGAATTATTTGAGGTATGATCTATGTCTACTGTTAGCTGTCATATTAATATACATAGGTACTAATCATTTCTTCTCTTCACGAATCTGGTTCAAGACCTGAAGTTTTCGGTTAAACTGTTGACTTGACCCTTACGTCTGGAGATACCTATGGGAGGATACTCAATAATCATACTTATATAGATAGTGTGATCTGACCCTTGAGGTGAGAGTTTCGGTTGGAACCTCTTGGTGGCAGTGTCAAGGACTTATGACGTTAGTTTGGGTATGGACTAGGCATCCACAATTCTGCTCATATTGACTATTTCAGGCAAAAAGGATGTGGTATGTCCACAGCATTGTAATGGGGTTTACCTTGGTTGACTAAAAAGGAAACCCAGGAAGTACGGGATAAACTCATGCATAGGAGGGAGTGGTCAACCACTCTTGAGTCGGCTAGCCTTACCTTTGTGGCAGCGGGTGTTTTTAGTTTTTAGTTCCCAATAGCAGTGGCAGAGTAAGGGAACATCCTTTCAAAAGATGTTTCCAGGATTACCTCCCTGTAGAGAGAGGGACTTTCGCATTGGCTTGTACCCAAGGATGGCACCAATATCTACAACTGTATATCGGATGGCTCCCATGGAGCTCCGAGAGCTGAGGGTATAGTTGGGAGGCTTGCAGAGGAAGGGCTTAATAAGACATAGTATTTGATGTTATGTGTGGATTACCGGAACTTTAACCAAGTGGATGTGGAGAATGAGTACCCACTACCAAAGGGTCGATGGCAGACCAGTTAGTTAAAAGGGGTATCCTTTCACGTGGATGGAAAGGTGCCCGTAGGCTTTTCACCTGTTGAGACAACGATGATGATTGGAGTTCCACCAGGACTATGACTCTGAGATACTCTATACTCCGGGGAAGGGGGACATGGTGGAAAACATGCTCAGTAGGAGGTATGGTCTGTAGTTACTGAGTGAGGCAATAGGGAAACTAGACATTTTGCAGATATCCTTTGTGGATAGTGATGGAGCAACTTACCTCTAGTCTATGACTGTCACTCCCCCACTCCTTCAGCGAGTTTAGGAGGTACAGCTTGGGGATGTAGACTACGAGGCCTGACGTGCTTAGATATCCTTAGGTGAGGCTTCTGATGGATTTTCTAAAGGTAGAGAGCACATCATATTCTTTAGAGGACACACCATAGTACCAGTAATGCTTCAAGAGGAGGTATTGAAGGAGTTCTGTACATCCCCTTTGGCAGTACATCCTGGCATGGAGAAGATGTACCAGGACCTCCGACATCAGTACTGGTGGCCAGGGATGAAGAAAGTGGTGGCGTATTTCGTATCATGATGCCTCACTTGTCAGTAAGTGAAGGCCCTAGAGTGGAAGTGGGATGGTATATCCATGGGCTTAGTGACGGGGCTACCACGTATGTCCAAGGGCCTTGATTCCATCTGGGCGATCGTTGACCGACTCACCAAGTCAGCCCACTTCCTACCCATCCAAGATCAGGGATTAGTAGAGGGCTTGGGACGCCTCTACATGCAAGAGATTGTACGACTTCATGGGGTACCATTGGCGATCGTCTCAGATCACGATGCACGATTTACATCACACTTGTGGAAGGGGTTACAGGAGGAATTTGGGACTCAACTATG
This sequence comes from Viscum album, assembly GCA_963277665.1. Taxonomy (NCBI): domain Eukaryota; kingdom Viridiplantae; phylum Streptophyta; class Magnoliopsida; order Santalales; family Viscaceae; genus Viscum; species Viscum album. Next base: position 437,259 of record CAUJRU010000565.1, read on the forward strand.
CTTAAGAACCACCTTTCACCCTCATACAGATGGTCAAACGGAGCAGACCATACAGACACTCGAGGACATGCTTTGTGCTTGTGTCCTCAATTTTGGTCGCAGTTGGGAGGACCACCTTCCACTGGTGGAGTTCGCTTACCATAACAATTATCACTCCACCATCGACATGGCTCCATTTGAGGCCCTATATGGGTGACCCTGCAGATCACCTCTATGCTGGATAAACCCAGGGGAGTCAGCACTTATGGGTCCAGAGTTGGTACAGGCTGCCACAGATAAGGTACAGATCATCCAGGAGTGGATGAAGACTACATAGAGTCAGTATAAGTCTTATGTCAATAGGATACAAAGAACCTTGGAGTTTGAGGAGGGAGGTGATGTCTTCCTATGGGTCTCACCCCGACAAGGATTGCATAGATTCAGCCAAGGTGGCAAGCTATCGACGAGGTTCATCAGACCTTTCTAGATTCTCAGTAGAGTTTTCAAGGTGGAGTACTTCCTATCTCTTCCCCCACAGATGCATTGGGTGTAAAATGTTTTCCATGTGTCATAGATGAGGGAGATGCGCGCATGATTCATCGCACGTTATTGACTAGGGAAAGTTGGACATTGATGATGGGATGACTTTTACAGAGTTCCCAGTGGAGATAGAGGATTGATAGGAGTGAGTCCTTCGTGGACGTTCGATATCTCTGGTGTGAGTTCGGTGGCAGCACGAGAATCTCTAGGATAGAACATGGGAGAGGGAGGCTCAGATTCGTACTCAGTACCCTCATTTGTTTGATTTTCCTTTGTTTTGGATTTTGGGGATGTAAATCCCTAAGGTGGGGAGAATGTAATTTCCTATAAATTTTGTATAATTTTTTTAATTATATGGAATTATTACAAGTCTGTGAAAATTGAAAGCACGTGATTCTGAGGCCTGGAGTGCCCAGAATGATCTGTCGAAAAATGTTAAGCTTTAAATAGTGCATGTGAGAAGTTTTCCTAAAAAGGTGGAATAACTCTTAAAATACTACCTAGATTATAAATCTGAGGGCACCGCTGCGATCAGGATAGCGGTTTTATCCTAGACGCGACTTAAGTTTAGTCGGCGCAGACCTCCAGTGAGAAAACCCAAAATTGGCATAACCGTAAATAAAATTATTAAATAAAATTATTTTATTTTTCAAATGCTTATAACTCACGAACGGTGACTTGGATTAAAAATCTGTGACCACCGCTGAACTCGTGAGGGTATGCTTTCCTTAGGTAGAACCTATCCTTGGCTAGCGCGAGTCAATAGTAGAAGTTAGTTTTTGGTCGTAAATAAAATAATTAAGTAACAACTATATTATTGTTAAATTCTTTAAGTCCTAAATGGTAACTCATATTGGAAATATAAGAGTATCATTGAGCTCGTGAGGGTGTTTTTTCCTTAGGAGGGGCCTAACCTCGGTCGGCGTGGGTTGAGGGAGACTGTTAATAATTTTTGAACTTTTTTAAGGTACATTCAGTAAACGTGTAGGCAGCGATTTCTATCTTTTGAACTGGTGATCAGATTAAAAATCTGAGAGCACCATTGAATTCGCAACGTTGGGATTCACTTAGGTGAATCTTAACTTTGACCGGTAAGGGTCGGACAAAAACGTTAATTTTTTGGACTTCATAAAAAAATAATAAATTTTTGTAACCGTTGAGTGATGTGGCAGGACCACAGAGTTAATAGGTCATGCAATGACTTGACCCTTGGGTTGCGTAACCTCAATGTTGGTTATTTTAATAAAACACTAAATGTGGTTCATTAATGAACCATGTTAATGTTATGCAATGTGGTTGGTTCCTCACATCTATTTAAAAAAAGACCGGGCCTGAGTTTTGGGGACTCAAGAGAGGAACCTCTAGTGAAGCACCATCGACATTCCGCTCCGATGAAGAACGTGATCGAGCAACGGTCTTTGGGGGAGGCAACAGGAGACGACGGACATTAACGAACACCTTCGGACATGGGTACTCCTTCCTCTTCTGCGATGCCTTCCAACAATCTCAAGGTATGGGTTTTATTTAATTCAATTGAATTGTTTATTTCCCTTGTTCTTGAAAGGAAAGTTGAAACGTGAAAATATTATAGTTTATCTATGTTGAAAAAATACTCCTGCTTGTTATAATGCTAATGCGGAGGGTGAGGGCCAAATGAACAAGGCCTGAAACCTCTACTGCTTTGGTATTTTGTTGCGTTCTTTGAGGGCAGTTTTCTCAACTTGAGAGAACCTTGAACCGGGAGGCACGCAGCGACGGTGGCATTCCAGGAGGCCCGTAGGCACAGACATGAGTGGAAACGGAGCTCTGGAGCATCATCGGAACCCCTCAAAAGAAGCGTTGGCATGGTAGTGCCGGCGACCGGTGCTCGCCGGCCACAGAAGGAGGTGTCGCCGTAGCAGACCAGACGGGCAGTCGGCTCTCGTCCGGTTGCGTCGGCAGAGAGTGACGGGTCGTCGCGCACCGTGGGAGGAGGTGTTCACAGATTCGAAGACGCAGAAAAGGGGACCCATGTCGGTGGGTCCCACTTCCATCCAAGGTAGTGCCATATGGTTCCACCAATTAAAGATCTAAACAGCTCTTTGAGCCATTCGAGAATGAGGGGTCGCGCGACCCCTCGTCCGAGTCATGCCAGCTGGCGGGCCAGGCCTGTCCGCTGCCCAGCGGGCCGAGCCTGCTGCGGGCCATCCCAGCTAGTTTGGGCTAGGCTGGTCCGTGGCCCAACCGGTTCAAGCTGGGCTAGGTCTAACTCGGACCAGGTTGGGTTGGCCTAGGACGGACGGATCGGGTTGGTCCGAACCCAAACCCTCTTCAGCTCAGATACGCTTAAAAGGTCGTATCATACAAACCAGACGTCTATTTGACGAGCTTTCTGTAGTGTTCAAATCCTTGGGATGAGATGGTCCTTTTTAGATAATCCACCTAAGTTTTAGAGAAAATTGTAGTACGACCAGTTCAGATCGTACCTGAATCCAACTAGGCCCTCGACACTAAAATGCCTATAACTCTCAGACCGTGCTTTCGATTAATGCGTCATCTATTGCATTGGAACCCTTATTACATGATATATCATTGGGTTACTTCTTCATGGGACTTCATGCCAGTTGAAATATGATTGTTGGCTTGAGGTTCAGATCCTCGCAAAATCAAGCATACTATGTACGGGAATCCAGTGGCTGGCTCAGACGTAAAGAATGAATAGTGATACTGCGTGGATCAGCACCTAGCGATCTTGTGTGGATCATCACCTAGTGATCATGTGTTGATCCACACCTAGTGATCCTATGTGGATCATCACCTAGAGATCCTGTGTGGATCAGCACCTAGCGATCCTATGTGGATCAACATCTAGCGATCCTATGTGAATCAGCACCTAACGATATTGTGTGGATCAACACCTAGAGATCTTGTGTGGATCAGCAGCAGAACCCTTGATAGAATAAGATGATCTAGCTTTACAACTAATCATCTGTACACCTGTACTTAAGTTATACATGTTTTGAGTTGAGCCTTTTGTTTTGTACTTTGTGATTGAGATCATGCTTTGTGGTTTTACTTTGTGGAATTCTGAGAGACCTTAGGGGGTCTTGGAGTCCCTACTTGGTATTGTTATACTCACCCCTGCATGGGCTTTTCCCACACCTTGTTGTGTCTTATCCAGATGACGAGCAACTCAACTGAGTCTATAGGATCCAAGACTAGGCAGTACATGGGGTGACTGGTTGACGTGGAGAGCTGTGGAGATGAGTTGTACCTACCCTTCAGGTAGGATATGTGGAAGACGATCTCAGGATCCATTTTCTATTTTGTATTGTATTGTATCTTTTATTTGGGCTTGTGTTCTGGCCCCTTTACTTTCAGTACTCACTTTTACACTCAGTGGTGGTTTTTAGTTGTGGTTGTACCTTTCTTCTTCCATTGTGTTTACTTGTGTGTAGTGTGCCTTGTCTGTGTGTGTACAGGTTTTTGAGGCAATGCCTTACCATTTTAGAGACAAGCCTTTCTGGTGTTAGTCGCCAACCCCTAGCCTATGGAAGGCGGGCTTGGGGTAGTCACGACACGGGCCCCGGGGGATGGGTCTTGACAATATAATATTATATTCACATCATCCTTGTACTCTTTAATAAGTGGAATATGAAACCTCCACTTCAACTATTTTCTCTCAGAATATCCAACTAAATAATTTATCAATGTGTGAAAATATTGCACATAAATTCTTCAAGAATATTATATGAAAGAAATATCTTGCATAATGCCATTTTAGTCTATCTTCTTGAATTCTCAAACACTAAATTTCTTAGTAATGAACACCTTATGAAATATTTTTCATCTTTAATCTCAAACATTATTCATGAATTAACGAATATTTCACATAACTATTTATCATTTTCATTATTTTATGTGTTTTATCAAATCAATTATTTAATATCAAATAATTCAAAAACCCCTTTAATATCATTCTTATATTTATCTTTCAAATCACTTGATATTTATCAATCATGTTACTTGGGGTGTAGATCATGTGTAATGACCCAGACTTTTTTAATGATAATTGTTTCCTAAAAATGTATGTGTTATATTATTTTGTACTCAAAAAAATTATATCGATTTAATAATGAAGTGAGTATTATTTGAAATGTGACCATTAGGTTTTGACCATTGGTCAATTATGAATTTTGGTCAATAGGACCATTGGAAACAATACCACTAGTACAAAAATACTTTTTAAGTCATTTTTTTTGGATTTTTAACGTCAATTCTTGAGGTGATGTCTTTGAAAGAGATGTTATAAATATGTTATTTAACATCGGTTTTAATAACCAACATAAAAAAATTATGATTTTTCATGTGGGTTTTTAAAAAATCGACATGAAAGATCATCCATTTTACAAAAAATGACGTTAAAAACTATTTTTCATGACGGTTTTTTAAAACATGTTATTAACCTATACCAGAACCATATTAAAATATAATGAGAACAAATAAATTCATGGTATTTCATGTTAAAGTGGTTTTATATACATCTCATAGAAGAAGATATGTGCATAACATAACATAAGTCTCAAAGAAGAAAAATTGGGACAAAAATCCCTTACCGCTTTAGTAATATTTTGAATCATAATCCCTAATAAAGAATAACATCAAATTAAACTTTAAATATCATGAAAAGAATGATATTAATGATATAACATGTCAAATTGGTATTATATGCACCACAAAAAATAAATAATTGGTGAATATAACACACGACTCACAGAAGTAAAAGCGATACGAGAAAAGCCCTTACCTCACACTTCCTTTTTGTAAAACATACTTTAAGCACCTATATAGTGGTTTTAAACATGTTATTAACTTATAATAAAACCATATTAATATTTATAATATCATATATTATCCTTTTATAACATATTATCACTCGTTCATTAATAATATTTCGCTATTTTTATTGTTTTGGCTGTTAGTTGTCTTGTTTTCTCATGTGTGTTTTGTCATTAAAGATTTAGTTCTTGTAGATATTACATAGTTCTATCATATCCAGAATAATAGTCCAGAAATAATTATAATATTTTTACATTAATTATAATTTTTAAAACCAATCATGAAATATGGTTATTGAAAACGGGCTATGTTACAATCATAAAGATGGTAGGTAGGTAGTATGCATGAGTAACATCTCCATTTTTCAATGGTCATTATGGAAAGGAGGTAAGTAATATTTTATCTTTATATAATTATAATAATATCATATATACCATATTATTTATTTAAATATACTTATATACATTATCTTTGTGGTGTGGTGATGAAAAGAGAGTCACATTGATTCGTGAAGGTGATAGTCCACACATGGACAAGTGATGTTATCATATTTCAGTGTAAGAAAGAAAATGATATATTATATTTTAATAATTGTAAATATGTCATTAATATCATTATAATTTCATTTATATCACAAATATTAATTAAATTTTTCTTTATCTCCTTCCATGATAAGCGTTGGTGAAAGACGGATCACATCGCTTTGTGATGCGGTAGTCCACCGTACACATGAGTGACACTATCATATCCCCTACGAAATAGAAAGTAAAAAAAATCTATGATATAATGACTCCAAAGGTATAATTATGTTATAAATATCATATATATACTTTATTTCTATCACCATACCCCACTGTGAGAAGTGGTAATGAAAAAATGAATGGCATCGGTTCGTTAGGCGGTAGACCTTCATACACACGAATGATGATTTCGTAACACATTTGATAGAAGTGGAGATTTTTTTAGGTCATTACCTTATTATAAAAACATCCAAGTATATGGAATATACTTATGTTATTATATCATAATGGTATAATTAGAATTTAAGGATTTGAAGAAAGAAATAAAAAAACGCTTGTTAAAGAACGTTACTTTATCTTCAGGTATCCTCCATAGGATTCCACAAAAGGCCTTCCTAGATTGGATTTATTCCAAAAATAAGGCTTATAGGATGGTATTAGTAAATTTGGGAAGTGATTTTGGTAGATATTTTCTGAAAAAAAATGGTTTTAATGTGTGGAGTGGAGTGAAGAGTGGGTGTCCTTTTATAAGTGAGGTGAGTGACACACTTTTAATTCTTTGAAAAGATTCAATCATACCCACATTTTTATATTGACACAAGCCTCCAAAATGGTCCATTTTCAAACCTAGAAGATTTAAGGTCTAAATATTTCTATATAATGGGTGTTTGAAAATTTGGTAGGTCATTTTTAACTCTTATAGTTTTATTTTAACCCCTTAGTAAATCCATTTAAACCTTAATTACGGTAAATATTTTTTACTATTTTCACTTTTCATTTAAAAAATAATAATTTGAACTTATTATAAATTATAAATTATGACTATTCAAAATATGGAATCCATTTTTTCAAATTCAATTCACATAAGTGGCAAATTTTAATTTAAAATTAATCTCAGAGACATGACGAGAAAATAGGTTTTTAAAGAGAATATGTCCAAAAGTTTACAAAGTTTTTATATAAAATTTTAGTATTAAATTGATTTAAATGACCTAAATTGTATTAATAGATATAAAATTGAACTAATTTTACTTTAAAATCATTTTCAAATATAATTTAACTTAATAAATAATTTTTAAAAAAGCAGTTTTCAATTAAAATTAAGTTTTTTTACTATTCATCCAAAGAAGTAATCTTTTTAGAAAATTCTTAAAAATTTACCCTTATATAATTTTGATAATATTATTTTAAAAAAGAAGTTTATTTTTAAAATAAATTTTCTAAAGTATTTTTTGAGCAAAAATCTCTCAAGGTAACATTGAAGCATTTTTTAGGTGATTGTGTTTGTTGACAAAGCAGGTTTGTTTGTTGACAAAGAGGGTTTTCGTGGTGATTTGTCGAGTTCCATAGATATTGTTGACAAACAATGTTGAAAAAGAACCATGAAGAATGAATGGATGATCTGGAGGTGGTACAAAAAGAATAGATATAAGGTGGTTTCGTTTTCCAGTGTTTGCCAAATTTTTGGGTCTCAAAATCAAGAAATGGGGAAATGTGTTTTTGGGAAAGGAAGTTGTGTGCAAGATTTTAGGTGGTTTGGAAACTTGAACACAAGGCATGTTTTGGTATCAGAATGTTGAAAAATGGAAAAGGAATAATGCACATGACATATTTGGAAATGTACGTGAAAGATGAGGATGCGTGAAAGAAACTTGTGCACCGAATGCGATGTCAAATGAGGTTTTGCGCACTCAAGGAGGGTCTTGTTCAACATGTCTAATCTTCCGTAAAGGTTTCAACGATGAATATAAATAATAGGTGACCCCCCTCATTCAAAGAATCTCAACACTTAGATAGAATATGAGCTCCGAATCGCGTAAGAAGTTTAAGCAAAGGGAGTTGTGTGAAAGATTTTGAGTTGCGCGCAAGCTAAGGAAGTTGGGCATAAGATTTGAGTTGTGCATAAGATTGAATTTTCACACAAGGGTTGTTTCACAAAAAAAGTTAAATCTTTCACGTAAGGCATTAAAGTTGTGCGCAAGACATAGTAAGGGTTGCGTGAAAGATTTGGAGTTGCCCAATACATCCGAGGTAAATATTTATTCATCAGTGGATGAAAGTGGTACATCAATAGAGCATCTAAATACAGTGGAGGATTCATTCATTAGAGATAATGAAGTAACCTACAAGTCTATAAATTGTGATTGAATCTTCTGAATAAGTAGTGAGCACACTTCAGTTGAGAGAGTAGTGAGCTTTCAAATTGTGATTGGTTGTAAACCAGGAGGGAAAGTGAGTTCACTCCAAACTTTGTAAACATCATTGCACTTATAGTGGATTTGATCCATCATCACATCATCAGTGTATGATCTTTGTACGTATCCTAGTGATGGTGAACCAAGTAAAATTGTTGTGTCTCATGCATGCTTTAAGATTTGTTCATACTCTACAACGGGAAAGAGATAGAAGAGAGTTTTATTTAACAACAAAACAAGATAAAAAGGAGTAATTATTTTAATCTATCATACCCTGATTCACCCCCCATCTCAGGGTATCTATCTTAGTGGACCTAATAGTATTCCAAAATTAAATTTAAAATAAAACCTGCCGACGCGACGAAAAAGCAGGTTTCCATGAAGTGTATTTTTTTTCAAGCACGTGGTGATTTTATATTAACTCTATGTATAACAATAATAATTGTATGAATATAAATTAAAATTTACTATTATATAATCTATACATTTAATTTAAAACATTTATCATTAGGTATTATTTTAATTAATTAAAACGGAGAAACACTATTCACCTTAAAACATTTTTCAGAAAAAATCCTTTTAAACCCAAAAACAAACTTATACTAAAATACAATATAATGATGATTCAAATGTAATTAATTATATTATGTAACTAAAGGATATTTATGTTACTTGAAATCATATTCAAAACATAATGGGTCTTTGAAATTTCTTAATTTAGTGAAAAGAAATGACATTTTTTCAAAAATCGGTATTTTTCACTATTCAATGAAAAATGGATATTTTTTTGAAAAATACCAAAATTTCTGTAAGAACCCGAATCTCCTTTTCAGGTATGTCTTTATTTTCCGGTGTTTTTGAGGAAAAAGATGAGTTTTTTGGAAATTTTTGAAGTACACGCCGTGTACTTGGTTACCACGAGTAGCCGAGTGTTGGCCGTGTAATGGTCATGCACACAGCCGTTTATGGTGACCTGGAGACCGCCTAATACGGGGGCCAGTAAAGGCAAGTACACGCCGTGTAATTCAAAAGTACACACCATGTAATTTCTTTTTTTCATTAAACGTATCGGGGTCGCATCTGATCGCCAGAAAGCCTTTCTTCTAGGTCGGACTCGTCCAAGAGCATCTGTATGCTGATGAATATTCTCCAAGCCCCCAAGTCATAGTCCGTTCTCTGAATTGACCTTCATCGATTGCATTGGGATCACCTCGGTAATCTCTTCCTTCTCCTTGAACTTTGTTTCCTAATTCCTCCTCTTTCTCAAGTTATCTTTGGTTGAACGTTTTAGGCGTTTTTGTAGATCTATAGTGTTCTTGGGTGATTCAAGGCTTGAGGTTCATGTATTTTTGATCTCCCAACACTGAGGTAGGTGGTTTGTTTCTTTCCATAGAAATTCTTTGAGTTATATGTGCAAAAGTTCCCAATACCTATGAATGGGGTATTGTGTGTTTGTGATTTTAGCCCTGTTAATTTTCTGCTATGCTTGTATGCTTGAGTAGAGGTTAATTGAATGTGAATAGGGTAAATTTATATGCTTTGGAGGTGTTTTCCCATGCATGTTTTGTTTATGACTATTTGGTCCTGCTTAGCCTATTAGGATGCCTTGTTTTTCCCATGCCTATTATTATAGAATGGAGTTTTTGTTCTAACATGCTGGTATATTGTAGACTATTAGCCAAGTAGTTCTTGAGGTTTACTTTGGCCGCTATGCTTTGTTGTACTTTCTTTAATTACACAGGGCCATGAGAACCTGGTGTAATAAACCATAGGGAGAATGGACATAAGGGCTTCTCCAGAGTGTCTTTTTCTACTTACGATGCGAGACCACATGGGGAATTGACGTAAGTGCTTCTTCAGAGTGTCTATAGTTCCTCGACGCAGGCCACAGGGGGAATGTGATGTAAGTGCTTCCCCAGAGCGCCTTTTAGTTACCGATACGAGACTATAGGAAGAATTGACGGTGAGTGCTTCCTCAGAGAGTCTATGCTTAAGCTGAACCAGAGGGGTTAGACTGAGAGAACTACCCAGAGGGTTGCTTGTGTTGTTTTAGCTAAACCAGAGGGGTGAGACTGAGTATGATTCCCAGAGGGTTGCTTGTGTTTACTAGGTAGGACCAGAGGGGATATGCTGTGAGTACTTCCCATAGGGTTACCTATTTGTGATTATTCTTCTTACTTGATATGTGGTTATTTTAATGCTTTGAAACTGTAGGAATGTTTACTGATGAGTAATTCCTTATTTACTGCATCCTTTTTGCTCATTGTCTGCCATATATATTCACTGACTGTTAGGCACAGATCTCTTGGTGGTTTCCTACTGGGATTTAGTCTCACACCATGTTTGGGCCATGCTTTTGGGTGCAAACATATTATATTGTTGTAGGTATAGATAAGGGTAAGATCCCTTCTACTTCAGGTACTTGACTACATTGGAGATGGAGAGCGTGAGACCAAGCTTAGGCTTGCGCTGTTGTGGAGCTATTTATTACTTTTCTTTGTACTTTAGTTTAGTAATGTATTCCAGTATTGTGACTTGTTTGGCTACTTTCCTAGACACATGTATCATGAATCATTTATATATATGTGTTACAATTATTCTTTCAACAGTCTTTCGTTGTTTACCCTTGTTGGTATATTTAATTCTTCCGCTATTGTATATTTATTTCTTTTACTTCTGTTGTGTTACTCTGCTAATAAGGGCATAGTTTCCCCACTATCACACCCAAGGCCCTCGCTGCTAGTCGGAAACCTCTGGCGTTTGGGGAAATGCGCTTGAGGCCATGTGACCAACTAGGTACGGGGCGCCTCTGGGTGGCTTTTGGAACCGGGACACTACAAAGTGGTATCATAGGTATTCTTTTCTTCTTGATTTACTTTTTAGAGCCTTTATCCATGGATAGGAAGGAATAGGTATTTGGTAATAAGTTGTTCCTGGGAGTAGCTAACTCGTGTACAAGGAAAAGCCAATTTACTCGTATATTGCAATTTTTTGGTTTTTCAATTTTTACGGTTGATTTGATTTCACCATTGGGCGATTCACATGTTTTTTGTTGTTATTGTTGATGATATTGAGGTTCTATTTCTATTGAAACATGATGAGATGAGGGTATGTCATCTCATGCATCATATAGGCACTTGCTAGAAATCACATGTCATGCATTCTTGTCATGCTATTTAGGGTGCATTAGCAATTGCATGTTGTTGTGATAGATGTTGTACTAGATATGCATGTTGTTGTGATATATGCCTTGATATTATACCTACTGCTTGATATGGTATTAAATTGTGCATGGGTTTTCTTGAATGAACGCCAAACTTTGGTTCATGGGGTGTTATGGGCCCTCATGGACCAGAATTTGGTGGATCATTGCACTGTTATCCTTTTTTATAACATGTATAAGATTCCAAGATTTGATTCACATGGATTATGGGCCCTCACATATCGGAATTTGGCACTTTGATGTTCATTTCAGGGTTTTTCTGGGCTCCGTAGTAGTTTCTGAGGCTTACTGTCCGGAAAAATTCAGAATACACACCGTGTAGTTTTAATACACACCATTTGTTCTTATGTTTAGGAAGAAAATGTTTTTATTAAGTACACACTGTGTACTATATATACACACCGTGTAGTCTCTAACCGTGTCACTGACCATGTGGGCAGGGACAGGGGGTTGGGAAAAACTTGGGGAAACACGTCGTGTATCGGATGTACATGTCGTGTGTTTAGACCTTGTGTTCACCCGTGTGACTAACGACACGGAGGGATAAAAACTTAAGTTATACATGTCATGTCAATTTTGAACATGTCGTGTAGTGTAATCCTGGAATCCAGCTGTGTAACTAATAACATGGGTCAGTGAAATCCCTTGGTACACGCTGTGTCCGTCTGGAACACGCTGTGTAGAGTCAGCCATGTAACCAGTCGTGTGACTAACAATACGGATTGGTGATGTTTGTCTAGTACATGTCATGGCTAGCACTAACATGCCATATAGTCTTGTTTTAGGAGAACCATGTGGCTTAGCCATGTAAGGGAACTCAGGAAAGGGAAGAGGATTCAAGTACACGTTGTGTAAGTAATATACATGTTGTGTATCCATGTTTTGTTAAACTTGAATGCTTTCTTTATTTTGTTACCTTTTTACACTTCTAGATTTTAGTCCTTGATAATATTGATCTAAGGTGTGCACTTGACCTTGCAGAGTCATGCCACCAAGACGTCCTCTGGTTGTCCACCAGTTATAGGGCAGCGATCATACACCGGACATGGTTGATCAATGACTTTCAGCAGATCCTCCAGTTGTTCCAGTCTTGGCACCAGCCGTTATTCTGAACACAGGTGTTGATGCACAGTTTCAAGAGGGATTTATGAGGTTCATGCATACCTTCTGTGGAGTACCACATCCTACTATGTCTATGGAAGAGCTGACGCAAGTATTTCAGTAGTAGCATCCTCCAACCTTCATAGGGGAAGGATAACCTCAGGCTGCAGAGTCATGGTTAGAAGTCATGCTTTCTATCTTCGAGCATATAGAGACACCTCCAGAGAGGAGGGTGAAGATCTCTACATACATTCTTTGGGATTCCGCCAAGAGATGGTGGGATTTGATCTCACAGTCGGGACACCAGTAGGTTATGGCTTGGGATGAGTCTCATCGTGCCTTCTACGACTACTTCTATCTGAAGACCTTGAGGGCCAATCGAGCCTGAGAGTTCATGATCCTGGAGTAGGGTAATCTTTCTATTATGGAGTATTCTTCCTATTTCTCAGAGCTGAAGTGATTCATGACTATTCCAGGAGGTGATGAGTTGTTCCTGGCAAGGAAGTTTGAGGATAGTCTGAGGCGCGACATTCGATCGCAGGTGAACATCTTCAGGTTGACTTCCATCACTTCTATAGTCAACCAGGCACTGATCATGGAGCACAATTTGAGGGATTATGGAGTTGTGATCCAGGGTGGTTCGACATCCAAAGTTAGTATCTCTCCTACTGACAGTAGGAAGCACCGCTGGGAGTCTTCACGCGGGGATCCGAGGAGGCGGGATGCTTCTTCTGGTAGCCAAGTGGTGTGCTGCCAGTGCGGGAAGAGCGGGCATACAAGGCCACATTTCCCAAGAGACTCAATGGAGTGTCGATCTTGTAGCAATATGGTCCATCTTTAGAGCTTCTATCAGATCTTCTCACTAGTGGAAAGTGATAGAGGTTCTTCTATGACTCCTCATTCAGGAGCAGCACCACCAGTTTCTCATCAGTCTGGGAACTGGAGTTCTTCTGGCCGTTCAGGCCGAGGTGGAGGTCGTGGTCGTGGTAGTCAGCCACCAAGATTTCAGTGACAATAGGTTGGATCATCTTAGGGTAGTCAGGCGGGGTCACAAGGCTGTGGTGCAGGTTAGACTTTTACAGTGGAGCAGACCTAGCAGGAGTAGGATCCCAGACCTTCCACAGTTCGAGGTACGATCTTAGTTTCCTCAGTTTTAACTTCTTCTCTTTTCGATACAGGGGCCTCCCATAGCTTTATATATGTTTCTATTGTGGAGAGCCTTGAGCTCTTTATCTTTTATTTTGCTGATGTTTTGACGTTGGACACTCCGTTAGGGATAAAAAAGGTTAGTGTACGTCAGTGCAAGGGGTTCCCTCTTGAGGTTGGCGGGTGTCACTTCTTATGGGATCTCTATTTCCTAGAGATTAAAGGCTATGATATCATTCTCAGAATAGACTGGTTGGTTCCCTTCCAATCCGTTGTGGATTTCTATCATCGTAGGGTCAATTTCACATCACCAGAGGGTGAATCGTTTCTTCATAAGGGCGAATGGGATGTCCAAACGAGCAGAGCGGGACCCAATAATCATGGTTTGAGAGGATTTACAGCCCATATTTCTAGTTTATATCTATATGACTAGGGGACTTCATAAATGGACTTTCCTCCAATGGTGGATCATTTTAGAGATGTCTTTCCAGAGGACTTTTCAGGTTTTCCTTCGGAGCGAGAGGTAGACTTTTCTATTGAGCTTGTGCTAGGAGCGGCACTGGTGTCCATTCCTCCTTATAAGATGGCTACACCTAAGTTGCAGGAGCTCAAGAAGCAGTTGGAGGAGTTACAGGAAAAGGGTTTCATCCAACCCAATACTTCTCCTTGGAGTTTTCATGTCCTATTTTTGAAAAAGGCAGACGATACCCTCCGACTTTGTGTGGATTATCAGAAGTTGAACTAGTTGATGGTCAAGAACTGATATCCCTTTCCGAGGATTGATGATCTCTTTGATCAGCTTCAAGGAGCCCGGGTGTTCTCAAAGATTTAATTGAGATCCGATTACCATCAGTTGCGCATTAGACCATCTGATATACCTCTTATAGCCTTTCGGAGTAGGTATGGTCTATATGAGTATATGGTTATGTCGTTCAGTCTCACAAACGCGCCTGTAGTTTTCATGGTAGTGATGAACCGAGTGTTCCATCCATACTTGGATTTCTTCGTGGTGGTTTTCGTGGACAACATCTTGGTGTACTCTCACACTCAACACGACCATGCTACAAATCTTGAGGTCATTTTGAGTACACTGAGGGAGCATCAGTCATATGCTAAGCTCTCAAAATGTCACTTTTGGATGGACCAGATTCACTTATTGGGTCATTTTATCTCAGAGATAGGAGTATCAGTGGACCCAGAAAAAGTGAGAGCAGTAGTTTCATGGGAGTAGCCAAAGAACGTCTTTGAGGTACATAGTTTTCTAGGGTTGGTTGGGTACTACAGGCATTTCATACAGGACTTCTCACGCTTGGCAGCATCGCTGACGGGTCTGACTAAGAAGGGTATGAAGTTCTTGTGGTCGGATTCTTGCGAGTCAGCCTTTCAGGAGCTGAAATGGAGGTTGACTTCAGCACCGATACTAGTATTGTGAGAGACGAGCAAGAGCTATACTGTTTACTGTGATGCTTCAGGTGTCGGTCTGGGAGCAGTGCTTATGCAGGGAGAAGGATTCGTTGCGTACAGGTCTCGGCAGTTGAGGCCACATGAGAGGAATTACCCGATAAATGATCTTGAGTTGGCTGCAGTTGTTCATGCCTTACACTGTTGGAGACATTATCTTCTGGGAGAGCATTTTTTGGTTTTCACCGACCACAAAAGTCTCAAGTATATCTTCACTCAGCGTGACCTGAATTTGAGACAGAGAAGGTGGGTTGAGTACCTTCAGTTTTTTGACTTTGAGCTTGCCTATACACCTGGAAAAGGCAATGCAGTAGCTGATGCATTGAGCAGGAAGACTCTGATATAGGTAGTTCAGGAGGCCAACAGTGAGTGGAAGCTTATGGCTCTATTCTCTGAGATGCATTTGGAGGTTCACGATAGACATGGGCAGACGTTTCTTTCTTCTGTAGCTGTTACTTCCACTCTTCTTGATCGATTTCAAATGAGGTAGCTATAAGATTATGAAGGCCTAGTCCTACGGGAAAGTGTATCAAGAGAGGAACCTATTCTTGGATGGACCATAGGTGATGATGAAATCTTGTGTTTTCATGGGAACATATGGGTGTTAGCAGACATACGTGAGGAGCTAATGTAGGACTTTCATTCATCATTTTGGGCAGTTCATCCTGGTTTCATCAAAATGTATCGTGATCTATACCATCAGTATTGGTGGCTAGGTATGATGAGATATGTTGCTGGTTTTGTGATGAAGTGTTCCACCTGTCAGCAGGTGAAGGCAGAACATCAGCGATCGATAGAGATTTTTGTAGCAATTACCCATTCCCGAGTGGAAGTGTAATGATGTCACGATGGATTTTGTGATAGGTTTACCGAGGTCGCCTTAAGGAAATGATGTAGTTTGGGTTCTCATTGATAGACTCGCGAAGTTTTCTCACTTCTTGCCGATAAAGAAGACCTTCAGTGTTAATGAGTTGGGACGACTGTACATCCAATAGATTGTACGTCTTCATGGGGTTCCATATTCCATTGTTTTAGACAGGGATGCACGTTTTACTTCTCAGGTCTGGCAGGGGCTACAGAAGGCTTTGGGTACACAGGTACTTTTGAGTACAACTTACCATCCCCAGACAGATGGCCAGTCCGAGCGTACGATTCAGGTGCTTGAGGACATGCTCCAAGCATGCATCCTGGATTTTGGAGGTTCTTGGGAGAATCATATACCTCTTGTGGAGTTTTCCTACAATAATAGTTTTAAAGCAACTATTCAGATAGAACCTTATGAGGCTTTGTGCAGTAGGCCATGCCGATCACCCTTATGTTGGCTGGAGGCAGGAGAGGCAGCTATGTTGGGACCTCGTCTTGTCCAAGAGACCATAGAGTAGATAGAGTTGATTCAGAAGAGGATGGATATTTTATAGTATCGACAGAAGTATTATGCTGATCAACAGAGATGGCCTCTGGAGTTTAAGGTCGGGGATCAGGTTTTCCTACGTGTCACACCGAGGTTGGGACACAAAAGGATTAGGAGGTAGGGTAAGCTTTCGCTGAGGTACGTCGGGCCGTTTGAGGTGTTGGAGAGAGTTGGGCCGGTTGCCTATTGGTTGTAGTTACCTCAGAGGTATCGGGCTATGCATGACGTCTTCCACGTTTCTCAGCTTCGACATTACTTCTCAGACCCATCTCATGTCTTCCAACCCAAGGAGGTTGAGTTGGAAGTGGATTCATCATTCGAGGAGCATCCTATCTAGATTTTTTATCGAAGTACAAAGGTTCTCCATGGTAATTATGTTCCTCTGGTATGAGTGTTATGGCAGCACAGGAAAGTAAAGGACGAGACTTGGGATAGGGAGACTGATGTACGATCGTAGTGGCCAGAGCTATTTGGGGTTTCATCTTCTACGTCGCCTTTCTAAGGAAATTAATGGATAGATTTCTTTAAGGGGGATGTTTTTAAGGATCTGGATCTCCTTTTCAATTATTTCTTTCTTTTTCGGTGTTTTTGAGGAAAAAGATGAGTTTCTGGAAATTTTTCGAAGTACACGCCGTGTACTTGGTTACCGCGAGTAACCGGGTACTGGCCGTGTAGCGGCCATGCACATGGCCGTGTATGGAGACCTAGAGACCGCCTAATGCGGGGGCCAGTAAAGGCAAGTACACGTCGTGTACTTTTTTTTCATTAAACGTATCAGGGTCGTGTCTGATCACCCAAAATCCCTTCTTCTAGGTCAGACTCGTCCAAGAGCGTTTATACACCAACGAATCTTATCTGAGCCCCCGAGTCACCATCCATTCTTTAAATCGACCGTCGTCGATTGCATTGGGATCACCTCGGTAAGCTATTCCTTCTCCTTGAGCTTCGTTTCCTGATTCCTCCTCTTTCTCAAGTTATCTTCAGTTGAAATTTTTAGGCATTTTTGTAGATATACGGTGTTCTTGGGAGATTCAAGGCTTGAGGTTTACGTATTTTTGATCTCCCAACACCGAGGTAGGTGGTTTGTGCCTTTCCGTAGAAATTATTTGAGTTATATGTGAAAAAGTGCCCAATACCCATGAATGGGGTATTGTGTGTTTGTGAATTTAGCCCTGTTAATTTCCTAATATGCTTGTATGCTTAAGTAGAGGTTAATTGAATGTTAATAGGGTATATTTCTATGCTTTGGAGGTGCTTTCCCATGCATGTTTTGTTTATGTTTTTTGGTCCTACTTAGCCTGTTAGGCTACCTTGTTTTTCCCATGCCTAGTATTATAATATGGAGTGTTTGTTCTGACATACTGATATATTGTAGACTATTATCCAAGAAGTTCTTGAGGTTTACTTTGGTCACTAGGCTTTGTTGTACTTTCTTGACTTACACAGGGCCATGAGAACCTGGTGTAATAGACCATTGGGAGAATGGACGTAAGGGCTTCTCCAAAGTGTCTTTTTCTACTTACAATGCGAGACCACAGGGGGAATTGACATAAGTGCTTCCTCAGAGTGTTTGTAGTTCCTCGACGCGGGACACAGGGGTAATGTGACGTAAGTTCTTCCCCAGAGCGCCTTTTAGTTACTGATATGAGACTATAAAAGGAATTGACGGCAAGTGCTTTCTCAGAGAGTCTATGCTTAAGCTAAACCAGAGGGGTTAGACTGAGAGAACTACCCAGAGGGTTGCTTGTGTTGTTTTAGCTGAACCATAGGGGTGAGACTGAGTGTGAAGCCCAGAGGGTTTCTTGTGTTTACTAGGTAGGACCAGAGGGGATGGGGTGTGAGTACTTCCTAGAGGGTTACCTATTTGTGATTATTCTTCTTACTTGATATGTGGTTATTTGAATGCTTTGAAACTGTAGGAATGTTTACTGTTGAGTACTTCCTTGTTTACCGCATCCTTTTTGCTCATTTCCTGCCATATATATTCACTGACTATTAGGCACAGATCTCTTGGTGGTTTCCTACTGGTATTTAGTCTCACACCCTGTTTGGGTCATGCTTTTGGGCCCAAACAGATTATATTGTTGCAAGTGTAGATAAGGTAAAGCGCCCTTCTACTTCAGGTACTTGACTATGTTGGAGCTAGAGTGCATGGGACCAAGCTTAGGCATGCAATGCTGTGGAGTTGTGTATTGCTTTTCTTTATACTTTGGTTTAGTACTGTATTCTAGCATTGTGACTTGTTTGGATGCTTTCCTAGACACATTTATCATGCATCATTTATATATATATATTCTCCAGTTGTTCTTTCACCAGTCTTCCGTTGTTTACTGTTGTTGGTATATTTACTGCTTTCGCTATTGTATATTGCTTTCTTTTACTTCTGTTGTGTTACTCTGTCAATGAGGACATAGTTTCCCCACTATCACACCCAAGGCCCTCGCTGCTAGTCGGCAGCCTCTGGCGTTCGGGGAAATGCACTTGAGGCTATGTGACCAATCGGGTACGAGGCGCCTCTGGGTGGCTTCTGGAACCAGGATGTTACAATTTCACCCAAAGTAAATTTTGATATATGGATTTAAAAAATGAATTTAAATTTATTAAATAAATTTTATAAAAGTTCCAAAAATTAATCATATTATTTTTTTCATGAAAAGGAAAAAAATCATTTTTGAAGAAAACATATTTTGTAGAATAAAATTACTTTACTAAAAATTGACTGGTTATTTACTGAGTATTTATCAATAAATAATATTGAGTAGGACATATATATATATTTCATAAAGTATTCAATACTATTAAAACCCACTAATTTAATGTCTAGGTTATAACAATTATATATATTGTGAGTTTTTTAAGCTCGATGTTGCGTATTGGATATACTATCAAACATAAAAATCTTAGGGTTGCATATGACACAAGCTATCAAATAGACTAAAATTATTTAAAAATATATATATATATTAAAGTTTCTAGGTGTTACATTCTCATCTAAGCTTAGTGTTGTGTGTCCTTTATGTTATTAAATGTAATTTTCTTCTTTTAAAATATCAGGGAGTTACGTACTACCTGAATTTCGATGGTCTTAACTCCAATCTACCAAAACACCAAACCACACCTAAGAAATGTCAACAGCACTTCCAACTGGGTATTCCCTTTGATAAAATTTTGTAATGAACCATCCCAAGTCAACTAGATAAGTCACCCAAGGTGGTCCGCCACATGGTGAGATGCAGAAAAGAACCACAAGTCTCATGTAAAATTAAAGAAGCATCAAAGTAAAATGTGGAAGAAAACAATACATATCCATGAGACATAAAATGTCAATCCACACTATCCAAACCCAAAATTTAAAATAGGCCAAAATAAGCAAGCCTCCATGTGACCATATGTCACCACCAATCCATCCCACTATGAAGGCAACAGACGACAAGAGAACCTAGAATGCTACACGATGCCCTTCCCTTTCCCTGAATCCTTAAAAACAAGGTCTACATCTATCCAAAGGAAAAAGTAGGGTGTGATCAAAAATCCTGGTAGGATATCATCAAAGAATCTATAAAATTTCTAATATCAAGAATGCACAAGTTCTATCTTTATAACAAAATCTAGTTTATAAAGAATTTTTACAAATCAAACCATTTGTAAACATTCCTTTGTTTTCTGTAAATGCACCATAATCACCAAATTCAATAATATATCAGGTATAAAATAAAAAAAATAGTTAAAATAAACATGTGAGAAAATATCCATGAAATAAACCATCATACGATAAACCAGGTATAAAAGAAAAAGCACACCATTTGGGCTCTAGCTATGGGAATATGAACTAGACATAAAATAACTCCAAACTAGACATATGTTGGCTCCAACCAATATTGAGTCTTGCCGCAGTCTCTCAATATAACAAACCTCTAGTGGTGTTACACACACTAGGGTTACCTATGTCCATTTCCCTACACATCAAAGGTTCCTAATGTGCTAAGTTTGTCCAAAACCATTTATAAAATTCATGCTCATGTTTAATAAAACCCCCCTTTACATCAAATCATATCTATTTAAAAGAACAACCCAAAGTTATCAACAATAACATATAACAATTCAATAATTAACAACACTTTCATAGATACA
The DNA here is from genome assembly GCA_963277665.1 of Viscum album. Taxonomy (NCBI): domain Eukaryota; kingdom Viridiplantae; phylum Streptophyta; class Magnoliopsida; order Santalales; family Viscaceae; genus Viscum; species Viscum album. The sequence goes on from CAUJRU010000565.1 coordinate 458,004, forward strand.
CCTACCTTATAAACAATGGAAACTTATCTTCCTTCGACAAAAGAGATTGAAAAAACATGAACCGACCTTCAAAATATAAGGAATGACAAGAAACTGTAAAGGATCAATATAAACCACCAACGATCATGAATCTGAATCACAAACGTTGCCAATGTCACTGCTACAACCAAAGGCAATGAAGAACTAGAAAGACCACTTACCAGGGATATGTGACATAAATATTATAGGATTCAAAAACTGAACGGAGCAATCTGGAAGGAGGTAGATAACCCAAAATTGCCTAAAGTTTTCATAGGGTTAGAGAGTAAAGCCTACACACCAAATTATAGAAGAGTTAGCCATCCAACATGTTTAAAACTTCTGGAACCAAGGAATTATTATCATAAATACCTTTCAAGATGTGAAATCCCATGAATTATAAATATATTGAAAAAGGAATTGCCTCAAATTAAATTAAATCTCGATTGACGTTTTCACATCGTGTAATGGTTTCACAGTCGGTAAAACATTCACACCTTGCATGAGACTCACGACATCTTCCCCACAACAGATTCACATCGTGTAATGGTTTCATGGTCGGTAAAACATTCATACCCAGCACAATACTCGCGACATCTACCCCACAATAGATTCACACTTTGTACCCATTCATAACATGAATGTGTCCAACAGGCAATGCTCAACCCAGTTTCTACAAAAAACCTCCAAACCAAAACTTAAGGCTCTTCAGACCCAAGGAGAACCATCTAAATCCATTTACATGTTTATACCCAGACTCCATTAATCCAAACAAACATATATCCCCTGACTTTAGATCATTTTCCACACTAAAGGATCTCTATTCCCGAGAAGCCCACAATGCACCCAAACAAAAAGGGTAACTAAAACAAGAGTCAAAGAATACCTGAAGGAAGGTAATGGGGTGTTATAATATGGTGAGATACAGAAAAGAACATAAATTATCATGTAAAACTAAAGAAACATCAAAGAAAATCCATTTCAATGAACAACCCAAAGGGATTAATAAGAACATATAGCAATTCATGAATTAGAAACACTTGCATAGATACACCTACCTCAAGAATGATGGAAACTTATCTTCCTTCAACAATGGATATTGAAAAAACATGGATCAACCTTTAAAAGAAAATACGTGACAAGAAATTGCAAAGGATCGATAGAAAACAACAACCGATCACAAATATGAATCACAAATATAGCCAACACCATCGTCACGACCAAAGGAAATGAAGAACCAGAAAGACCGCTTATTAGGGATATGCGACACAACCACCACAAGAGTCAAACACCGAATGGAGAAATCAAGAAGGAGGGAGATGAGCCAAAAATCTCCGAAAATCACCATAGGGTTCAAGAGGAAAGTCTGAGCACCGAATAAAAAAATAGTTAGTTGTGTAGTGTGTTTAAAACAATTGTACCTGAGGAATTCACGTCGTGAATCCATTTCATAGTGAGAAATCCCATGAATTATAAATACACCGAAAAAAGGCGTCACCTCAGATTAAGTTAAAACCCAATAAACATTTTCATGTTGTATAATGGTTTCACAACCAAAAAAAATTTCACGCTCTGGATGAGACTCATGACATCTTCCCTATAAAAAATTCACATTGTATAACCCATTAAGTCAGCTCAATGAGACCAAGGACTCCAAGGTGTCAGAGGGTACTCACATGGCCTATTCAAGCCTTGGATGTTTAAGTTGTCTCTCACCCTTACTTGGGGGGTGCAAGGTTCCAAAGCATGGGCCACTAAAGTGCACTTATGAAATTTTTTAGAGGGACACCCCTCATGGGGGTCTAAAAGTGTAACGACCTGAAATTTTGAATAAATCTTGTTTCCTAATTTTGTGTGTTTTTTATTTTATACTCAACAAAACTGTTTCATTTGATAACATGAGTATAATTAAAATGAGACCGTTGGGTTTCGACTGTTATATGACCATTGGTCAATATGACTGTTGGAAACTAAATGTTGCGATTATTGTCTCTAAATATAAGTGATCTTGGTTAATTAATATAGAAAGAAGATTTGATGGCCTCATCCAGTAGTCTCGGGCCGATCGAAGACCATCTAACAGAACTTGGGAAGGAGGTAGCACTATTGGGCTTTGCTCTGGACCAAACTCAAGCTGAACTTCATCGTATGAAGTTAGAACGAAATTGCCTTTGCGAGAAGTTCAAGCTGATAGAAATTACTACTCGTGCAATGTTGGTTGAGCCGCCCTCGGATTCTCTCACCTTAGCACACCTTACACTTAGGTCCTATGCTGGGGTTATAAGGGGCTATATAAAGAGACCGTAACTACTTTGTGTAATCCTTTGAGATAAATAAAATTGTGTTTTCTTCTTATGGTGAAGTTTGTAAATTTTCAAATGTTCGGATAAATGTAGGATGTATATTATTGATGAATTTGAAAAAAAGGATATTTTAAAATATTTGTGTAAACCTTAAATAATTAATGATGTGTAATGATTTTCAAAAAATGGTCTTCTGCAAATGTGTTCAGTAGGAAATTTGGAGTCTAATAAGATCAACTTAATTTTTGGTGAATAGTAATTTATGAATAGTGATTTTACGCTTAGGATTAGTAATGTGACCAAATGGATTAGTAATCTCGCTTAAAGAAAGTATTAGTATAATATAGGCACCTTGATTAAGTAATGTGATTCAATCAAATAGGTAAATAACTGTTTCAGAAATTATTAGTCAAGTATTAGTTTTTTCGGGTGAATAGTGTTTTTTAATTAAAAATTAAATTAAAAATATTTATAAAATTATTTTTATAAAATGGAGTTCATTTTTGAATTCAAAGCATCGATATTAGGTTATGGTGATTTTTGGGGATTTTTCTGAAAAAAATGAATTTTTAGTGAATAGTGTTTTTATATAAAAATTAAATTAAAAATATTTAGAAAATTATTTTTATAAAATGGAGTTCATTTTTTAAATTAGAGCATCGATATTTGGTTAAGGTGAATTTTTGGAATTTTTCTGAGAAAGTTGAATTTTCGGTGAATAGTGAAACTACAGTTTTTGAGTTTCGGGTGTTTAATGACATCATTAAGGATGTAATAATTATGTAATAATTCTGGTTGAATTATGAATAGTAATATAAGTTATGAGGTGTCCCAAGTGGCCAATACCATGGGCAAACACCATGGGCAAGCCCATGGTTTTGCCAATACCACCAATGAGGTGTCCCTTGGCCATTAATGCCTTGTCCCCTCACTTCCCCTATAAATACCAAGCCATTCTCTCATCCTTTCCATTCCAAAATTCTCCTCAACGAATTTCTAGTCTCCTTACCTCCCAAGGTCCCAAACTTCAAGATTTCGACGTTACTCTTCAAGGTAAGGGATCTCACCTCTCTCTTTCTTTTCAAGTACTCTTTTGTATGTCATTTCATTTAAGCCCCATGTTCTTATGTTGGGGGATATTATTTTATATTCCAATTACTGCCCTTTTCATGATCATATTATGAGAGATCCCCTCTTACTCTCATCATTTCGTTTTATGAATGTTTAAGTGGTGTCGTTAGGCTGCCGAATTTTTGTAAGGGATTATTCCACCCTTCTCATTTTTCAAGTTCTATTTTCATGTCATTTCTTTGAAGTTCCTTTTATTATGTTGGGGTATGATCTTCTATATCTATCATACTGTCATTTTTATTTTCATATGATGAGATACACTATTTGATCTCATCAATTCATTTTTTTGAAGTTTAAAGTAACGTCGTTAGGCTGCCGAATTTTCTTAAGAGAAATCTTATTTTTGTCTTCCTTTCAAGTTCTTCATTTCATATGGTATATATTTGAAATTTCATTACCATGTTCTTAAATACTTTATATTATGTCCCCCTATTGTGTTATGAATCATTTATGATTGGGTGACCCATGTCCTCTCTCTTTTCAATGTTTTCTAAAACCCTGTAACATAGCCGTTATGCTGCAGAATTTTCATCTCAAAATGTCTTTCTCTTTTTCTCAAATTATTTTATTTTATTAAGTGAATACTCAAAGATATTTATTCTACAGGGGTATTCAAATATATACCAAAATTTTCTATTTTAATTCTGGGATTTACATACATAAAACCCACTTTCCTTTTCTGTGGGTTTAAAGTGACATAAAGATCATGTCTTTAAAGCAGTTTTTAAAATGTTATGATTATGAAATGAAACCCATTTATTTTATGCTATATGGGTTATTTATGAAATGATTGATGATGATATATGTGTCTCACATGATAATAAATACAAATTAAGGGTGTGCCCTGATAGCGCTCCAATGCATTGGGTAAAGACTTAATCTCTAGAGATGACCATTTTAACGATACCTTGGTGAATAACCTTGGTAATTTTTTTTAATGACACCTTGGGGATGGACCTTGGTGAAATAGAAATGATTGTTTATGTTAAATGTTGTAGACACATCTTCAAGTTATGAAACACGTTATTTTTATTATGATATTTCTCATGATCTCTTTCTTATGCCTTAAAGTTATTTTTCATGACTTTTTGATGTATCTCAAGTTCACATGTAAAATGTTTCCCTTGTTTCCCTTATTGGGCCTTCTGCTCACCCTTTCCTTTGATGTATGCTCCCAGGTTATGAGATGTTGTAATGAACTTAGGATGAACAATGAAGAAGCCTTTCAGGTGTTTAAGAATAATGTTTTATGTTGTTTTCATGTATTAAGTTCCTGATTTCCAAGACAGTAAACCTTAAAGATCCTCGGTTTTGTATAATGTAAGGAAAGTTTATGTGATAAAAAGGCGGGATGTTATAGATGGTATCAAAGGATGATTTAGTTATTTGTGGAAATTAGGATATTAAAAATTTAGGAATAACCCTATAGAAAAGTTTAAATATAGGAAATCTTCCTGGTATTTTGGTGAGTATTGAGTAAGTGGTTTATCAAGCAAATACATCCATGTCTGGATACGATCAGGTAGAGGTGGCTCTGGCACAAATGTACATAGGGGTAAAACCCAAAAACACCGCTTTGAGCTTGACTCTAATGGGAACTGATACACGACAATGGTCCTTGCTAAACTCTTGGTTACGACACTCCCGGGGGATATGTTTTAATAAATTCATAAGCTTAGTATGAACCATTATTAAAGGGACAAAGATAAAATAAAATAAAGATTCACATAAGAATATATGATTATGGATAACCTAGATTGGAACCTAGGGAATCACAAGTTAGGGTATACTTTTCTTCTACAAGTTTATCCTTCTATACTTTAAGTTTCCTTTTCATGATTATTGGATAAGTATTTAAGCCCCCTAATTATACTTTATTTTCTTAGTTATTGGTGGGAAATAGAAGAACATGTCCCAACAACCAATGTGATAGGAAATGTGATGATTGCCCTATTAATATGACAGAGATGACGAGAGATCAAGTTGAACATATTTTGATTATGCCAAACCAGCTATCAAAAATCACAATTAATAATTAGTACCTAGTTGAATGCCCAAATTCATCAAGGAAGAAGAAGACGAAGTCTCAAGGATGTTCATCTGATAAAGTTGATAAGGGAAAGAAGACCCAATTTCCTTTGTTCAAAAAGTGTGGAAAGAGACACCAAGGAGAATGTCACAAAGGAACCGGGAGATGTTTTAAGTGTGGGGTGATAGGGCATAAAGTATCCAATTGCTTTAAAAAAATGGATAATGCGATGAATAGAGATAAGGTTCGATCTAATGTACCTTATACTTTTCAATGTTGTAAATGTGGAGAAGTTGGACATTATCCAAGGCAATGCTCTCTTAGAAGGGATGAGAAGCATGATGAGCATCAACAATCTTCAAGGACAAGGGAACAATGCAATTCCTATGCTAAGATGGATCATGATGACTAAAGTACATGTAACTTCTTCGCAATAATTGTCTATGTCATGTTGTATTTTAGTTCGTGCCCTATGAGCATATCTTTAATGTTTTCTAAGAACATCGATTCACTACCTAAGATGGTTTTATATCATTAAGGAAAACATCTATTGTTATGTACCACATGTTGATGTTGTGAAGCTGTTCTTCTTAAAAAAAAGATGATTAGGGGATTAAAAGATGATTATTATTTTGGAAGACGTTCACTATTTTGGAAACCCTATATGATCGAGGTAAATAGATTACTACGGTATTTTCTTTGAGGAGTAAAGGTTGACTTATATTTTAAAGAATCGATGAATTTAAGGTGAACTTGTGGTAATATAGGTTACTTATGGAAATGATTGACCTATCTTGGGGAAAATATGTTTAGGTTAGTTACTTTTGTTATAAGATGTTAGGAGTGGTCGATGTTGTTTGGAGATGAATGATAAAGTTTATCTTGGAAGACTATGTTACCAAATCCTTCTTGTATTTGGGTTTCAATCTTAGTTTGGGTTATTTTGAGGTATTTTAAGGACAGTTATTTATGGAGTGGTCTATGATGAACTTTGGGTAGTATCGTGGAATTTTGAAGATTAAAAGTAGTTTCCCTTCCTATGGGGTTCTTTCTTTTTGAAGAGTTGTTTTATCTTACCCTTTATGTTTTTGGGATAATGTTTAAAGATAGAAGAAATAGATAGTTAATCTTTTTTGGATTATGTGATTCTATAGAAGATGATTCTTGTGCTTTTGATGAGACCAAGTGTTTTTGAATGCTCATCGTTTGGAGAAAAGATTAGTTTTGGTAGAAACTTATTAAAGGATGAAACTCTACTTGAAGGTAGGTATATTTCCTTATGTTTTTATTCTATGTCGTAAATGAATTCCTCAAAAAAATTATGAAAAATAACGTAAAACAAAAACGTTGTTTGTTAACGTTTCCTACTGGGAAATCAAATACCATTTAACCCATCACAAGTTTGTGATTTTCTGGTGGTTAACTTTCTCCTAATCATGTTTTATAGCACTCTTCATCAGAACTTGACCGTTTATTTTCTCTTCCATATCCATGTTTTCCTATATGCAATCCTAGTATGGGTTAACTCGGGTGACCTTTGTACTTTCCTTTCTTTCTTTTAAAGTAATAGTTTTACTGACTCATTTTCCGACTTTCAATGAAATTTCCAAGCCCAATTTTAAAAATTGTGAGGACGTAATTTCTTAAGGGGGGAAGAATGTAACGACCCGAAATTTTGAATAAATCTTGTTTCCTAATTTTGTGTGTTTTTTATTTTATACTCAACAAAACTGTTTCATTTGATAACATGAGTATAATTAAAATGAGACCGTTGGGTTTCGACTGTTATATGATCATTGGTCAAAATGACCATTGGAAACTAAATGTTGTGATTATTGTCTCTAGATACAAGTGATCTTGGTTAATTAATATATAAAGAAGATTTGATGGCCTCATCCAGTAGTCTCGAGTCGATCGAAGCCCATCTAACAGAACTTGGGAAGGAGGTAGCACCACTGGGCTTTGCTCTGGACTAAACCCAAGTCAAACTTCATCGTGTGAAGCTAGAACGGAATCGCCTTCGCGAAAAGTTCAAGCTGATAGAAATCACTACTTGTGCAATGTTGGTCGAGCCGCCCTTGAATTCTCTCACCTTAGCACACCTTACACTTAGGTCCTATGTTGGGGTTATAAGGGGGTTATGTAAGGAGACCGTAACTACTTTGTGTAATCCTTTGAGATAAATAAAGTTGCGTTTTCTTCTTATGGTGAAGTTTGTAAATTTTCAAATGTTCGGATAAATGTAGGATGTATATTATTGATGAATTTGAAAAAAAAGGAAATTTTAAAATATTTTTGTAAACCTTAAATAATTAATGATGTGTAATGATTTTCAAAAAATGGTCTTCTGCAAATGTGTTCAGTAAGAAATTTGGAGTCTAATAAGATCAACTTAATTTTTGGTGAATAGTAATTTATGAATAGTGATTTTACGCTTAGGATTAGTAATGTGACCAAATGGATTAGTAATCTCGCTTAAAGAAAGTATTAGTATAATATAGGCACCTTGATTAAGTAATGTGATTCAATAAAATAGGTAAATAACTGTTTCAGAAATTATTAGTCAAGTATTAGTTTTTTCAGGTGAATAGTGTTTTTTAATTAAAAATTAAATTAAAAATATTTAGAAAATTATTTTTATAAAATGAAGTTCATTTTTGAATTCAGAGTATCGATATTAGGTTATGGTAATTTTTGGGAATTTTTCTGAAAAAAATGAATTTTCAATGAATAGTGTTTTTATATAAAAATTAAATTAAAAATATTTAGAAAATTATTTTTTTAAAATGAAGTTAATTTTTGAAATTAGAGCATCGATATTTGGTTAAGGTGAATTTTTGGTATTTTTCTGAGAAAGTTGAATTTTCGGTGAATAGTGAAAATACAATTTTTGAGTTTCGGGTGTTTAATGACATCATTAAGGATGTAATAATTATGTAATAATTCTGGTCGACTTATTAATAGTAAGATAAGATATGAGGTGTCCCAAGTGGCCAATACTATGGGCAAATACCATGGGCAAGCCCATGGTTTTGCCAATACCACCAATGAGGTGTCCCTTGGCCATTAATGTCTTGTCTCCTCACTTTCCCTATAAATACCAAGCCATTCTCTCATCCTTTCTATTCCAAAATCCTTCTCAATGAAGTTCTGGTCTCCTTACCTCCCAAGGAGTCCTCCCAAGGTTCTCTCAAGACTCCCAAGGTCCCAAACTTCAAAATTTCAAAGTTACTCTTCAAGGTAAGTGATCTTACCTCTCTCTTTCTTTTCAAGTACTCTTTTGTATGTCATTTCATTTAAGCCCCATGTTCTTATGTTGGGGGATATTATTTTATATTCCAATTACTTACCTTTTCATGATCATATTATGAGAGATCCTCTCTTACTCTCATCATTTCGTTTTATGAATGTTTAAGTGGCGTTGTTAGACTGCCGAATTTTTGTAAGGGATTCTTCCACCCTTCTCATTTTTCAAGTTCTATTTTCATTTCATTTCTTTGAAGTTCCTTTTCTTATGTTGGGGTATGATCTTTTATATCTATCATAATGTCCTTTTTATGTTCATATGATGAGATACCCTATTTGATCTCATCAATTCATTTTTTTGAAGTTTTAAGTAACGTCATTAGGCTGCCGAATTTTCATAAGAGAAATCTTATTTTTATCTTCCTTTCAAGTTCTTCATTTCATATGGTATATATTTCAAATTTCATTACCATGTTCTTAAATCCTTTATATTATGTCCCCCTGTTGTGTTATGGATCATTTATGAGTGGATGACCCATGTCCCCCCTCTTTTCAATGTTTTCTAAAACCCTATAACATAGCCGTTATGCTGCAAAATTTTTGTCTCAAAATGTCTTTCTTTTTTTCTCAAATTCTTTTATTTTATTAAGTGAATACTCAAAGATATTTATTCTACAGGGGTATTCACATATATATCAAAATGTTCTATTTTAATTCTAGGATTTACATACATAAAACCCGCTTTCCTTTTCCGTGGGTTTAAAGTGACATAAAGATCATGTCTTTAAAGCAGTTTTTAAAACGTTATGATTATGAAATGAAACTCATTTCTTTTATGCTATATGGGTTATTTATGAAATGATTAATGATGATATATTTGGCTCACATGATAATAAAGACAAATTAAGGGTGCGCCCTAATAACGCTCCAATGCATTGGGTAAAGACTTAATCTCTAGAGATGACCATTTTAACGATACCTTGGTGAATAACCTTGATAATTTTTTTTAATGACACCTTGGGGATGGACCTTTGTGAAACAAAAATGATTGTCTATGTTAAATGTTGTAACCACATCTTCAAGTTATGAAACATTTTATTTTTATTATGATATGCCTCATGATCTCTTTCCCATGCCTTAAAGTTATTTTTCATGACTTTTTGATGTATCTCAAGTTCACATGTAAAATGTTTCCCTTGTTTCCCTTACTGGGCCTTCTGCTCACCCTTTCCTTTGATGTATGCTCCTAGGTTATGAGATGCTGTAATAAACTTAGGATGAACAATGAAGAAGCCTTTCAAGTGTTTAAGAATAATGTTTTATGTTGTTTTCATGTATTAAGTTCCTGATTTCCAAGGCACTAAACCTTAAAGATCCTAAGTTTTGTATAATGTAAGGAAAATTTATGTGATAAAAAGGCGGGATGTTATAAAAAGTCTTAGGGAAGTCTCAAGTTAAGGCCCCGACCATCAGTGGTTGAGGCATTAGGTCGACGCCCTAGGACCAATGTGGCCTAAGCCCTTATCCATTTAGATCGAAGGATAATTAATTAATTTTTTCAGTTTAAGATTTTGATTCAATTTAAAATTTCCAATTTAATAGTAGGGCACTCGTCTACAGTGCGACCCCACACATCGCATGCCATATACAAAAGCATAATAACCATAAAGCTAGTATACGAGACCGCATACCTCAATTCAAAGCCGTTCCATTTAATATCACATGGCTCATTAGATCCACTTATGCCCATCCAAGGTCTCACCAAGATCATCCAAACTCACATTGCATTCCAGGCCCCTAACTCAAGCCAAGAAACCTCAAACGTTTGATTATAACATTTAAAATTAATTTATCAATTTAATTATAAAAGGGAATAACTATCGAAAAGCTCATTGGCGGCCTCGTCACACCAGGAAAACGTAACCAAATGCATGCCAATGAACCATGACATTCCCCCGACCACATTTTGGGGAAAAATCCCTAACATGCGACATCAATTCCATAATTAATTTCATTAAAATTACGCAAAAACCGAAGAAAATTTTCTAATGATAATATACCATGTCAAATCACCGAGCAATCGGGTGTAGATGGCGTCTCAGGGCACCCTCATCCAAGGTTGCATGAAAGCCCTGGGAGAATCGAGCAATTCCACCATGATCCAATGGAATCGCCAAAGAAAACATAGCTGGAGAAGATAAAATTTTGAATAATAGGAATAGAAAATCAACAAAGGTCGACATAGTCAGAGAAATGCCTTAAATCAATGATTTAATCCCTTTGAAACACCCCCTTGAAGGGGCTTGAAGAGGAGAGGAAGGTGAGGAGTGCCTCTGGTCATGCGAGAGAGACAAAGGGGGCCAACCGGATAGCTGGTGGCTAGTCGGGGCCAACTGGTGGCTGCAGGCACCCTACACCCCAACCACACTTCATGCCGCCTCTAACGCTCCTCTGATCCCCCCTGACACCAATTAACCCACATACCCCATCCAAAACACCCCTTTATGGGTGCTCAATCTCTCATAATTCTATTACGAATCCCAGTTAAAAAACCGACTCATCCAATAATCTAAAAAAAATCAAATTCCTTATGGAATTTTCAACCCTTACAGGCATGGGATCTTACAATATGACCAACATTGTAAGTATTTTTTTAACATAGGTTATATAAATTGACATCAAAACATTATTTTGACTCATTGTTGAATCTTTTTTACATCAGTTATTTTGAAAATCGACGCCAAAAGTCATCTGTAATATCAATTATATATATAACAAATGTTAAAGGTTGCTTTCAACATCGATTATCAAAATAACCAATGTCAAATATCAAGGCTTTCGATTTTGGTTATTTTGATATCTGATGTCGAAGGTCTCCTATAATGATAAATAATTATAAATACCATGGCAAGGAGGCGAAATAGAAAAGTAGTGGAACGACAAAGCATTAGAACGACGAGAGAGGAGTGGACTGAGAACATAGAAGGAGGGATAATGAAAAGTTAAAGATGATATTAGAAAAAGTGTGCTCGTGACGTTATAAATTTGTAGTTGGGAAGATAAAAAACAAAAGGACATGCTATGGAAAAAAATAAAACATCTTCGGTGGATGATGTGAAATTTTACTTTTAATGTTGCCTATTCATATAACCATCGTAAAAACCCGGAGTTCTAACCTCAATTATAAATTAACCAATCTTAAAACTATTTTAATATTAATTATTGTATAATCGACGTTAAAACCGACCACGACAGAGGGTTTAATGTTGGTTATATGAATAACTGACATCAAAACCTCAACACAAATTCAATTTTTTCTACCAGTTTATCGATTATTTAACATTTAAATAATCTATATGAGCATTTAGATTCCTTTGAATATCATTATTTGATATTATAAATTGATCATGATGGCTTACAATGACAAGGATGACATGTAACAACAATCAACATGCGTTATCTAATAACTCTTATGTTGTCATGCGTTAAACCATGATGCAATGACTGTTACTGCAATGTGGTTTATCTTGACACAAACCTTGACGTTGTTAATATCACCACCTCATGATCTTAGATTTAAAGTATAATATTACAATTGAGGGCATTTTGACAAAGTTTCACATTCCTTCTTGTGCAATGCAAAATCGTTAGGACGTGTTTGTATTTATATATCTTAATCCCATCAAACATAAGATTTTGTTGGCAGCATAATTTGACTAGGATTACCTTTTAAATTATCGCTTTCAATAACCGAAACAATTTCCACATCATGATCTTAGATTCAGCGTATAATTATCGCTTTCCGCTCGCCGTGTAACTGTAGACCCCTGGCAATCTCTAGAACCCGTTGTCTGCTCCGCCATACGGTACTTGTTGATTCTTGCTGCGGAGCTCCGCGAAAAATCCTGCTGCGGTGATTTGCAACACCCACGAATTAAATCCAAGTCCATCAATTTCTTCAACGTGTAAGTGGAGGTGGCCGTTATTCTTTAGGGATTCAATTCATGCCATTAAGAAGTTTTACCTTATTTTGACTGGTAGAATGGGTATTTTTAACGGTTGAAGCAATGTCTTGGCCAGGCCGGGCAACCGTCATCTTTGATTTCCTTTTCTGATGCGATTAGTGTGTCAAACACATCCAATTTACAGCCGAATCACCAGCCCTTTTTATGAACAGTATCGTGTATACTAAAAAACTCCATGGCGGTGGCAGGCTTCTCAGGTGAGATGACGTCGGAGGATGAGAGAGTGGGATCATGCTCGTCTGTTTTCAATGAGAATCCCTTCCCTGCGCGCGGTTTCGAGGCACCGGCCACCAATTTCAGTAACCTGCACATCCAATGTTGTTGTGGGGCTGGAACCTGCGTCATCACAACATCCTCCACGATTTACCCCAGCAGACAGTTCTTCTCTTGTCCTGCTAAGTTTGTGAGTTAAATTTCTTTCTTTGCTTGTAAGTGCTACATCCGATTCACAGATTGTCTTCATGGGGCAACTTCCCTGAACGATTTTAGGTTGAGTATTTGGACTCTAACATTGCATTGGTGCTGGTAGTCTACTGCCACACTTGCTCTAATCCGCACAATGCAATTGGTCCATGTTTTCATTTCAAATCATGCTATATTTAAGGTGTTAATGAATGCATAATCCCACAAGATGAATTCAAAGCCTCGCATTTCTACCTCTTTTTTCATGGGTGACACTTGAATGCTAAACCTAGCGGCTATAAGTATTTGAACTCTTTGTACTTGATGTGTGATGAGAATTTATTTTGTATGTGGAGGAAATTTTTGGTCATGCGATTTTATTTATAAGATCCTCCGTTTACTATTTGCTAACATGTCAAAGTCCTTTTTCCTTCCTAACTTTTTTAACTTCATTTTAAATTTAAGAATGTTTTTCTTTTTCTTGTTTTACATTTTAAATTCTTGTAAAATTGTTTTTTGGAACAGAAATGTGGATATTCTCAGTGTGTGATGAGGTGAAAAAGGATGAAGCTATAGATACTCAACGAGCCCCCATACAATCTGAGAAGAAGCCGTATCCGGATTGGGTGGACCATGTCCCCTCACCACCAAACTTAGGTAACATGAGCTTCACGTCCTTCAACGGTACGGGCAACCCGGAACAACATCTTGCGCACTTTTCGTCTCAGTGCAATGCCTTGTTAGTGATCCCCAAACAACTGGAAGCGGCCAAGCTACGTTGCTTCGTTCAAACGTTGGAAGGCCCTGCCTTCGTCTGGTATAACAACCTGGCTCCTGGGTTTATCAGCAGCTGGGAGGATCTCCTCCAGCAATTCCTTTGCCAGTTCTTTTCTACCTTGCGTAGGACGAGCATCATTGACCTCATCAAATGCAAACAAAGGAAGAATGAGTGAGTTGTTGATTTCATTGCCCGATGGAGAAACCCGACATATTATCTTGGCTTTCAGCTCCCCTAGGAGCTGTTGGTGGAGATGCGTGTAAAGAATGTTTGAGCCGAGTTGGTTCTAAATTTGATATGCCTAAAGTATCCAGGAGGATTCCGAGAGTTTGGTGAGAGAGCTCAGCGCTTGGAGGAGGCCATACAACGTATCAAATAGGCTCGAGCTGAGAATACCACACCACCTGAGGTCGTCGATGATTGGCTTGCGTGAAGGGCGATTGTTTACCAACATTATCATCATTTAAGTTCAACGAAAATGACTACAAACTAAGAGATTTTGGTAAGACTTATTAGTTGGATTATTTGATTTTGACGACACATAATTTTGCTTTCAAATGTTTGACTGGGCATGCAAATGCTGTCTTTGATTTTTTCAAAATTCTTTACTGTGCCTCGTATATGGGGAAAGATAAAACCCTCATATACATGAGATCCTATATAAATAAGATTTTTTTTGTGATCCAGGTGAAAATAATTCCTAGTGTCAATGTTAAGTATTTTCATGTATAAATACAAGAGAAAAAAAATAAATTACTCACAACATATTGTTTGGATGCATCACTGAGATTCATATTATCAACTTGTTTGTTGCATTCATTTAATTTTCACACAACCTTCTTTGTAGTTTGCATTTGAGATTGTAGTGCTGGATTTTAAGTGTGTCTAATAACGATTATTGGGTCAAGTTGAAGCGTGTAAAATTCCTTGTCAAGGATCTCCCATGCTAGAAATACGAGACTTGCGTATATAAACAGAAATGAAGAACACTTTAATAACGCGTGCCGTTCATTGAAGATGCTACCACAATGTGTTGATCTTCGTTCGATGTGTTTGATAACGATCACAAAAGTGGTAGCCGGAGGACGTCCCACCTTCAGAGGTGTACATGATCAAACTGAATCCCTTGATGTTTGAGAGGGATTCACCTATCCTTCATGATGTGCTAGCGTCTCACAGTGCAAAGAAAGAAAACGAAGAGAGCTTCAGGTATCAAGGATTCTCGACTAAAGCATCTACCACACCCACTGCCATCGCATTACAGTAATTTATATAGCCATGAAGCCTGATTCACGCTCAAATTTACCCAAAAGAAGAAGGTAGGACGGTCCTTGTAGTATAGTTTGGGTTGTCGAATCCTCAGAGATCTAAGAAGTACCTACAGACACGTGCATTCTATGGATTGTTTTTGGCTATAAAGTGGCCAACTTAAGTTGATTTAAGATGGTTTTAAAGGATCACTAACATATTTAAGTTAATTCAAATTAAGGTAATGAGTTGATCCTAGGTTATCGTTCGGGGTGGATTGGATGAATTCCTTTTTTAATGATTTCAATTTCTTATAATTGAGATGGATTCATTTAAGAAGATCAAACGAAATCATCACTTATTGGTTTAATGCCTACACACCCTAATACTAATCACCTATACACTTGAAGGATCAAAGTTTTGAGCACTCCAAGGTAGAGGTTCGTATTAGCACTTGAAATGTGTGACCTTAAATTCAATAAGGATGAAGAGGTTTTAAAATCATCAAATAAAAATCTCATTTAAAAGAAGTGATTAACCATTAATGGAGTGATAAATAACATCCAATCCAGCCCCTTGCTACTCCCTTGGATCAACCCATAAAAGAGTTAGCCCTCCATTGATGACATGTCTTCAACGGAAGCGGGAAGTAGACTTACGAGGGTGGAATTGAAGAGGTAAAAACAACAACAAAAATCGATCACTCCTCCGTTGTTTGATAAATATCACAAAGTATGGTGCGAATAAATTCACACCTTGAACCAACGGTATCAACGTGATAAGTAGAAGAACAGAATAATAGTAAAGGAGAAACTTTTATTAAGAAACTAAGGTGAATTAAACAACTTACATGAGAAAGAAATGCGATTACAAACACAAAGCGGCAGCATAACACTACAATGAAACCAAGCACCAAAGATCCTTCAATCCTCCAACACCACTGCCTTAAATAGGCATTTTTGAGCCCTTGGGTCGAGCCTCCAACAGTCCAAGTCTCCTCAATTAATTGTGGTAGGCCATAGGTGGGTGGAAAGTAAGGGAGAGTTGATTTTTCCACCCTTGACCCGAAGTGGCAGCCAGCTTTCCTTCACCGAACAGACGTGCTTGGAAGACCTTCTAGATGGACGAATCAGAGTGGGACATAGAAGAAGAAAATGGAGCCCCGAATGTCTTCTAACCGCCTGTAAAATTTGGGCTCATTTGGAGTTGTGGATTCCGAGATATGATCATATTAATGAGCTGTTTTTCTGGGCCGCAGAATCTGGCCCAAAATTTTATCTCTAACTTGGGCCGCCTAAATGGACACCATGGAGACCGAATTAGCATTGGATCCTGAAGAGTGATTTGTTCCTATACATGTCTTATAGCATCCCACGAAATTTGGGATTCATTGGGCCTGTATGTTGGGCCCCACATTCTCATCAGTGGACTGATGTCCAATCTGTCTTCTCCAGAATTGCTTCCTTTCATTGCCAAATATCTCCATCATCCTTTATGAATCTTTCATCGATCCTTTAATGAAAAATGTTCATATTGAAGTGAATATCCAGTTCAAAAGAATATCAAATTAAAATATGTATAATTAGATTCCTTAAAATTAGATGAATCATTGGGTACTTCAAATGATGTTAAAAAATGTACCACATAATAGTGTATTTTAAGAAGATATTACAATAATAATGTGAAATGATGTTCAAAGTGTAAAATGCACTAAAATGGTGTTTATGAATAATAAAGAACATGAATATTATGTATATTAACAATGAATATTAGCCTCATTTAGTGGCTAATCACACCCCCCAACTTGAGTTTTGCTAGTCCCGAGCAAAATACATCTCAACAATATGAAATTCGAATTCCCTTTTCCAAAAACATTTTAATACACAATGATCACCAGAAACCCTTATACCAAACAATCATGAAACCCATCAAAATATTTTAATACAAGATAGTTTCATAAGCAGATCCCAATCCCAAGCCCATTCCTTTGTTCAAATTCATTGCCATATTTCATCCAATATCAATTAAATATGAGGATGTGTTGTGCATCACAATAGACATGAGAGTTCATTTTTATTCAAGGGGGAAATGATGAAAGCGCTAGGTGGAATCACATTTCAATATTAAGATGAGTATTCATTTTTTTTTTGTATTATTTTTTTTTGTTATTTTTTTTGCCATGGTAATTGAAGTTGCACTCAAAAGAGTTAACCCCTGTAGCGAGACTTTGTCGATGACTCCCAGGCTCAAAGACCTTAGGGCACCAAGTGAAGCTCACATACTCAGACATCATCTCGAGTTAACTCAGTCAAAAACAAATTCAAATTACCAAAAATAGAGATAAAATTACTAACTCTGGGCCAGACAACTATGGAGTCACGATCCCCAAGTGCCGAAAGCCACGCATTAGGTAATTTTATTGCTCTACGCGCAATTTTTTTTTGAATACTCAAATTAAACTAAAATGATCACCAAACCTATGCTATTTATTTGGGGGACCCCATGAACTCAAACTAATTCCGCACTATCCAAAGGACGTGCATTGTGATCTTTTTTTTTATTTGGATGAAAATATAAACGATGAAATATCACATTGGACAACCACACTTTCCAAAATCTATGCTCATGAAATTATACAAGGATTAAAATTAGAATCAGGGCATGCTAAATTATTTGATATTCAGTTTCAAAGTGTGCAATGTGTATTACCATGTTCAAAGTTAGAGGAATTTTTCCTTCCATTTACACTATTTTTTTTCAAATCATTCATTTTTTTTTGACACAAAAGCATTTTTTTTTTATTTTATCCCCCCCAACTTAAAACAACACTGTCCCCAGTGTTTAAAGAAAAGAAAATTTAGAATGGGGTAGAGGTAGAGAATGAAAGTTCAAAAAGGAAATTGAAAATGAAGATCATGAAATGAAGTCACCTTGTGGTTGAAATTGAAATTTTTGCTGCTCCCTTTTAATCCTTTGATATCCATGTCACTTGCAGAGTTCCCTAGTAGAAAAAAAAACAAAAAAAACAAAACAAAACAATATATATATATATATATATTTATATATTTATATAATAAATAAAGTAAAATATAAGTATATATATAAAAATTATAGAATAAGGAATCACAAAAAGTCGTAGGTCAGTGGTAAGCGCGTGCTCCTGTCTCCCTTCGGTCCCGGGTTCGAATCCCCGCGGCTTAACCGGTTGTGACGGGGTTTGCCCCACGACCCACGATGTGTCCCTTTTTATTATTATTATTATATTATTATTTATTTATTTTTTGTATTTTTATTTTAACCTACAAACACATTAAAAAAACAAACTGATGATACATTGTCTTCTTTTAAATTTCTGGGTAAGGCATTACTCAAGGATCACACCCCGTGACACGAATGAATATGGTGCTCCCTTTTCGTACCCATCCATACTCAGAATAGAAGAACAGGTCAACAGTCTATATATATATTTTTTTAAATATCAAAATTAATTAATCCTAAAAAAAAATGGAAACATGAAAACCACGGGTTGCCTCCCATGCAGCGCTTTTGTTTAACGTTGTTAGCCCGACATAGATCCCAAATCTATCAATTTTTTCCTGGTTCATAGATTGGCTCAATTTGTTGAGTCAATAAGGTTTTCCTTATGACTTTTTCATTCCTTCTTGTTTTGAAAATCACAAACACCTTATACTTAAGCAAATATTATTTTTATCCCCATAAGGAAAATTTACTTCTTTAAGGAAATTTATCTTAACCTAGATTTTCTTATACATAGCAATATTATTCTTAAAATCAAAAACCGGATTCATAACCAAATTTTCGGAGCCATATAATGAAAAGATTTGGAGCATTCTGTTTTTAGAATCCGAATTCTGGATGTGATCTGTAATGTAGTTCTAATCCGAATTCTGGACTCCGAACTATGAAGCAGTTCGACTCTGAACTCCTAAGCAGTTCGACTCCGAACTCCTAAGCAGTTCGACTCCGAACTCCTAAGCAGTTCGACTCCGAACTCCTAAGCAGTTCGACTCCGAACTCCTAAGCAGTTCGACTCCGAACTCTTTAGCAGTTCGACTCCGAACTCTTTAGCAGTTCGACTCCGAACTCTTAAGAAGTTCGACTCCGAACTCTTAAGAAGTTCGACTCCGAACTCTTAAGAAGTTCGACTCCGAACTCTTAAGCAGTTCGACTTCGAACTCTTAAGAAGTTCGACTCCGAACTTTTAAGCAGTTCGACTCTGAACTCTTAAGAAGTTCGACTCCGAACTTTTAAGCAGTTCGACTCCGAACTTTTAAGCAGTTCGACTCAGAACTCTTAAGAAGTTCGACTCCGAACTCTACAGGTTCAGAATCCGATCTCTAGTGAAACCAGACTCCGAATTCCTATAAATCAGAATCCGAACATTTCTTAACATAGACTCCGAACTTCATTTTGGTTAGACTCCGAACTTTTGACTTGCTTACACTCCGAACTATTGATTAGCTTTTACTTACAAATGCTTCATTTCAAAACGATGTCGTACATTCAGTTATACATAGTTTGTTATAAAACGATGTCGTCTATTCTGTTTCTAATTAACCGTTGGTTGAGTTACACGTGTACAGGTCCCTCCGAGTTTCATGGAAAATATGACCGTTGGAGGAGGGAGCTGACCGTTGGAAATTTGCCTATAAATAGGAGCTCATTTGAAAGAGCTCGTACAACAAGAACAACAACATAGAAGTTGATCGATCTAGAGACCACACGCTGCTAAGGTGATTTCTAGAGAGAGAAAACTTTTCATGCCTTGTGCGTACTGAACCGCTCGTTCAGTTTTT